>SSNS01000394.1:102516-246569 GCA_006937985.1 Aphyosemion australe
CTCTCTCTCTCTCTCTGTTTCTCTCTCTCTCTCTCTCTGCCCCCCCCCCCCGTCTCTCTCTCTTCCTCCCTCTCTCCCCCCCCCTTTCTCTCTATGTCCCTCACTCTTTCCTACTCCCTCCCTTCCTCCCTACTCCTCTCTCTCTCTGCCTGTCTCTCTCTCGCTCTCTACCTCCCTCCCCCCTCTCTCTCCCTGATTGGCTGAGAGTTTTCAATTTTTTTCTGGCTAAACAGACATACACACCCACACATATTATACATCAAATTGATCGGCTTGGTCTAAGGAACCCAATGCCCCCCCACCCCAATCCCTGCTCTCTGATTGGCTGAGAGAGCTCAAGCATCTTTTTGGATAACAGAAATACGCACCCACACATATTATACATCAAATTGATCAGCTTGGTCTGATGAACACGGTGCCCCCCCTCCCGCCCATCCCTGCTTTCTGATTGGCTGAGAGAGTTCAAGCTTCTTCCAAGTTAACAGAAATACGCACTCAGACATGTTATACACCAAATCGATCAGCTTGAACTCTGTAAACCAGCCGTCCACCATCCCTGGTCTTTGATTGGCTGAGAAAATTTTGAAACCTTAAAGTTCAATTTCTGCTCTTTCTAACAGTTTATTTTTTATCTCATTCTGCTAACTTTGACAATTGAACTCATTTTCAACTTCACTTAAGTTCTAATGCATGTTCATCAATTTCAGCTGCTAAATTCACAGTTCAGCTAATTGTGAAAATTTAACTTTTAAATTATTCCTACTCAAATACCAGCTGTCTAGTTTTTTAAACTGTGTAGTGAGATTTCAGTTTTCTGCTGTTTAGATTTATTTTCTCTTTTCTCCACTTACTTATTTGGCTTTAATACACTTGTTAGTGATTTTTTGCTCCTAAATCTTTCAAACTTTTCAGCTCATTTTTACAATTACGTTAAATTTTCGCAGCAGAAAACTGCTTATTTCAGTTCAGCTACTCAGCTATCAGTTTCAAAATTCAGCATATCCTGCTAACTTCACAATTCAACTAATTGTGAAAATTTAACTACTTATACTCAAATATCAGCTGTTTAAACATTTTAGCTGCTCAGTTTTTTTAACTATGTTTAGAGATTTCAGTTTTCTGCTGTTTAGGATTTTTTTCTCTATTCTACTTTTTGGGCTTTTTAAAACTTTTTAGCAATTTGTGCTCCTAAAACTTCAAATACATTCAGCACATTTTGACAATTAAGCTTAGTTTTAGCTTCAATTCAGCAGTTTCAGCTATCGTATTCAGCAACAAAGCATTCAAACGCATTTCTGCAAGAAATGCAATTTATCTAGTTATTATTATTATTATTATTATTAATATTATTAATAATAATAATAACATTAATAAAATAATAACAATAAGAAATGTAATACATACATAGGAAGTATTTATTATTATTATTTATTATTATTTACTATTATTATTAATAATAATAATAATAATAATAATAATAATAATAATAATAAATAATAATAAATACTTATGTATGTATTACATTTCCATAGTACAGTGTTAAACATCACTGGATCAGATATTTGCATCTTTACAAATAAATCTTAATTTCCAGGATTGTTATTATTATGTATTCACTGTTGAATTGTTATTTTACTTGTTAGAGCAAGCTTCATCTAAAATGAGATGCTAATACATCAGCAGACCTTGGTGAAATGTAAGATGGTCCCTCGTGCCAGGTGCAGATTGAGGGGGGGGGATGCATTTGCGGTCCTGGCTCCAACTTCGTGGAACGGTCTACCTTTGACTGTTGCTGGTGCCTTCCCTCCAGATGTTTAGGTCCCGTCTGAAGGCCCATTATTATGTCCAGGCATTTTCACCATTAGGGTCTGTAACTTTGTCTTGATTTAAATTGTTTAATTGTTGTTTTTATCTGTTTTCATTGTGTTTTTATTTTATTTTTTTATCTTTTATTGTATTTATTAGTGCGATTGCTTTTGATTGTTGTGTTCAGCACCTTGAGCGTCTGGCTAAAGGTTGTGGAGGGTGCTCTATAAATGAATAAATGAATGAATGAAACCCAACTCAATCATATGACCCTTTTCACCATTTAACTTCTACCTCCCACCCCCCAAAAATAGTTTTTTTAGGTAAGCCTTCTTTATATTCATCTGAGTCAATGAGATTATTATAATGTAAGGTAATTACAATGTAAGCTAAGGATTTTAAGGTATTGATAATGAAAAGTAATGAAGCTAAAGCATTTTTTCGAGACCCAATATGTATATATTTAAGGGGCAGGGGGTACCCGTTGTGTTCACTGCATATTTCAAAAAGATACTCCACTACTGCCACTCAGCGGGTTAAGAATGCAGATAACAGCAATAAAGGCTAATAATACAATAATGTAATGGTAGCTATGTCAAAAATATAAACAAATAGATGAATAAAAACAGCATCACCATGACTTTGTGTTTAGAAATACATCAGTTATGAAGGGTGAGGGGTGCATCTACCACAGACATATATACGTAGACGCCCCTCGTGGACTGGCGCTGCCTATGGGAGCTGCCAGAGTGGCTGGCCGCCATCTTAGATGGGTTTCCATTCACTCCCAGTGCATTAATTTCTACTGAGGAAGGTGCTTACCCATAGCCTAGTGAACTAGACCAAATTCTTGCTTTGCAGAGTATATTCACATATATAGGATGGCTTGCCAGGCTAGCTTACCCAGCTTAAAAAAACACATTTTATCAAGCTTTTTCACAACATCAGACACGTGGTATGGCATGATAATTAAAGTATAAATATAATTAGGCAAAATAAATTAAAATAAATTAAAATATAAAATACCATCCGGTAGGCTACAAAGGTCAATAGTAATCCCACGTAGGCTCGATTCTCCGTTCCAAATCATCTATTATCTTGTCCTTCTCCTTTATTAAGTTTTTTAATTGTTTTATCTCATCCATTAAATCATGTAACATTCCTTGTTGTTTAGCCACTTTGCTCAGTTCATCTGACATGAAATTAAGTGATTTCCTGATCTCCTCCAACTCTTCCTCAACTCCTGGGTTTACTCTTTTTGGTGGCATATTGAAAAATGGTGAGTTTAGTAATTAAATTACCTCGTGATGGCCCGTTTAACTGATTGTTGTCAGGTTCGATGCTTCCGGACCGGTCCTGCAGAACCACGCCGAGTTCGTTGTTTGCCGGGCCTGGCTGCACAAAAACAGGCATAGTTGCTCACCCTGCATTGACTTTGGAGAGTGAGGAGACCCATCCAATATGGCGGCCACGCTGTTACACTCTCCAGTGCCCAATGGGGCGTCTACGTATTCATGTCTAAACAGTAGGCATCTAGCCTAGTGAACTAGACCAAATTCTTGCTTTGCAGAGTATATTCACATATATAGGATGGCTTATGCTAGTAGGCATCTACTGTGTTTAATGTGGCAATGTATGAGAAGAAGAAGAAGAAGAAGAAGAAGAAGAAGAAGAAGAAGAAGAAGAAGAAGAAGAAGAAGAAGAAGAAGAAGAAGAAGAAGAAGAAGAATTGGTAAACTAATATGAAAACATTTAGTTAAATGAGTTTAAATTGAAAAAGTAAAACTTAAATTGTTTATTTATTTGCTTTTGCTTTTATTTTTGTTTAGCTTTCTCCTTCTACCTGATGGTGGCGCCAACTCCCCGTAAAACAAAAAAACCCTAGAAACCAACACGATGCTATCAAGGTGAATAAAATCTACAAGGCGCGGACAATGACGTCTTCAACAGGGAGCACGTAGAATACCGTACGCATGCGCATTTTGAAATTTCAATGTTGTTGCTGACATCTTTTGCGCATGCGTAAAAAACGGGGTGACCACCATGTCCACTCCCTAAAGATTTTCTGGGCAACAACGAAACAATGACCAGCCCCTTTTTTCATGAGGATTTCTGCACAGCCGTCGTTACATTACGAGTAATCAAGATTACTAACTCGGGTTGTGATACTTTTTTCGTATTTTAACCCGCTTGTTGCTGCAAACGCCGCGTCCGACATGGATGGGGACCTCGATGAGATGAGCGGAGAGACTAAATCGGCCATTAATACTTGGCGTTATCGCCACCATTTCACGTACAAGGCAGATCAGGGGAAAAATATCATCGTCCAATGTAATCTGTGTCTGCCGAGGGTTAATCTGCTGTCCACGTCGAAAACCTCCACGTCCAACCTAAAGAAACACTTAGACGTAAGTCACAGAGAGTAACGTTAACGTGTCGTTCTCCCGCTCACCTGCTTTTAAGGATTAAAAGAGTCAATGAATTAGTGCTTCAGTACGTTACATCGCCAGTAATGGCGCCGAGGGGTCACGGAGTTCAACTGAGTTTAGAAAAGGGTCTGTCAGATGCTTCTCATGAATTACAATCAAAGTGAAAGTTTCTAAAAAAAAATAAACATTTTGTCTCATAAACTGATCACACACACACACACACCTCTGCTGATGTCATGACATCTGTCACTTTGTCTTCCAGAGGACACACTTGGGCTGTGACGCCCGGCCTGACGCCAAGAGAGGAAGGAAGAAAGAGGAGTACAACGGCGAGGAAAGCAGACACTGTCAACTCAAAAAACTCAAAGCTGAGATCATCTCCAAATGCCTGACGCAGTCAAAGATCGATGATCTCATCTTCAGCTTCATGGTGGAGGATTGTCAGCCGTTCTACATGCTGGAGCAGCCCGGCTTTAAGAAACTCATCTCCAGCTTGACCGAAGGGCTGAACGTCATGGATAGGGTGACCCTGTTCACCAAGGTGGACCAGGGTTTCTCCAAGATGCGGGAAGAGCTGACAGCCAAACTCAGCAACATCCAGTACGTGTGCACCACAGCGGACATCTGGACCGCCAACACCAGAAGCTTCTTCGGGATGACGTGCCACTGGATCGACGCGGAGTCTCTGGAGAGGAAGTCTGCTGCTCTGGGGTTTACGCGGCTTCAGGGAAGGATCACGTACGAGACCATCGCCGGACAGATACACAGCACTCACATGGCGTACAACATCGAAAGTAAAGTCCAGACCACAATCACCGATAATGGCAGCCCCTTCGTTGGTGTCTTTAGTGAGTTTGCGGTGGACAGCCCGGAGAGTGAGAGTGACATTGGGTTCTACGAGAACGTGAGCACGGTTCTGGAGGGTGAGTCGGACCAGGACTTGCTCCTGTTTCTGCCCCCTGTGCAGCGCTGTGCGTCACACAACTTGGAGCAGATCGTCTCTGAGGACTTTTGGCAGGCCATCTCTCAGGGGCCCATGTGCCAACTGCATTATAGCTCCATGGCCAAGGTGTTTAGCATCTGGAACAAGTGCCACCTCCTTCAGGTCGGAGTTGATGCAGCAGAGGAGATCGGAAAGATGGCACTCATCGTCCCGGCCGTTATACGTTGGAATTTGGAGTATTGCGCTGTGCAGAAGATCGTCTCTCTCAGCGAGCGGGAGCTGACGGAGCTCTGTGCCCGCCTGGAGGTGGCACGCCTGCAGCCAGAGGAGATGGCCTTCCTGAAGGAATACGTAGCTGTGTTCCATCCGCTCGCCTTTGCACTGGAACTTTTCCAGGCAGAGCAAAAGTGCTACCTGGGTCTGGTCATCCCAACTGTTCTCAGTCTGAAGAACAAGTTGAATGAGCAGAAGGACGCTGCAAACTACTTTGGTGATGTCATCAACAGCATCGTGATGGCCATCGACGTACGGTTCCAGGAGTTTTTCTCCAGCACGGAAGCAAAGATCGCGACAGCGACGACCCCGCAGTTCCGCCTGTGGTGGATGGCAGCGTCTGAGAGGGAGGAGATGTGCTCCCTGCTGGCCACCGAAGCGTCCCAGATAGATCCCGGCGAGGTGACTCCGGCTAACCCCACCCGCAATCTGTCCACCATCGAGTCTGAGGACGACTTCTTCAGCTACGGGTCTGCAAAGACAACCACTCAGAACCAGCAGCGGGGAGTGATGGAGGAGATCCGCAAGTACGTGGAGGGGACCGGGAAGAGCCTGGAGTGCCTGCAGGACTTTCCCAGAGTGAAGCAGCTCTTCCTGAAATACAACACCACGCTGCCGTCCACGGCTCCCGTCCAGCGTCTCTTCAGCGAAAAAGGCAACCTGATCGCCTCACAGGGAAACCTTCTCACGGACGATTACTTTGAACGCATTCAGATTTTGAGATACAACAGGACCGTGTGCTCTTTGATAACAGAGTGACCTACTCCTGTCGGACTGTAAAACAGAACTAAACCATAATTACAAAAAAACTGTAATTTCAGGCACTTTGGCCCAGATTTGTTATCAGACTTTTCTGTTTCGATTTGCAGAATGAAGATATTTGACAGTCTTGGACCCTGACATCAGAGCGAATGAACTGATGTCTCCACTGGTGGTGTTGTGATACGAGGTTCAGTTTTGATTTTTTTCTACAGCTCTTAATAAAAAAAAACACATCTCTTGTGTTTTTCATATATAAAAAACCCTGAAAATCAAATTCTGTTTGCGTCCGTGAGCTTTTCTTCCACACGAACCGATAGGAAGCTCATTTGATGAGTGACAGGGCGGTACCTTATTTGCATGCAGCCCTGGCTGCTTACACAGATGCTGATTGGCTGTTTTTATGTGAGGAAGATGCAGAGCATGGAGCAGCAGCATTCCTCACCGTGAGCCCAGACGCCAGCTGAGAGCTTTGGTCTCGCTAAGACAGCCGCCTGGAGACCAAACAGGAGGCTGAGAGAATACTAACACACTCCTATCTCTGCATGGACCAAACATGTAAAAAAAACACTCAGGGGGAATGCAAAACTAGTCCAGAGAGAACACGAGACATCATGGGATTAGCTTGTTGTGTTCATTATTGCATGTATGAATAAGGTATGTAGAGCCTTGGGATTTTCTGCAAGCTTGCCTCCAGCAGTCGCAGGATTAGACGGATCTGAAGCTGCCAGCTGTGAAACTCCACCGCTCACTGGGACTTACTGGTTCAGCACGTCAGCTGATAAGAAACCAGACTGCAGAGTCACAGCGTCTTACTGGTGTTTGTGTGAAGAACCATTGCAGGAACACGTTAGGAAAAACACGCTCACGTCTATAGAATTACGAAAAGCGAGGTGTAATATAAAACCCAACAACCTGTTTGTTAAATAGTCTTTACTCAATAATCTGGATTAGCTACTGTAACAGGATCTATTAAAAAACACAGCAAATTATCGTCTTCTTAAGCTAGAGCAGTGGTCCCCAACCTTTTTTCACGAGGACCCCCTTTACTGTGTTCAAGACATTCGGGGCCCCCCCAACCCTAACTCCTACCCACATGCACACAATTAACAAACTTCATAAAGCCATAGTTATAACTCTTATAGGGATTGATTATACTATCAGGTGTGTTATTGAGATTTTGTAAATGTAATTTTTGCAAATATGAACTTGGGAGCCTCACAACCTCAGCACAGAAAAAAATGTGGGGACCCCCTTCAATCTTTTGGGGACCCCCTTGGGGGGTCACGGACCCCAGGTTGGGAACCCCTGAGCTAGAGCATAAGAATCTGTCGCCCTAAACCAGGGGTCCCCAATCCTGGTCCTGGAGGGCCGCTATCCAGCAGGTTTTGTGGTTTCTCTGCTCAAACACACTTGATTCAGTGGTTGAATCACCCGTGCAGCAGCTCATCAAGCTCTGCTGAAGCCTGCTAATCACTTGCTAATTGAAATCAGGTGTGTTGAAGCAGAGTTACAACTAAAACCTGCTGGATACCGGCCCTTCAGGACCAGGATTGGGGACCCCTGCCCTAAACTATTTCCCTCAACATTTTTCCGTTCAGGATTCTTAGATTTTCACTAAAATCAAATTTAAAAACTTTGTGAGGGTTCGATTTGGAGATTTCCCACCATCTTAGATCCGTGATAATTCTCAGAACGACGTAAATAATCTGCAGCACCACGGGGTTAGAAGAACCCAGATGTTTGCAGACCTTAGGGTTATTTAAAGACTTCTGAGAAAAACACCTGCATGAATAAGGAAGTGAAGTGTTTGGATTTTAATCGTTTGATCTAATCTGGTTAATAAATTACCAAACCAGCTACAAGTTAGTTCATCATTAAGCTGAATGGAAACATTTTGTTGGCATCTCAGAACAACTCCTTTGACCTTTCTCCACTTATCCGACACCAACGCTTTAGTAACGAATCAGAATTAACCAGCATATGCAGCAGCTAGACGCTTTTACTGCCAATCTCTCAGATCATTTGATTTAAAGCTGGGTGTTTTAACAGCTTTAGTAAAGCTAGGTTCATTTTCTCAGTCCGGTGTTCATCAGTGATCTCATAAATGACGATCAGCAGAATCGAGTTAATGAGTGACCAGTGCTCAGAAATAATCTGGATCTTGAAACCTGTTCATCCTGCCACCGGCTGGACACAAGTGTGTACTTCACACGCAGTCTTTCGCCAAATTATTTTACATTCAGTGATCAAACAGCTCAATAAAACAGAGTCAGGTTGCAAGTTTGATCCAAATTTGATGGTTTAATGTTTTAAGAAAAAAACACCTGGTATAAAGTATTCCTAATACCTGTCATCACACTTTAACACACACTTAGAGCAGGGTCATGTTAGGCACAGCGTAGGTGTGTGTGTTAGTTATTTTAACCCATCACCGAGCCTTTGTCTACTCAGTCCTCTAATGCTTCCTCCCTGTTTTGCAAAGCAGCATGGCCGAGGTAAATACTGAGCTACCCATCAGCCATCTTGTTTCCAGAGAGTCAGAGTGGTGCTGTAGTACAGTAAAGATGGGGAAGTACCAGAGAGAATCGCAGACATGGCTGAGATAGTTTATTATTCTAATGCCTCTTTCCGTTTAGCCTCCGGTCACTGCAGAAGCTGCTTGGTGGAGCTGAAGTGTCCCAGGTTCTCACAGGACTTCATCCAGCGCTGGACGTTCGCCGGAGCCGACGAGGCCGCGCCGCTCTGCAGCACGCAGCAGTAGCAGGCCACGTCGGCCAGGGAGAACTCCGGTCCGGACAGCCAGGGGCTGCGACCTAGAGCGGAGTTGAGGGCCCGCAGGACGGCGGCTCGCTCCTTGGAGCTGCCTTCTGCCAGCTGGAAGAAGGCCGTGTCCACCCAGCTGTCCACCAGCGTGGCGGCTGCAGGGTCACTGGGATACGGAGCCAGCAGCTTAAAGAGGAAGCGCGCCACGCTGGCCTCCCCCTCGATCGGACACATGTTACGGATGCTGAACTTCATCTCCAGCTTGGGAACTGCAAACATGTCAAAGAAACGAGACGTGGTCACGAAACTCTGTTGTGTTTTACATCATCACAAACGATCCAGAGATCATTTCATAGGTTCTGAGAGATCCCGTCTTTGTTCCTGATGATTACAAACCTTCACCTCTTAATCACCGTTAAGGAGCTGAACACCTACCAGGATGCTCAGGTGTTATTGTTTCTCAGAATTCCTTTGACATGGTAAATAGCACGGTAATGAAGTTTTATAATATTAGAGGAGTCGAGCAGCGATCCTCCCCCACACCAACTCAGGAAATTACAGCCAGATTAAAACAGCACGGCTGCTGCGTGTTAGCAGGAGAGCTGCAGAGAGGATATACGGACGTTTCTGCTCCTGATTCATCATCAAAACCTCTCCGTCACCGTTTTTAACAGATTTAAAAGCAGTTAGAAAATGTAGCCTCAAGGAAAAACATAAAACCACGTCTGACTTCCTCTTTGAAAGCAAAATGAAAAGACAGATTTTCATGTTTCAGAGAAAGTTTCAGACAAATGATCAGCGGTCGTTACGCGTCAAAGGTTGAAGGGTGTGGTTTGTAAGGGCTAGCAGACACGGTCCAGCCTCCCACCAAACATCCACATAATTAATATTTCAGCAGAGTCGGTGGGAGACGAGCTGCTGACTGAGATGTCAGGAGGAGCTGCAGCTAATGAGAGTTGAGGAACCTGGGGCCTCATTTATCAAACGTTCGTAGAAACTGTCCTATATTCCCTCCTACGAATGACATTTAGAATGTGTGTCCGAACAGTCAAAATCCTACAGAAAAAAAATTAACACATAATAAAAAAATAAATTCAAAATGATTTAAAACATCATAAAAATGGGAAGAGTAAACATTGTGATTACAAAATAACACGAAATCAGCCGTTCTACAATGTCAGATACCCGTGGGTCACGGGTGTTTTAGCACCAATAATGTGACTCAGCTGTTTATCCACCAAAATAATTATTTATTGGGTAGAATAATTAGTGGATGAGGAACACGCGTGGACCATTGAGACCTTCAGAATTGCTGTTCCCTCGTTCTGCCACTAGATGCTGTTCCTACGCATGGTCACAGCTGTTCTTATATTTAGGAACGTTTTCACGCACAAGAACAAATTGGTAAATACCACACAATGCGTAAAATCGTTCCCACGCACGAAATACGCACAGATCTGTACGTAAGTACGGTTGATAAATGAGGAACCAGGTGAGGGAGAAGGAACCCAGGAGGAACAAATATCTGGACTGAGAGTTCACTAGAAACAGAGAGAGTTTGTGTTCAACAACCAGGAGAAGAAAACTGAACAAGAAATAAAATTTGAAGAAGATTTAAACCAAAGTGAAGTCCTGCTGTGCTAAAACACCTCCACCAGCCGTGGGCAGCAGTGGTAGGTCTGGACGAGCAGACGATTGTTTCCAAAAAATGCTTCATCAACTGTTTCATATTTTGGATTCGGTTGCTGCCACCGGCATCCACCAGCCGCTATCTGCTACTGGCATACACTGTTGGTCCTTTGTCTTTCTCCTCTTGGTATAGACCTGATGGGGCGGAGTCACGTGACTACACAAAGACACGTGATCCGATCCGTACCACAGCATCTTAATGGGACGTGAACCTCACCTATACACATCTTCTCCCTTTTTTTAAATTCTGAATTTACCGGCATGAGCAAAATGACATCATAATGGTCATACATTTCTGCAACATTTCACCCACTTCTAGTTCAAAGATTTTCAGTTCCGCTCATGATTTATGATGTGTAAAACCATTTGTCGTCGTGACCGTACCGTCTTTCCATATGAGGGTGAAGCCCAGCTGGAACAGGTGGCGGGCGTAGCTGTCTGGATGGCTCGGACCGAGGCAGGAAAGGAGCTGTGGCGGCACGCTGCTAACGGAGGAGTGGACGTGGACGGTGGAGAGCACCCGGTAGCGCTGAGAGAGCAGGCTATGGAGAACCAGCAGGGTCAGGGGGGGCTGAGCTGGGTTGGCATTTATGACGATGTCCCGGAGAGCACCATGGTCCTGCAATGATAAGGTGGTGAGTAAATACGTGTCTCTTTTATGGCTAAACCACTACAACCTAAGTAGGTTGTGAGTAGTGCTCAGATGCGACGTATGGAGGCTGCGTAAGTTCCAACGAGGTCAGAAAAAGCCTTTAGAGCCATGAGCTACAGTACCGTTAGGGATCCAAACACCTGCATAGAGAAGTTCCTCACCTCCCCCAGAAGTGTGTCCAGGTCTGTGCTGCCTTCCAACATGATGGAGCTGGAGCTTTGTGAGGAGAAGCTGCTGCTGACTGTCACGTCCAGATCGGCATCAGGGGTGGTGACGGTCTTGGCGAGGCCCTCCACGGCAGCTTTCAGCTCATACAGCTTCCTCAGGATCTCATCCTGCCTGGCTTCCAGAGCGCTGACTGCTGGGTCCACCTCACCGTTCTGGAGATAAACAGAAACGTTAGAGCTCGACACGAAGAAAAGAACGTAAGGATAAAATAAAGTGGATCTGTTGATAAATGGGGTTCAAATTGACATCTTTTATTTTTATTTATTCTTTATTTAACCAGGAAGGTCCCATTGAGATTAAAAACCTCATTTTCAAGGGAGTCCTGGCCAAGAGGCAGCAAAGGTTACAGTTGCAACATTTTCCAGTTACACAGACATGTTATGTACAAAATTACAGAAGCCAGTTACAACACAGGGAATCTGTCTCAAGGGTTCTCAGTCTGGCTTTAAATGTATTCAAGGAGATGAGCTCGGTTAGTTTCCAGTTTTCCTGCAGCCTGTTCCATGCAGAAGGAGCAGAGTGAACAAAAGCCCTTTTACCCAGTTCAGTGCGAGCAAACGGAACACAGAGTAACAACTGATCGTTTGCACGCAGACTGTGAGAAGTTACACTTCTCCGTGAGATTAAGTTACAGATATAGTTGGGTAGTAATCCAAGCATGGCCTTGTAAATGAAAGTGTACCAATGTGCCAACCTCCTGGTGGACAAAGAAGGCCATCCCACTTGAGAATACAATTCACAATGATGGGTCAGTGGTCTACAGTTAGTAATAAACCTCAGCGAGGCATGATAAACCACATCAATCTTACCAAGACACTGTGCTGAGGCATTCATATACAAAAGTTCTCCATAATCCAGAATAGACACAAAGTTGAGATCTAGCAAGCATTATAAGCTGAGGCGTTTAGATTGTCCCTTACAGGTCTCAACCAGGGTTTAGTTTGTTTCAGAACATTTTAAAATCAAAAAATCACACTCTGTGTGTGTGTGTGTGAGAGAGAGAGAGAGAGAGAGAGAGAGAGAGAGAGAGAGAGAGAGAGAGAGAGAGAGAGAGAGAGAGAGAGAGAGAGAACCTAAATTAAGAAAAACTATTGTTCCCACAGTCTTGAACTAGCCGAGAAATCTAGACTAGCCTAGCCACGCTCCATCGTAGCCTCAGCAGCTCCACCATTGGCCCAAACAGTTTTGTTTGTTGAGTGGGCTTAGCACCAGAGCTCTGATGGAAAAAAAAAACTACAAAAATGGCGTCAGCTCAGGAACGGCACGCTTTTGAAATGGTTTTGGAAACAACTTTGATAGCCCCAACCTCTGCCCTCTCTGGATGAAATATCAAAATCCTGCAGCCTCAGGAAGTCTAAGGCCAACATAGGAGACCACACACATCCTGCTCACCCCGTTTGACCTGTTGCCGTCTGGGAAACGTTTCAGGTCAGTCAGGTCACACACTACTAGACTGACCAACAGCTTTTTCCCCAGGGCCATCAGAAATGTAAATACGTATGGACTGGATATAAAATAATAACCGCACACCTCTATAGCTGCCTGTTTTTAGTTATCTGCTTATCATCTCATGTTTGTGTTCCTGCCGGTGTCTCCTCCTTAAATGTTTTTTAAATGTTTTTAAATGCTACTGCACTTTGCTTTTTAATTTTTTTTTTTACTTATTTATTATTTCAAATTATTTTTTATGGCGCAATGGGAGCAGCCCCCAATTTCATTGTACCCCGTGCAATGACAATAAAAAAAAAAAAGTCTATTGGGGTGTTTCTCAATCTCAAGGAACCTTGCCTTGATGCCTTGGTCCCGCCCCAGTTGCCTAGGAGATACGTCATCAGGAACCACCAAGGCGTGTTCCAATCGGTTCCAATGTTCATGTGCTTCCGAGGCGTCTGTCCTCCATTTGCTAGCCGTTTAGCTAATTGAGCAAGGATACATGAGAGGTGCCTTGTTGCCTTCTCTTGGTCAAAAATTTCCCAGAATGCAGCGCGATATTTTCAAACAGATGTGATCAGGAGCCAGCAGCAGCTACTTTGGGGACAAATTTCCAGTTTAAATTTATTTATTTACTTATATTTTACAAGGATAAAGCCTCTTGAGATGGAATATCTCGTTTTCAAGAGGGTCCTTGATCAAAAACCACATAAGAATGTAATGTAATTACAAATGTAAGTTAACTAATTGTAGCTATCAGGCTTATATGTAAAATGTTTTTTAGATCCAAAGCAGTTATCTATGGTTGGTTAGTTGCTTAGTAGTTACAGCTTTGGTGGCTAGCAGGTACCAACTCACTTATACATTTGATTTAACCAATATATACACAATTAATAAAGTAAAAGGCTTGATATACATCTATATTGTAATTTAACATTACTATGATGGGCGGGACGTAAACAGAACGTGTAAGCGGGGGTGGGCTCTGGCCAGCCGCGGTCACGTGGGACAGGTCTGTTTCATTTAACTGTTTTCTGTGACCAAGGAAGGACAGCATCCTTGTAAGCAAGGCGTCTTGGCAGGCAAGGTTCCTTTGACATTGAGAAACATCCATGGGCTTTGGTTTGAGACATGAGCAGATATAGGTACCCAAGTCCTTTATTTCATAAAAGGATGTATTTGTTTCTTATTCTTTGCCGGTGTATGGTGGACTGCTCCATTGACTGATATCTGTAGCAATGAATATGTCACGCTGTTTGTTGCTCTGATTGGTCCTAGTGCTGTCCAGGAGCACGCGGAGACAGTTTGAAAGACCACCATAGATTCCGCCCCCTGACTGAGCTGTCTATGGGTCGTGGCCAGACATGTATAGGACGGTTTGCCAGGCCAGTCTTGATCGTCAGTGAAGAATTTTCATCTGCATAACTCTTCTCTTTTATGGACAAGTATCTGCAACCTCTTGGGATGATAGTGGATGAAAATCCCCAGTAGATCCAGATCAGCCTGTCTAGTACCAACAACCATGCCACATCACCCAAATCTACGTTTTTTCTCATTCTGATGTTTTCTTTGAACTTCAGCAAGTCATCTTTGATCATCTGAACCATAACCAAGTAGCTGGTTGGTATTTATTTCCTGTTTCTTAAACGGCTTTAATTTAAAACATCCAATCTGACCAGAGGTGCTATTGGGAATGTCACAATCCACTATGCTGCAGCGTTGGAGTATAAGTGACAGTAACAGCTGGGGGTTTTGTAAAAATACCCCAAAACATGAACGTCTCTTTAACTTAACACACCATCATGAAGTTCATTGCCTCCATGTCACTAAATATAAATATACACAACTACTTCTGCAGCCAACAAGCGAACACAAATGAATGAATCGTGCTGGAGAAACCTTACAGCTGGCTGAACTTGTCTGTTCAGAACTTCCAGGCAGTCAGTTGACTTTTTGCTATGTAGCCTAGCCTACTATTCACATTATGAAGTAATTAATTCAGCTCAAGCCTAAACATGACCAGGCCTCATCTCAGCTCAACATACCCCACGCTCTTTACCGTCTCTCTTTTACGGTTTTCCCTTTCAGTAAAAACTTAAAAATGGGTTTTATCAATGTATTACCTTAAAGCCAAAAGAAAGTAAAACATGACAGAAACTAACTAATCTAATAACAAAAAACTAACCTGAGTTGTAATCTCAGACGCCACAAGTAATCTGACTTTTTAAATTTAATGTAACAATTTCAACAATTTTATTAATCATCATTGATTTTTCCTACCAATGAGAGGCTGAACAGATCTCTGGTTGTCTGCAGACTCAGAGGAGTGACTGTCTTGTGCGCTCATCCTGTGTATGTCTTCTAACTGCATCACTTGTTTTTTTAACACAAAAAAGCGCTGTTTCACCTTTTTCTTGCTGACGTTTCGACCACCACTGTAGTCATCTTCAGAGCTTAGCCGCAGTTGGCAGCGTCACTTCCTTTTTCGTTTATCCGCAGGCAGCAGAGGACGGTAGTGCTGGGTATTGTGACCAATTTCCTGAATCGATTCGATTTCGATTCATATCTCTGAATCGATTAATCATGATTAGATTCGATTCAATTTGACTCAATTCAGTCTGGTCTTTATTTTTCAATGTCGCTACTGCGCGTTTCTCTTGATATGTGCATTTAGCGTCTTTTACGTTCTTTTCATTTAGCGGCTTATTGTTGGGATTGGGTGTTGCTGAAGTAGAAAACAACGTTTCTATCGTTTAAACGAGCTTCTTCTCGTTAAATAGATGTGTAGTTTGTATATAGTGGTACACATTAAGCATGTTTTTGGAACAAATTTAACAACAAATACCCGGAAGTGCCTGCAGATCCGGTCCCAGGTCCGTCTGGTTCAAGGGGAAAAATTGATCTTAGGCCTAATGAATCAATTTTGCAAAATGTTAATGAAATCGATCCAAAATCGATTAAATTGATTTTTTTACCCAGCCCTATAGGACCGTGTCGGCCTCTGCTGCCCATGCTCTCCTCGCCGATGACACAGTCCCATGCGTGATCCAATATGTAGACTCCATCATCTCTGTTCATGGTTGTGTGTCCACGTCTCCTTATTTCTATGGTTTCAATCATGCCGTCCTCTGCTGCCCGCAGATAAACGGAAAAGGAAGCGACGCCGCCAACCGCGGCTCGCCCTGAGGATGATTACAGTGGTGGTCGAAACGTCAGCAAAATGTAAAACAGCTCTTTTCTGTGTTAAAAAAAGAGCCAAGTGATGCAGTTAGAGGAGTGACTGGTTTTTCAGCTTCACAACTTATTGTCCTCCCTTCAGTGTTGCACCTAAATAGAATCTCCACCCCAAGTCTAAACCCAGTATTAGTCATTCGAGCTATTTTCTGTGTTTGCGTGGTGCTAGGGCTGGGCGACAAAATTGAAAATTTATCGTTATCAAAATCTCTGACTCTAATCGATATAAATTTTCTCATGTCAATAAATTCAGTAATTAAAAAAAATGAAAAGATGTGTGTAGGTTGGTGACGTTCATGTCCCTTTAAGAAGCTGCACCACCTCGAGTCACATGACAACGTGACTCAACGTTATACACGTGACAGCCCCATCTAGTGACGACTTTTGTTTTAGCGCATACATGTAGTTATCGTCCATTTATCGTTATTGAGATTAACTCCTCAATATACCGTCATATTGATTTTAGGCCATATCGCCCAGCCCTAGTTGATGCAGACCAACAACTGAACTCATGATATGTTTATGTTCATTTAGCTTTTAACGAAAGGGATTCACAGCCTCTGAAATAATTGTTTTCTGCTGCTTGGTGAAATGTGCCCTTTTGTGTCAACATTCTTCCGGTTAGCCTATAACACAAATTGTAAACAAACGCTGGCGGGAGTGAAGCAGATGGATTAAAGGAACAATGGCTGAAGGAACTGAAGACAAAAATGCAGAACTGGAGGTAGCAGAGATGAAAATGCTGAGATTCTCTTTAGGAGAGACAATGATGGACCAGATCAGGAATGAGTTCATCAGAGGGACAGCTCATAGAGGTTTGGAGATAGGATCAGAGAGGCCAGACTGAGGTGGCGTTGTCATGTAGAGGATGGATAGTGGATATAACAGTAGAAGGATGCTTCAGTAAGAAGTGCCACGCAGGAGACCTAGAGGATGACTGAAGAGGGGGTTTATGGACGCAGTGAAAGAGGACATGATGCTAGTTGGAGGTAGAGTATGATGAAGCTGTGGCTACCACTGACGGAAATGTCAAAACATGATGTGTTATCTAAAAGCGTCTTTTTGAAAAATATAAGCAAAAAATGGAGTAAGTTCTTTAAAAAGAATTTCAATGCTGCATTTCTACCCTTTGTATACACTGGCAATATGAACGAAACTGTTGATAGTTGATGCTTTCTTAGTTATTATCTTAGTAAAGACGGTATTAATGGAAACATATACCCTTTAATAGTAACAATTTCCTTATTGTTTTTTTATTTAGCAAAGATGCTACAGTGGACCAGAGATGCACTACATGTAGATAAGGAAGGATGTTTGTCCACTAACACATAGAAGCAGGTGATTTCATCACTAACAGGCAGGAAAGGGTTTAAAACACAAACCCACGTGGTGTCATCACTTTAAAAACTAAATAACCAGCTTTAATTCATGAAGAGTAGATGTGCAGAAATGTTGCGTCAGCTTTGATGACATTACTCATGCTAACTGAGCTAAATGCTAACACGCTGCGCTACAGAAACGTGTGCTGATAGAGAAAAGTCACCAAGACGAACAACTAGACCATAACAGGAGCTGATGAAGAGGAGAAGTTGATCTTATTTACTATTTTAATCAGTGGAGTTACCTGAAGCGCGTGCTCGGGGCTGCAGCTGTTCCCTTGCTGCGCGTGGATATGCGGTAACTTGTACATGCAGGTTGGCAAATCAATCTTTACGTCACCCCCACACACGGGCTTTACCTGGTACATGGGCATGGTGGAGGACACCTACAGCTGTGTCAGAGACAGGACAGGGAAAACAAAAAGATACGTGGACTGGACACAGAAGACTTCTGGGGGTGAGTGATGGAGATGACAGGCAGCAACAGCAGCTACCAGAGCAGCAGCGCGCACCGGAAGGAGGCCACGCTGTCGTCACTTCCGGGAGGGGGAAAGGTCAAGTATATTTTTATTTTTTTAAATCTGTTTTTTTAGATACGTGTCATAGATACAGTCATGCCTTCATAATAATAATAATAATAATAATAATAATAATAATAATAATAATAATAATAATAATAATAATAATAATAATAATAATAATATTATAATAAGTAGTGTTTTTTTTCCAATGATTGAGACTTCTTGTAATATTTGAATGTATTCTTCAGTCCATAACAAGGCTTTCTAGAAGTTATTTATTTTTAGAATAGAATAGAAAAGTTCTTTATAGTCCACAAAGACATGTATTTTTATTTGTAGTTTGGCTGCTGAAAATCCAAGTATTGGATTTTACACACCCCACCCCTCTTCATCCCCCACTCTCAGTTACAGCGGACCAGGTGAGGAGAGAACTGAGGCGGCTTAAGAGCAGAAAATCAGCAGGTCCTGACGGAATCAGCCCCAGACTGTTTAAAGACTGTGTCGACCGGCTTTGTGAAGTGGTCACAGTGTGGTTCCAGTCCCCAAAACATCACATCCCAGGGAACCAAACCACCTGTCGCCTTGACCTCCCACCTGATGAAAACTATGGAGAGACTCATCCTCACCCATCTACGTTCAGTGGTGAGCCCAGAAATAGACCCACTTCAATTTGCATATAAACCAAACATGGGGGTGGAGGACGCCCTCATCTACCTGCAGCACCGGGTTCTGAATCACCTCGAGATGCAAAAAAGCACTGTGAGGATCATGTTCTTCGACTTCTCCAGTGCCTTCAACACCATCCAGCCGTGTCTACTGCTGCAGAAGATGAGGGGTGCAGGAGTGGATGGACATCTGACTGCATGGATCATCAACTACCTCACCAACAGGCCACAGTACGTGAGGCTGCACAACTGTATGTCTGAGGTGGTTGTGTGCAGTACCGGAGCTCTGCAGGGTACAGTGCTCTCACCCTTTCTCTTCACCTTCTACACCTCGGACTTCACCTACAACACCAGCAGCTGTCACCTCCAGAAGTTCTCTGATGACTCGGCCATCGTCGGCTGTGTGTCTGAGGGGGACGACCAGGAGTACAGGTCAGTCATCATGGACTTTGTGGACTGGTGTGAGCGTAACCACCTTCGCTTGAACACCAGTAAAACAAAGGAAATGGTGATTGACTTCCAGAGAAACACTCCTCCTCACTCACCAGTAAACATCCAGGGAGCAGACATTGAGGTGGTGGTGGACACCTTTAAGTACCTGGGTGTTCACCTCAACAGTAAACTGAACTGGTCCCACAACACAGATGCTCTGTATAAGAAGGGCCAAAACCGCCTCCATCTCATGAGGAGGCTGAGGTCCTTCAGAGTTAACTCCCAGCTGCTGAAATCCTTTTATCACTCTGTTGTTGGCTCTGTTATTCATTCTGCTGTGGTCTGCTGGGGTGTAGGCAGCTCTGACCGAGACAGGAAGAGACTGAACAAGCTAGCTACCAAAGCTAGCTCGGTTCTGGGCTGCCCGCTGGATTCTGTTGAGGAGACGTGTGAAAGGAGGATGCTGGGGAAGATGACCTCCATCTTAAGAAACCCCTCCTACCCAATGCACTCCACTGTGGAGATCATGGACAGCTCCTCCAGAGGTAGACTGAGACATCCCAGATGTAAAACTGAGCGCTATCGCAGATCCTTCATCCCCTCTGCTGTAAGAGTGTATAACTCCTCAGTTTAAGCTGTGCTGGTATCATCCTGGTACACAATAACACCAATGCAATATTCATGTGTTCTATACTTGTGCAATACCGGATTCACATTGTTGTCTGTGTCTCTTACAGTATGCTGCATAGTGTTGGTACCAAGTTTGTTTTTATCTTTATTTGTGTGTTTTTTTAGTGATCTAAGATTACAATACTAGATTACTGCCTATGTGTATATACATGTACCATTGTTTTTATCTTTCTTCTAATTACCCTTTGAGTGATGGTGCTGCTGTGACAAGTGAATTTCCCCACTGTGGGATCAATAAAGTCTATTCTATTGGACTGAATGGGAGCAAAAGAGGAAAATAATACATATATTGTAAAGTTAATTCTAAAATTGGAAATGTATTGATCAGAACCAATTTAAATGGTCACAAGCACTTCTAGCTCATTGAAAATCATGTATATTTCTGCTTTATGTAACACAGAACACTAGAGGGCGCCACAATCATATTTTACATCAAACTTTTCAGGAAAGAAATAAAAACTCAAAACCTGGCTGTGATGAACTGGGGCGTATTCATTGGTATTTCTGCATGGCTTCACCTAATTGAATCTGTATTTGGTTTAAAAATATATCCTAGAGGTTATTTATGTGTTGTTGAGCTGTAAATCAGACACACTTTGTCTTTATTTTGACATGTTCATATTCTTTTTGTTCTTTGGAATGACACTAATTACATTTCATGAAACCTTTTCATGTTCAGAGATGAATCACTTTAATTTAAAACTATTCATGAAGTCAGAACTCTCAAATATTACTTGAAGGTCCAAAACAGATAGGTACTCTGCACTGTCTTAAAGATTTTTTTAAATTAGATGTTCTGTAATTGCTGATGACAAACTATGGTTTGATATGTTTCTGTATAACAAATATGGCTCCATGGTTCAGCTCCCATCAGCTACCAACCCATGGTTATATAATACACCCTTGATGCATGAACGAATTGCTGATCTAAACAGATTTTTGCATTTTCAAATGACTACACTTTACTGTAACCCTTTTATTTTCAGAGTCTGATATTAAATCATGATTTTTTTAAAAATAAAACTACACAAAACTCTTTCTTTTGGGAGTGAGGGTTAACTTTAAGCTCCTCATATGTTCTGCAGCATCAATACTTAAGGTGCATTTAGTGCAGATACAGATATTACGAAGTCAAGCATTAGTGCTTGTCCATAATTTGCAGTAAATGATATTCCCCATGATATTATATGTGCTACTGAGGAAATATTTTTGGAATCAAGCTGCTTTGTTCTTAGAATCTAGCTCTGATGCAAAGATGCTACGATAGTTTGTAGCTGAACGACCAAACAAATGATTTCAGATGGGACATCTTTTAAAACCAATCAGACACAGATCCTCCATATTTGAGTAAAACCAGAAAGCAGCAGAATGAGCTTGGTCCGTGACTCGATTGTCCTTTAACTCGTCCCTCTCCAGTCACCTTCTGCACTGTCGCTTCTCTCTCAGGGGACTCGCTCCTATAGGTTAACACTTGAGCCACATCCTGCTTCCCCTCTGCCACCACAGCCTGAGAAGGTTGATACAAATATGCACAGCTGAGTTTAACTTTGCAGCAGCTTGTTAACCCTGAATAATTAACAGTGCACTGAAGCCTGATGCCATAAAGGAGGAGCCACTCTGAAGTAACAGTCAGATCTGATGGCTAATAAGACTACTGTCTCAGTCATCCTGGACAAGACGGTCTGTCTCTGGGACATGCCAGTGCTGTCTTTCTGAAACCCAACGTTACTGGACTGCTGAGGCGGGGGAACGACTTGTAAACTGACAGAAGGTAATAAATATGTTGCTTACAGTGAAAAGACTCATGAATAATGTCTAAAGCACATGCTGAGACACACTGAAGTACAGTGGGCTCCAATGGGTGGATCTGAAGTGTCTGGGTGGCCTGAAAAGGAAAGTCATGTAGATTTAATACTGAAACTTTACAGAAGCAAAAAGATCATACGCCTACGACTTGCAGCTGAAACATGGATACATCAGGGTTTGAGCTCTGACTCCTGAGGTAAATGAAATAAATACTTCAGCTAGTCTAAAATAAAAATGTCTAAATTGTACCTTTAAGTGTACAAAGCCATGTCACAGAGGAGGTTCTGTTCTTGTTGGTACCTTGTAGTTCTGACCTGTTGAGAAGTCTTGTTCCTCCGGTGTCAGACCCGTACCGTGGAATTGACAAAACAAATGGGACATTTAAAAAAGGTGCGTAAACAGGTTTTACTGCAATGTATTCTGTGTATTATGTCTTATTCAATAATTTATTATTTATGTTATTTATTTTTTATTTACCAAGGAAGGTCCCATTGAGATTAAATACCTCGTTTTCAAGAGAGTCCATGGCCAAAAGGCAGCAAGTTACAAAATTAGTCAAATATTTTAAAGTTATATTCAAAACTATAAAAAGCAGGGATTCTGTCTCCAGTGCTCTCAAGCTGGTTTTAAATGCATTCAAGGAAATACGCTTGGTTAATTTCCAGTTTCCTAAAACCTGTTTTATGAAGAAGGAGCAGAGAAAACAAAAGCCCTTTTGTCCAGGTCTCTGAGAGCAAAAGGAACGCAAAACTGATCATTTGCACGCAAACTGTGAGAAAAACCACTTCTCTGTGAGGTTAAATTACAAATGTAGTTGGGCAGTAGTCCAAGCATAAAGAATGAAAGTGTACCAATGTCCCAACCTCCTGGTGGACAAAGAAGGCCATCCCACTGGAGAATACAATCCACAACAATGGGTCAATGCTCTATAGTTAGTAATAAACCTCAGCCAGGCATGATACACCACATCTGTCTTATGAAGACTGCACTGAGGCATTCATACACAAAAGGTCTCCATAAACCAGAATAGACACCGATGTCGCAGCAATTAGCCGTTTCTTCACCTAAAAATGAAAACACAATTTATTTCAAGGGCAAAAGACCAGTCTGAGTTTGAGTTTCCTCTCAAGATTATCTATGTGGGGCTTGAAGGAGAGGGAGTCATCGAGCCACAATCCTCATTCCCCATCATCTGTAAACCAAAATAGATTATGTTTTCAACTCATTGTTTGCAAAGGGCTTTCAATCTTTAGATTCAGATTCAGATCATTTATTGTCATGTAACATAACATCAAGCTGCTCTGCAGAATGAAATCATGATGCACTTCTAATCCAAAGCAGGAGAGGTTCTAGATAGAGGGGGGCCCGGCTGGGCCCAGCTACTCTGTTGAAGAGGTACATAGTAAGGAAACACTACAGACATTATTTCAGATTGCATTGAGTAAATACTTGAATAAATAACAGCAGTTGAGTTACAGTTGTTTTAGATACAACAGATTTTCAATCATTTTTAACAATTTGCATCATCTGAATTATCAGTGACAATATGAAGATATTTGTCTCAGCATCTCTTTAAAATTTAGGATCAATGCATTCACGTGCTTTGGTTTCACATCTCACATTAGGCTATCTTATCACAAAAAAAATCAGTACTTATGAATGCTTAGGCTCTGCCCTCAGCAGGGGTGCTGGGGGGCTTAGCTTGCTGTCAGGGTGGCCCTGGCCCACCTTGTATCCCCCCTAGGACTGCCCCTGATCCAAAGATAAGTGACAATATTGAGCTAACCAGTCAGTAGTACATTTTATCTTTTCCTCTCAAACATAATTTTAACATTTAGAATAGTTGGTGTATATGTACTTTTTACTATTAGGGGACATAAATGTACCTGTCAAAACTTCAAACTGCTACTCATACAGGTCCTTCTCAAAAAATTACCATATTGTGATAACGTTCATTATTTTCTGTAATGTACTGATAAACATTAGACTTTCATATATTTTAGATTCATTACACACAACTGAAGTAGTTCAAGCCGTTTATTGGTTTAATATTGATGATTTTGGCATACAGCTCATGAAAACCCAAAATTCCTATCTCAAAAATGAGCATATCATGAAAAGGTTCTCTAAACGAGCTATTAACCTAATCATCTGAATCAACTAATTAACTCTAAACACCTGCAAACGATTCCTGAGGCTTTTAAAAACTCCCAGCCTGGTTCATTACTCAAAACCGCAATCATGGGTAAGACTGCCGACCTGACTACTGTCCAGAAGGCCATCATTGACACCCTCAAGCAAGAGGGTAAGACACAGAAAGACATTTCTGAACCAATAGGCTGTTCCCAGAGTGCTGTATCAAGGCACCTCAGTGGGAAGTCTGTGGGAAGGAAAAAGTGTGGCAGAAAACGCTGCACAACGAGAAGAGGTGACCGGACCCTGAGGTAGATTGTGGAGAAGGACCGATTCCAGACCTTGGGGGACCTGCGGAAGCAGTGGACTGAGTCCGGAGTGAAAACATCCAGAGCCACCGTGTACAGGCGTGTGCAGAAAATGGGCTACAGGTGCCGCATTCCCCAGGTCAAGCCACTTTTGAACCAGAAACAGCGGCAGAAGCGCCTGACCTGGGCTACAGTGAAGCAGCACTGGCCTGTTGCTCAGTGGTCCAAAGTACTTTTTTCGGATGAAAGCAAATTTTGCATGTCATTCGGAAATCAAGGTGCCAGAGTCTGGAGGAAGACTGGGCAGAGGGAAATGCCAAAATGCCTGAAGTCCAGTGTCAAGTACCCACAGTCAGTGATGGTCTGGGGTGCCATGTCAGCTGCTGGTGTTGGTCCACTGTGTTTTATCAAGGGCAGGGTCAATGCAGCTAGCTTTCAGGAGATTTTGGAGCACTTCATGCTTCCATCTGCTGAAAAGCTTTATGGAGATGAAGATTTCATTTTTCAGCACGACCTGGCACCTGCTCACAGTGCCAAAACCACTGGTAAATGGTTTACTGACCATGGTATTACTGTGCTCAATTGGCCTGCCAACTCTCCTGACCTGAACCCCATAGAGAATCTGTGGGATATTGTGAAGAGAAGGTTGAGAGACGCAAGACCCAACACTCTGGATGAGCTTAAGGCCGCTATCGAAGCATCCTGGGCCTCCATAACACCTCAGCAGTGCCACAGGCTGATTGCCTCCATGCCACGCCGCTTTGAAGCAGTCATTTCTGCAAAAGGTTCCCGACCAAGTATTGAGTGCATAACTGAACATAATTATTTGAAGGTTGACCTTTTTTGTATTAAAAACACTTTTCTTTTATTGGTCGGTTGGAATATGCTAATTTTTTGAGATAGGAATTTTGGGTTTTCATGAGCTGTATGCCACAATCATCAATATTAAAACAATAAACGGCTTGAACTACTTCAGTTGTGTGTAATGAATCTAAAATATATGTAAGTCTAATGTTTATCAGTACATTACAGAAAATAATGAACTTGATCACAATATGCTAATTTTTTGAGAAGGACCTGTAACTACATTACTGTCCAGCATTCAGCACTAGAGGGTTCAAAAGTTGTTTCCTGGAGAACAAAACAGTTTCCTCTTTGTCCTTACTTTTGGGCTGTGTGTGAAAAAACCACAGCAGGACCATTAAGCCAGTGGTGCCCCCAAGGGGTGGCCATGTCCACCCCTAGAAAATTACTGGCCACCCCACTGGCCCCTCCAGGGAAGATCAGTGTTCTTTAATAAGTCATTTTAATGATGACACAAACCATAAATTTATCTGATTTAATCAAGACATAAATTTAAAACCCAATAAAAAAATTATACAATTAATGAGTAAATAAATAATAGGAATTAAAAAAATGTTTCTGCTGCTCAACATTTCTTAAAAAAAAGTTTATATCTTCATAGTTTTTTGTGAAGACAGCAACAGGTGAATTATAAAAACATTAAAATTCTAAAATACATTTTGAAATAACATTTAAAGTAACTGAAATGTAATTTTCTGAAATTTTTGTATTTCTCAAGTTTGAGTAAGTGTTTCGGATGCATATTGTTTTTTACTTAAAAAAAAGGAGAATAAAGGAGCAGGAAATGCATCACCACAGGCTAAACTCTCCCAGAGTTACCACAAGGACCAATTTGGTGTGCCACCCCAAAACTTTCTCTGACCTGTCTGGCCACCCTTATCAAAATCTTCTGGGGGCGCCGCTGCATTAAGGTCGCCCAGCTGTCCTTTCTCTCCTCACCAGAAGAACTACACAGTTCCTCTTGACTCAGGGACGTCAAGAAAACTTTTCAGGACCCATCACACTCAGGTCGTGCATTGTTTCAGGCAGAAGTTTCAGACTGAGCAACAGTTTCTTTCCTTCTATCCTCCATGCTGAACGCTGCTAAATGGTCAATCTGACCGAGAGCACCTTCCATCTAAGCTACCACTAGATAACTGACAAGTGCAATATAACAAATGCATGAATGGAAAATTATCATTTTTTATTTTTTCTGCTGTTAAGTACAAGTTTGATTCTTATTTGACTGTATTCCCTTATTTTAGTTGTAACTTGACTAACTTTAATGAGAACTTGAGTAATTGTGGTTTCTTTTGTTTTTATTTCATTCTTCCTCATTGTAGTCAAAACATCATGGTACAATCACATCTCATTGCTCCAACAACTTTACTAGAATGATGATATTTGTTCATAAGCTTTCCACAGAAACCCACTTCAAAAAGAATCTGAAACATCGCTTCACATCCCAGAACTTTTAAGTAAAGCTCTCATATTAACTGTTTCCTTTACTTGTATATAAAGCATTTTTCTGCTTATATTTATAAATATCATAAAGGATCTGAAACCGTTGACTCTCTCTGAGTAAAAATGTCCTAGACGATGCTTGCCACCTTATCTCCTCATTTGGGAAAAGTACCGGTCTACGTCTTCATGACAGCCATTAGAGAGTCTGAGGGTGAGTCAGCACACAGAACAGCTGATCAGGGGTTTAGGCAGGGAGTGGCTTTCTGTTCCAAATGTGCAACTTGCCCGCCAGTTAATAGACACTGCTCATGTTAACTTAGAAACCTGCTCATTTGCCTTCAGGTAAACACTGACTCGGGTCACAGTGCAGACAGATTTCCACGAATGCCCCATGTGCATCATGACTGGCCACTGACATGTTCACGACCTATCATTCTTTAATGAAGGGCATCTACATGCATACAACATAGGTAGACTGCAGCTTGTTAGGGGACAGAGGCAGGGCTGCCATCCTCTGCATTATGGATAGAGTCCCTAACCCAAAGCCCATTCAGATGTCCTAACACGGCAGTTAAATCTTTCACGATGCTCCTACCTGGATCAGGTAGCAACACCTCTGATATGGAGAGGCCCCAAAAGGCTGAGAATGAGTTAACATGTGATCTGGGTTATTCACTTTAAGCCTCTGCCTTTTTTTTTTCTCGGGTTAGGTGATGACATGTTTGTTATCAGCTGTAGAGACTTAATCAGTAAGGTGAGCCTGACACTCCTTGCTTGATATAAGTTTTGGGGACAATGAAGCAGAGGGCATCAATTATTGAGGCGCTATAAAGAAAAGCAGGTCAGGCGTCTGTGTCCATTCATAAGCCCTGATCCAGATGTAATGTACAGTGTTGGCTGTTACACAAATAAATTCAGTACATCCATTAGGTTTGGGTTACCTGTTAGGGTTATTTAAAGGTGTGGTTCACTGAAAAATAATTATTTCTGATTCTAATGGGTCCCTCTGGTTTTTTCACACAAGCTAAACATGAAAATAGTCTCCTCCACCTATCTCCTGCATTAGCTTCTGATAGATGGTGAATCTCTAAGATTAGAAAATCCTCACAGATCTACGTCACAATGTCACTTAACATTCATGGACTCACCCATCTTGACTCACAACGGGGAAGGCTGTTGTTGGTTTAGGGTCCAGGAAACAGCAGAGAACATATCGGCTAGTAGAAGCTAACGTTAGCATTAGCAACTCCACAACATGAAAAAACTCCTTCAGGTTTGTGTTAATTGTGGAGATAAAACATCAGCGTTGCAAAGAAGAAAGAGGCAGTGGAAGAGTTGCTTTGCTGTTATCCAATCCGAAGTGAAATGTCCAAATATCAGGAAATAAGACTCCAAATCCTGTCGTCTGAAGCTCTCCTCTGATGTGGCTCACTTCTAGTTCCTGAAAATGGTGCACCAGAGCTTTTTCCCACAGAGTACAATTTACAAGGCATTCATTCCTACTAGAGACCACTGCAAATGTATTGATTAAATGAGTGTTCCACACCTTTAAATCATCTGTTAGCTACCCGGAGAGACTGGGCGTTAGTGTTTACAGTCCAGGGGAGGAGGTTCCGGATTTGATGGGGAAGGCTGTTGTTGATTTAGCGTTGGTTTTTATAATTAATATAATTAATATATTTGTGAAATTTATTATATTATAAATTTATAATAATATATGCAATTTGAAGATTATTAGAAATACTATTGTAATATACACACAAATACAAATACACAATTAAAAAATATTTCTATAGGATTTCTGTAGGCAGTATTAGACATTCTCTCATACACATAGTTAGATGACATCCTTTTATTCTTGTAGACAATTACTTGACTCAGTTAAGTTACCATTAGGATTTAAATATAATCAAGAACAGACGTCCTGTGTACTTTTGAGAGATTTATTATATATTTTTCTTTATACAATCTGTATTTAATCATTCTGGGTTTTCTCCGGGCACTCCGGTTTCCCCCACAACCAAAAAAATCTTAGTTTAATTTGCCAATTGTATTTTTAGCAAATGTCACTCAAGATTTAGCAAAATGTGGTGACGGAGCTATTTCCCACATCTCAATAATTATAATATGTGTTGAACCACATTCAAGTCAGGATGAATCAAATTTAATTTATGAAGCACATTTCATACATTAATCAAAACAATGCACTTCCTATAGCAGGAATACTTTAAAAATAATACAAACATTTAGGAATTATTAGACATCTTCTCATATACACTGTTAGATGGAATTATTATATTTTTATAAAATTAACTCTTAATCTCAGTTACCATTAGGACTTAAATAAGACCAGGAGCTCTGTGTATGTTTGAGATTTATTATATATTTTATGTTTCTGTATTCGACGTATTTGGGTTTTCTACAGGCACTCTGGTTTCCCCCCAGTGACCCAAACAATATTAGGTTAAATAGCCAAGTGTGACATCAGCAATAACCATATTGATAAAGGTCATGATGCTTTGTTAAAACTTATGAAATAGGTTTCGTCTTAAACAGACCAAGTATCTTAACGAAATGTTTTTTTCTTTACCTGACAGTTTTTTTTTCACCTAAACAGTTGACTGCCTGTCTGCTTAAAGTAGCTCTCCTGAGTATTTCTTTTGTCTGATGGCACCATCTAGTGGCTGACAAGCGAATCACACCAATAGTCGGATCGACTCGGTAATTTAAGTTGGCGACTGCACGTTTCATGTTTATGAATGTGCTTCTGTAGCCGACAAACAGAGCTAAAACACGTTGTTTTACAATTATTATTCTAATGTCATGTTGTGTTTTCATATATTTATATTTTAAAGACTTACTTGTCCGTGAAAAGTTCATCCACTCTGCATCAGCTGAGGTGCTTCCTTAAATTTGAAGCACGTCAGCGGTAGTCTAACACTATTGGTTAGTTCTGGTCGGCGCTCAGTTTCCTATTGCATGGATTTTACGGGGCAGGGGGCGGGCTTAGCAAAAAAAAGATGCATCGCTTACATTATATCACACTACATGATAAGACAATCACTTTTGTGGATTTCTGAAAAATCATACATAATTCCTGAAAGGGGAAAACTCCGGATTTCTGCTTTAAATTGGACAGCATGAGCTTTGTTTTATCTGCATCGAGAACAAGTTTAAGCTAGAGTAATGAATGCTAGACAGCAACAAAATCTTTCTGCACAAAATCAATGGCTTTTGCAAGAGTGTTACCGCAGCATAAAAGTGCAGGTTTGCAGCTGTCATGTTTAGACCAAGATTGTTAATGTAAATAATGAACAGAAGAGGGCCTAACACAGAGCCCTGTGGCACCCCCTTGTGGACTGTAGTAAATTCAGAACAAAGTCCATCTGATTGGTAAAAATGGATTAGACACCTTACTGAGAGTCAATGAATGTTAAGGTCTTACAGTAATCCGATTTGAATTGCTGCCTTAAAACTGTTGTTTAATTACTGCCATATGACTGTAACCAATTTTATTTATGTATCTATATGGAATTATATCTGTTGTACTTTGCCATCTATTTTTTTGTTTTGTTGTTCTGATAAAGTTTAAAAATGACTAATAAAATCTGAGTGATAAAAAAAAAGTCCATCTGATTTAATACTCTGAGACCTGTTACGTAGGTAATTTGAGAACCATCCTGCTCTCTCAGACCGTCTTGACTGGAGGAGTCTAAGTTTTAAAATACTGTGGTCAACAGTATTAAATGTTTTAGACAAATCTATAAAAAGGGATGCACAATGTTGTTTTTTGTCAAGGGCAACAGTAATATAATTTACCACTTTCAGTGCAGCCGTGGTAGTACTGTGTGTTTTCCTAAAGCCTGATTGATATTCAGATAAAATGGCATTGGTGTAAAACGTCCTTTAATCGCTCACTCACAAGAGCTTCAAGAACTTTAGCTAGCACAGATAAATTAGATATTGGCCTGTAATTAGATAAAACTGTTGGGTCTCATTTTTTTAATAAAGGGACAACAAAAGCTGATTTCCACACTGAGGGAATTTCATTTGTTTCTAATGTGAGGTTAAAAAGACTTGTGAGAGGCTCTGCCTCAAAATCAGCTGCCAGTTTCAAGAAATATGGATCTATTAAGTCAGGTCCTGAAGAGCTTCTGTGATCCAGTGCTTTAAGAGCTTAATGCACCTCCTGCACAGAAAAGGATCAAGGTTAAATTGTTGGCACAGTGGAAGGTCTGCGCAGGATTTTACTGAGACTGGGTTCAGAAAATCAAACAAAGCCAGACGATATGAAATGCTTGTTAAAGCAATTCTCAATCTCCATTTTATCATATGGAATAAAATCCTTTATAATGTGGCTGGGTAGTGCATGAGAGCTTTTACTCACTGAAAGAGACTTAAAGGTTGAATATGGAACATTTTAATAAAAAGTTATATTTATTAAATATAATCCCTCCACGGGGCGTTTAGAGGTGTGCAGAATGAATGTACAGTTTTTCCTTTAAAAGCTATATTTAAAAAATCTAAATTTTATTTTGACGGGCACAACACTGGGTTTATGTTTACATCTACCAGCCACTAGAGGGCACTGTTGTGGTAAAAAGTCCGCTTGGCAAGGCGAGGCTGGGACTGTGTAAAATAGTGGACTCGACAAGTCAAGCAGCTGATTCTGAGCCCAGAAGATGTTCTAACGGTAAATACTGTTGTAGAATAAACTTACTAGTAGAAATTAGTCCTTACCCTGTATGATTCATCACTGGACATGGTGCTGGCTGCTCACTAACGTATCAGCAGTGAACCAACACCCCAACGGCTGGAAAATTTGTTCTGTTGTTGCAATACCACCTCTGAACACTAGATGTCGCCAGAGTGTCCTTGTTCCACATTCCACCTTTAATGATTTTCCTAATCTTTTGTGGATTGTTTACATTCTCAGTAGTGACAGACAAATATAATTCTAACTTAGCTTTCTTTATGAAGGAAGTGCATTTGTTTCTTAGTTTTCTGAAAAGAAGCCAATCAGTAGAAGAACCTGTTTTCCTAGCTTTAGCCCAAGCCAGGTTACGCTCATGAATATTATCTGTCAGCTCTGGTGAGAACCAGGAATTTTCACAGCCTTTTATCCTAAATCTCAGTGCAGCATGCTTATTTAGCCTAGAATCTAGATCGTCATTTGCAGAAGCACAATTGAAGGATTATCAACACTCCATTGGAACCTCCACAGTATTGTGGCCGGCCAATCACAGCGCATTTATTTAGATAAAACTATTTTCATCTTCTTCTACTCTGTATGACGGACTGCCCCATTGACTGACATCCGTAGCGGTCCAATCACAGCGCTCTGTTGGTTTGGTGAGCCAATCACAGCACTCTATTGGTGGGCGGGATGTTACTGAAAAAACAAAAATGGCGAAGACTCGTTTGAAACGGCTTTGGCATCAACTTGCTATTTAAACTTTCTTTGAGTCAAGAGCAGATAGAGGTACTTGAATTTTTTTAGAAAAATTATGCATTTGCGACTTCTTTGACGTAGTACGACGGACTACCTCGTTGACTGACATTCGTAGCGGTGAGTACGTCACGTTGTTTGTCATCCAATAACATTTTTGAAAGATAACCATAGATCCCGCCCCACAACTGAGAGCCGTCAATGGGCCGTGGCCAGGCTATATTCACATATATATAGGATGGCTTGCCAGGCAATTGCTTAAAGGTATTGCGGACGTTCTTTACCTCCAGGTGGATCATCTAAACCATTGGTCTGCATAACTGTCAATCATTCTGGTGAAGCTAACACAAAGCCTACGTACGTGCTCGCTCCTGGGTTAATTTTCACTTCCCAGGATGGTGTGCGCTGAAAGGGAAGGTTGGGCTCCTCACAGATGCCGCTGTTGCCGGTTTTCTGTTCCATAGGTAAACTAAAATTTGGTATGCTATTTGGAGAAATGCATTTCAGATTACTGCTAGAAGAAGTTATCTACAATTATATTCTAACTTTCCAGTGTTGTGCATTTTTCAAAACGTGGAGAGGGCGGTTCTTTCCTGAAATTCACAAACATGCATTACCTTTACCTCTACCAGCTCCAGTGGCCTAGTGGTATGCGTGTCCACCCCGGGACTGGGAGATCGGGGTTCGAATCCTGGTCGGGTTATACCTAAGACTTTGAAAAAATGGGACCCAACGCCTCCTCGCTTGACACTCAGCACTAAGGGGTTGGATTGGGGGGTTAAACCACCAAATAGTTCCTGAGCACAGCTGCAGCTCACCGCTCCCCACCATGGGGATGGGTCAAATGCGGAGATATAATTTCACCAGTGTGTGATCACAACTTCGGACTTTAACTACAATTTGCATAAAACCATCCTTAAAAGATGTCAACGTCAGATCATCGCTAATTTTTCCAGTTAAAGTTCAACAAGTCATAATAAAATGCTCGTTCAGTAAAATGTTTAAGAGTTCTTTAAAAAATAACACAATGTTTCGACTTGGGCACCCTAGTGTTCCTAATAACAGCCACAACACCATGGTCACTTAAGTCATTGCAAAAGACACCCAGAGATGAACTTATGAGGAGTATTTGTCAGAATCAGGTCAATTACGGTATACTTTTCAGGGCTTTTGGGTAAGTTGATCATCTGGGTAAGATTAAACAGTTTTGGAGAGATTTTCCAGGCTCTGGGAGGAGCTCACTGATATGTTCTCTCCTTGGGATTCCTCAGGAGGAGTTTGGGAGTGTCACTGGAGAGAGGAATGTCTGGGTTTCCCTGTTGGATCTGATACCTCTATGACCTAATGTTGAATAAGCAACATAGTAACATGGATGGATGAAAACTAAATGCTGTAGATGTTTTTTTTTAGTTGAGGGACAAAGAGAGGAAGAGATGTTCTCATGTTTGTGGTGAATAAATATGCAAACCAGAACCCATACTCTAAGAGTATTTACTCAATTCCAGGTTGACATGGTCTGACATTTAATAACAGATAAGATTTTGTTGCCTGAATGTTGTATTTTTATAACATGCTATTGGAGAAATAGTTTAGATTCCACCATTTCTTGGTGAGAAATCTAAATTGCATGTGATGAAAAAGGACAGTGAGACAGCTTCTGGTTCTGATCCCATCCCAGTGGTTCCTTCCTCCCCCTCTCTGCCCTTGAGTCCAGGTAATCCGGTGTGAGGCAGCATCACGTTACCTCGTGATGCTGCCTCACACCGGCACATCCAGCAGTCAGTGTCGACTTGTTAGCTCGCCTTTCCTTCCTGCTTACGGCTCATGGATCCTAACCCGCCTTGAGTCACAGCTTCATTGTGTGTCACTTGGCTTGTGTTACCGCCTGGCTTCCCCAGCCTCGCCCCACTTTCAGCCAGGTCTACCCCAATTACCCCGGAGCAGAGATAAGGATCAGAAACTGATAACAGCAGATATGAATCAGGGGATCGATTTCTCCTGAGCCTCTCTGAGCCCGACCAGCAGGTGTCTGTGGAAACCTTAGATGTTTTGGGGTAAATCACACAAATATGCATTTCTCATGGCTGCTGAAATTTGCAGGTCACAGTGTGAACAATGTTGACGTTGCTGTATTTTTTATTTAATCTATTCATTATAATTCATTAAATTGAATTGGAACGGCAAACAAATTCAGACTAAGGCAAGACAGCTTTGTTTTTATAACACATTTCATACACGGAGGCAATTCAGTGTGCTTCCCAGTAGCAAAGGAGGGATTTCATCTTGAATGGGTGAGTCCATTATTCAGCGTCCAGGAAAAAGCAGAGCACGTCTCTGCTAGAAGAAGCTAACCGTTAGCATTAGCAACTCCACCACACGGCAGAACTCCTCCAGGCTTGTGTTATTTGTGGAGATAAAACATCAACGTTGCAGAGTGAACGTAGTCAGTGGTAGAGTCATGTTGCTGTTAGGGATGTGAATCTCCACCACTGAGGCCGATTCTATACGTATCTCGATACGCTACTGGCGATACGATACATTAACGATACGGTGAAACCCTCTGGCGATACGATTCGATACGATTCATCCCTGCTGACGATTCTTTAATGATTTGAAAACGATTTTCGATTCGATACATTTCATGATGCTATTTTAAACGATTCAACACATTAAAAAAAATTTCCAGCCCACATCTGATTTTTAAATATCAAAATGATTTTCCCTCTCCTCTGTGAAGGATGTATTTGATCCTCTATTGTTTTTGATTAATCAATAAATTCAACATTAAAAGACAATGCACATCATCAGTGATATTTTACATATTATACATAACATTATTGCTACAATACTTGAAATAAGGGGGTTGACACTAGGTTTAGACAGAAAAATAAACCAACAGAATCAGAAAATTATTAGAGTTCATAATTTTTCAATTATTTGGAATTATTATGAAACAGTAAAAATTTGAAAACACTTCTAAATATGGTAATGATCCATATGTGGCAATATTAAAAGCTGTTGTAGCCTAATGTTACTGTTCCTTTAAGAGAAAAGTCCAGGCTGAGATGTGAGTTCATCTCAGCTGTTTATTGAACTTCTCTGAACTAAAATGTCATTCTGTCTGTTGTTTAGTTCTGCACAAATGTTACAATAATAAGGAATTATCTTAAATTACCTCACACAAAGCTTTAGTTGTGTAGATCAAAAAGAATGCTCGGAAGAATACGCTGCTGCAGAAACCGGTCACACGGACTTTAGAAAGTTTTATTTTGACAAGACAGGAAGCTCGTACGTCGGTTAATATTGTCCCACGATGGTTTTTCTAACTGCGGCTGCGCACCACCTGGCCTCCGCTAAAAGAGAAGGACGGTGCGTTCAATGCGCCTCAAAAAACGAGGACATAGCAGGAAAACAATGAAGTAATCGATGTAACCATGGTTTTAACCGATGAGAGGCACGTACGGGAAGATACATTGCGATACAGCCGTCAGTTATAACCGGTGCGCACTGAAGCTACCGGTGCAGTCGCATCGCTAACGCCATGAACGAACCACCGGCTCAGATCGGTGAATCTCTCCATCCCTAGTTGCTGTTAGCCAATCAGAGGAGAGATGTCCAAATATCAGGAAATAAGACTCCAGATCCTGTCTGAAGCTACTTCCTCCTCTGGCTGATATCTTCGTGCTGAAACAGGCGCACCGGAGCTTTTTTTTTCTCCCAAGTACGACTTATTCATTCCTACTAGAGACCGCTGCAAATGTATTAAAAATACGACTGAAGGGCATCTTTAACTGTTTTGAAAATGTGGAGTTTGAGATACCAGTAATAAAGCATGCGTTCCCTCTGTAAACTTTCTGAGCAGATCAGCAAAACGTATGACTGAATAATGTGTATTGGTGGCCATGATCTCATGCTAATGTCAGGGTATGTCCCACAAGGTGGTTTGAAGTATCAGGTGCATGCTGTAATAGTCAGGTTCCTCCCTGTAATATACGCAGAAACTAAATGACACTGAAATAGAAGCCCTGGAAAAATGCTACTCTGTGTTTTGTGAGGTGGGAGAGGACTGAAGCAGTTGTTAACGTTAATCCCTGGAATCCCGTGAGCACAGAAAATAAAATACTGTGTGCTGTTTATAAAAGAGGGTTATTGCATCGAGCACTACAGGATTATTCCTTATTTATTATTATAGACATGATAACGTTTGTGTGTGTGTGTGTGGGGGGGGGGGGGTTATTTACAGAGCTGAGATCAGGTGTCACTCGATCATACCACAGTGACTCTCAGGTGGTCAGCAAGGTCACCCCCCCATGCCTGTCCCTGGTGCTATACATCCACAGATCTCTGATATCTCTGTCCTTATCTCTCTCTCTCTCTCTCTCACACACACACACACACACACACACACACACACACACACACACACACACACACACACACCTGTACAGTAGAGATACAGTGCTTCTCCTTTACCTCTGTGCTAGATAAGGATGAGTGTAGATATGAGGACACCTCTGAACCGTGAGGGGAAAACTGCACGTTTCTGCATGTTAATGTTTCCAAATACTAAATTAGAACTCCTGCATTCACGTCACGCACATAAAGAGTCAAAGAAACAGTCGCATACATCAACTGAGGTTTTTATGCGTTTAATTTCTCTTTAATTTGCACAGGTGGACATTTCTTTGAGCAATACAGCATTATGACTGATGTGAAACATGAAAAATAAAAGAACTGAGAACATGCCGAACTTGTCAGTGGACTATGAGTTTTCCAAATCGGGTTTTTTTGCTTTCTGGATTTTCTGGATTGTTGAGTAACCAAACTAAGAGCCCTTGAAGCGGTCAGAGGAAAAGGAGGGGTTGGACTGAAACGGTCTGATTCTCAGCTGTTAAGCTGATAAGACCATGGCGGTGAATTCTGTAGAGAAAAGAGGCATTTTTGAGTTAACTGTGCTGCACATTTACACTATTACATAGATCTTTCCTCTTTGGGTTTATGTTTAATGACAAATTAAAGGCAGATCTTCTCACCTTCTACTCCAATTTGACCATCACCGTCGTCATCAGCGGCGCCCAGGAAGGCTTTGGTCTCCTTCTCTGTGAGGACTCGAGCTCCAGGAGAGAACCTCTGCAGGAAAAATCTGGTGGAGAGCACAAGTGCAGGAGACCACATCCCCATCAAAACAGAAATAAAACAGAGGAATGGGAAACATTCAACCAGCAGGTTTCATCTCAGCATTCACATCCTGCTGGTCCAGTGTGCAAAAATCTTCAAGTTTGACACATTTAGTGCACTAAGCAGCATTTCGGTTGAGAGGAAAGGTTAACTGACAATCTTCACAAACATCATCTGACATGCATTTTGCAGCAGCTGTTGTAAAATGTTTACATTTACTCAGAATTTGCAAATTTCATTCCACATCTCAAATTAAGACGGATGTTTGCATCCTCACGTCTAGAGGTATCGGTTATGTCTTCCTGGCTCACTCACTTTAGCTCTTCCTCTTCAATAAAACCGCTGGCATCGTTATCTAGGATCCCAAAAACCCTTTTCACATCCTGGGGGCTTTTTTTGCTGAGACCACATGTCTGGAAAAACTTCTTTGGGCAGAAGGAGTCAGGACCTGCAACAGGAGGAGAAATCACGATGAAAATGTTTGCTGATGAAGCCGTTGCTTAATTATTGGCTAAAATATTAAATATCTAAAGAAATGTTATTTCTTCCTAAATTTAAATCAATTATTATTCTACAGAAAACAATTAGCTAAATTAATAAAATATATACTTGAATTTCAAATAAGATCAAATCTGAACTCTCTTTGATTATAAAAATTCCCCAAACCCTTTAGAAAGACTAAATCAGTGTATTTATCCCCCTACCATATTTAAATGCATAACCTCCAGCTGTATGTAAAAGATACCTTGGCACTCCTTCAGAGCACTGCTGATGGCATCAGCACAAAGGACAGATGAGATGGACATTTTTATTCCTGTAGGAGAAACAAGCTGTGAATTATTAACACTTTTATTCTGCGAGTGCAAGAAAAACCCAGAAAAGTCACACATATGTTAGAATTTTGAGTAATAATATTCAGTTATTTGCAAGAACTTTACTCTTGAGTCAGTAAAAAGCTCCCACAGGAGCAATTAAATAAGCAAAACCCCTAAAAAGTCCAAATCTAACATCTTGGGTCCTTAAATGAACTTACTGTGTGTAGAAGTTTCCTTCCACGTCTGAGATCCAGCTGAGGGGTAGGAGGTGATGTGGTGCTGACGCTCTGTCCAGGTAGGTTTATATAGGTCTGATTCCTCTGACAAAAGGGATCGCTTCAGTTACCTGAGTATGGATCAAGTTCGGACTGCCCGCCCCTGATCCGATTTCTCAGCTAACTAATTAACCTTTAGCTACTATTTATGTAACACCCAGAGGCTGAGAGACCGGAGCGTGGACACACTGCGCCTGAAAATATCTAATTAGGTAAAAAAAAAAAAAAAAAAAAACCCACCCATCTATCCTCCTCTCTGTCTTGCATCACCTTCCTTCTCATCTCCCCTCCAGAGTCATAAAGGTAGAAGGCAGCAACGTGCCGACTCTCTAGTCCTGGGGATCTATCATCTTGAGTTATGCTCAGAGAGCAGGGAGATCCGATGATTAGGGTCTCCGGTGTTTTCTAACCTTCAGAGGGTGTGTGTGTGTGTGTGTGTGTGTTCTCTAAAATGCTGAGTCTGTTGGGAAGCTTAAGTGACACCCTCAACTGTCCTATGATGATGATGATGATAATGATGATGCACAAATGTCCGCTCCAGCTGAACAGAACATCACTCGGATTCTGTGCTTTTGTTTTGCATCGTTTGACCTATTGGATCATTTTGTGCTTATTTGGGGTTTTCTGAAGGCCACAGCTGCACAATCTCACACAAAACCAGAAAATTATCTAATGTTGGAATCAGTGCCTTCCAGATGTACGATGCTCTGGCTGGAATCAAACGTCTGGTGATGTCTCCAATATATCTGGAGCGTTATGTGTGATGGATTTGGTCACTGCACGCGCGTGTGCTTGCTAACCTTGGCAGAGATGTCCTCTAGTGCACACAGAAAAGCATGAAAAGTTGCATGTGCATGTGCACATTGTTTTTTTTGCAATTCTTGTTCTCTGATTGTATGATGTGATTTTTTAATACAAATTGACTACAAATTACATTTCTGCAAAGAAAGAATATATCAGAAATCTTTTCATTCAAATTTGCAGCCTTAAAAAGAATTGCACATCACTCACCACCTTTCATTTTAAAGTTTTAAATCATCACATGTAGAGAAATCATGCAGTTATTATCACTTTTGTCTTATTTTGAAGATAACATCATGCATGATCTCATGCTACGCTGCAGGATCTTGCTCGATCAGTTAGCATCCAGAGTGGTGAATGATTCTTGTAATAGAAATTCTAATGTTCAAGCATAATAAACATGTTTATACATACTGCACTTTGCACTGTGGGCTCAGTGTAAAAGGATCACGAAGACGGACATCTTGACCTCTGACCTATGGAAACTTTTCTTCTATCACAAGACACAGAAGCAGTTATCATGATCTCTGAGTAAACATTTATTGTTCCTTTGTCTCTGTGATCTCATCACTGCACTGTTTTGCAATTTTCCCCTCACTCATCAGATTTTAACAGCTGAACCTTCACCCAAACAGAACTGATAAAGGGAGCTCTTATCTCTGTGTTAGTTAGAGCTTCACTTCTCTGAAGTAGCCCTTTATAGGGTCTCATTCTCCCGTCTGCAGGTTTAACCGTTTGTGTCGTTCCTCTCATCGAGACCTCTTTGATCATCATGACAGTCTCTTCCACTAACACATGAAGTTTTAGTTCATCGTCTGTAAAAATGAACTAGTGTTTGTGTTAGCTAAGGTTGAATCTGGTTGTTATAGAGCCACGTCCAGTGATTTCTTTCTGAAAGTCCCATTAAAAACTATAAAGTTGTTCATGAGATATTTTGCTAATCGACAAACACTCACATGCACTGATGCAGGAAAAAACTTTATTTCTCACCCTTTGGTGGCGAGTGAGGACCTAAACAGTAAAACAAAAACCCTAACCCTTTCAGATACATCATCTATGGCACATTTTTAGCTAGTTTCTCTTTGGGGATCACACAAAGTTCTTTTATATTGAGGCAGCCCACTCAGACTACACTCACATCTAGGTCAGAACGTAAATCCGTTGGCTTTCACTATCGATGCATCAGATTAAGGGAGCAGCCGGTTTCTGATATGGGGAAACCACCTTTTTTAGCCACTTATTATGGGATAATAAGTAAAGCACATTCAATAGAGTTGCTAGCCCTCTACCTGGTCACACCCTATTTCAGTTTTTTCCTGGATGACTGCCATTTTACTGCATACATCTTCTACAAACCGCTGGTCTTTGCTGTGGCCAAGGCCACTGAACCTTGGTCCAGTAGCCAGCAGCTCCAATCCACTCCCACAGACCTGAGGTTGGTGTGTGAAGGTGGACAAACCGAGGGCCCGGGCGGGATTCGATCCCCAGACTCCCGGGTGAGAGTCACCTGTGCTAACCAGTCAGCCAAAGGGATATCCCCATGACCAAGTAGCCAGGGCACATGATCAATGGAGATACAGTGCCAGCATGCTCACACTGTCACATTAGTAAACGCCTGGTGCAGGAAGAATGCCAGCATCCCCTAACTTGTGACTTCTCCACAGGCCGCCCACACGCTGTGATTCCAGAGACTTGGGAGAAGGCACATGCTCGACTCCTTGCACTCCCTGGGGTAAAGGCCTCTCTCAGGCCTTGGATGTGCCAGAGGGTGGGCTGGGGCAGGTGTTCCATGTCAACGAGCGAAGGTCCACAGGCACACCTAGGCACCCTAAACCCTTCCCAATCCCTAGTTGTCGTTTTGACTACATGCACGCAGACCTAGTGGGTCCTACTCCCCCTTCCCAGAGTTTCACCCACCTCTTAAAGATGGGTTATTGGACCACATGCTGGCCATCTCTCATTGATGCATAATAGAAATAACTTTGGACCGAAAACTGACCCTGTGGAACTCTGCAAGCGATACCAAGCAATGCTGACTTGTTGTCATTTATCTGTGCAAATTGATTTCTGTTGCTTAAATAACTTTTGGCCTAACAGCACCCCTGATACCATACCTTTGAAGTTTATAGGTTAATATTACAGGGCCTTTAGAATCAAATGCACTTTATAAATCTGGGAGTACTCCAACTGCATACTTCATGTTCTCTATTTAACCAACTAATTCCCATAGAGCCAAGGATGTAAACCTATTTGTTCTAATGCCACACTTGAAAGCAGTAGCAAAAGATTTTTCTCTGCAGGTCGGTCTAGTCACGCTCCATTGTAGCCTCAGCAGGTCTACCATTGGCCCCGACAGTTTTAGGCCTGGCCAATCACAGCGATCTATGTTTATAGAGAGAAGTTGGCCCAGCCCCATTAACCACACTGCAGCCTACGGTCCCTGATGAAATGCACTATGGTAAATGGCCTGTATTTGTATAGCGCCTTCTTAGGGTTCTACAACCCCCCAAGGCGCTTCACAACACAATCAGTCATCCACCCATTCACACACACACACACACACACACACACACACACACACACACACACACACACACACACACACACACACACACACACACATGCTGGTGGAGATGAGCTACAATGTAGCCACAGCTGCCCTGGGGCGCACTGACAGAGGCCAGGCCATAGATATCATATTGCTATGCCTTACCCACGCTGTTCAACAATTGGACGAACGTCCCTAACGTGGCGGCCATCTTACCTCGGACAGCTGCCCCCTTTCGTAACATTGGTGTCAATGGTGAATGTACTACTTAAATAACTCTAACTTGCTCAATTTTCAACCGATTTTCAAACTCCGACCGCAGGCAATGCAGGTTAAGTGTCTTGCCCAAGGACACAACAACAGCGACAAACTGAGCGGGACGCCACTTAACTCCTCTGCCACCAGCTCACTAGGCAGAACTGTATGTACGGTTTCAAATGTGTAGTAAACAATGCAGAATCGGGACAGTGAGCATTGTGCCATCTACCTGTACCACTGCGTAGAATGTCCGCAACTTCCTAAATGGGGAAGCCGGTTGCTGCTAATTCCTTGTTTGAAATATTAAAACTGAAAGATGTTAAAACAAGTGATTAAATTGCTGCCCTTTTGTGTCTGAAAATACACACCAGTGATGCAATCAGTTAACATTTTAACAACAACAACAAACCTGTAATGCATCTATCCAACAGAGAAGTATTCGATTGTAATCATATATGTACACAATCATAGAATATTCAATATTTCAATAATTACCAGGAATGTTCCGATCACATTTTTTGCTCCCGATCCGAGTCCGAGTCATTAGATTTTGAGTATCTGCCGATATCGAGTCCCGATCCGATACTTCAGCAACTCATTAAAATAAGAAGACAAAAGGAAAAACGTCCACGTTGTCCTTTAATTTTTTATTATTATTATGTATTTCTTTGTTTCTGTATTTGTCATTTCCTTAGTTTAGCTGCCAAAAAACAGCACTTGTTTAGGAAGTACATTAATAAAAAATGTGTTAATATTATGAATATATTTAAAAGTAGTGGAGTTGCTCATATTTGATTATGCGGCTTTATTGAGTGATGCGCGGCACCACGTAATGGTGTTTTCCTCCAAGAAACAAAGAACACTGATGTAGAGGAGCTTGTTGAGTTTAGAACTAAGCCATTGTTGTTCCATTTGAAAATCTCTATCTCAGGATGAATTTAAAAAGTCATATTTGTTGTTTTATAAGGTTAAATCCGATCTTTTTCACCCGAGTCCGATCTTTTGAAAATCACGTGATCTGGCCCGATTTCCGATCACGTGATCAGATCGGCGCATCCCTAAGGGCCGTGGTATATTTGCTGTTTGGCGACGCGTACACGTGTTTTAAATGGCTGCCATGCGTAGCTTGCGTTGATTTGAAGTGTCGTTTGTGCACGTCCCCCGAAAATTGACTTCGACGTGACACGAACGCTGTAATATACGAGCAACCAGTAGGTGGAGTTGACAAAACGAGCGAGGCACACTCACCATGGTGACGCCGTCTCTGGTTTAGAGGTCTTTCACACCATCTACGATACCTCTGCTGTCTTTTTTTCTGCCGTGACCTCAAAATTAACCAGTTACTGATTTTTTTTATTGACGCCATGTTTGTTTTGGTTGCCCCGGCTCTCTATCAGGTCTGAGTACACTCGTCTGCCCCCCAGTGGAACACTCCAGTACTACATGCAGTGCAGCGCTGTGTAGCAGCAAGTATATGAACACAGACGCAGCCTGCTGCCTGCGCCAATGTGAGGTTGAACAACAAGTATATCACGGCCCTAATAATTACACTTTCAGAAAGGACATTTGAGCCATTTCTCCGCCTTCTTCTCAAAGTTCCCACGCAGCAATGAATTGTGGGTAATACCTTTTACCAAAATCTGCACCGATACGGGTTTCGGCAACGTGCGGATCAAGGGGGGAAAGGGGCGGAGCCAAGGTCCACACTTGAGAATCGGGACACCCCATGCACTCAACCCCTGGACAGGATGGTGCAATTGAGGAGGGTGGAAGTGCGAGTACTGGGACAGGGCCTTAGGGCAGGCTTAGCACCAGAGCTGTGACAGAGAAAAACTACAAAGATGGCTCAGGAATGGCCTTCATTTGAAGAGGCTTTGGCATCAACTCTGGATGGTTTAGTTTTTGAATTTTATTTGAGACATGAGCAGATGAAGGTACTTAAGATGGATGTATTTGCTTCTTCTTCTTCTTTGACGGTGTATGACGGCTGTTGATGGATTTCTGTAGCGATGATGAATACATCACTCTGTTTGTTGTTCTGATTGGTCCTAGCTCTGTCCTATTGCATGCAGAGGCAGTTTGAAATACAACCGTAGATTCCACCCTGTCTGTGGGTCCTGGCCAGACTATTGCCAGGATAACACTGACTGTTACTGTAATAGATTACTTTTTCAATCGCTTTATCCAACCTACTAAAAGTTTCTCTAAGATTTCTGAGAATTTTGCTAATTCTTATCTTAGTAATTTGTAAGTTTTTATTGTCTCCTGGGATAACCTTATCTGTTTTCACTGTGCATGGAATAGGGAAAGGCAGACTGTTGGTGGTTGCACAGTGACATCTAGAACTTCATCACATCCATATTATTCCAGTTTTCTTTTAATATACTTTTATTTTTTTATTGTTGCTTGTTTGTTGTAGCAATTCAACCTCCTGTTCATAAAAAATAATAATTTTAATAACTTTTAGGAGTAAAAAGGGAACTAATCTGTTCACTCAGTTTGTCAGTCCATTGCACAGAGTGACTGAAACACATTTATTATGTAGACGTTGGCCCTTGTGTTGCATAGGTAAGTGTCTACCCTATTCAGTTGTCAGCAGGGTCCCCTAACCAGCAGCGTTTGCTCTGAAGTGTTATAGCGGAGCGTGGAATAAACTGAGAAGGTAGACGGAAACTAATGCTGTCTGTGTGAAAAAAAAAGGAGGCTGGATCCTAGGTAGTGGTGCCTGTTTACCAAGAACTGGTGCATGATGTTGTGTGTCCTGGTGATACCTCCCTGACTATATTGTTACTGGGCAATGATTTATTTAATGCTGTGGACGAGCTTTGCCATTTGCTGGTGTAAAAGTAGAGGAGGAGATCACTGTTTTCTCACCTCTGAGGTGGCTGGCAGGTTTCAGAAAAAGAGGTTATTCAATGTTAGTTACATTAAAAACCTATCTTCTCATCCTCATAAAGACATTATAGCCCTAATTTGGTTAATAATTCTGTTTATTTTAAGCAGAATTCTAACTACAATTTCCCTCAGGGTAAGTTCAAATTTCTATGAAATCTTATTTAATGTACTTTGTGTTGGGGTTAGGGTTAGTCGGGTTAATCAGTGGAAGATCGGTAAATGAACTGCATTTATGTTGTTCTTGTCTAGTCCCACAAACCACAGGTGACCACTCCTCCACAGACACCTGTGTGAAGGTTTCATTCAAACCTGTGAGTTTGTGATGGGAATGACTCTCAACTACTAAAACACTCAGTTTTAGCTTCATATCTGTAAATCAGACAGAAAAATAACCATTTATGTGTTTGTCTAGCTATTATCGCCATCTTGGACTTTGAATTCTTTCTACGTGAAAATGTTTTTGAGCCTAATTCAAATCTATCCAGTGGCTCCTGATCATTTTTTAACGAGAGAGAGAGAGAGACAGAGAGAGAGAGACAGAGAGAGAGAGAGAGAGAGAGAGAGAGAGAGAGAGAGAGAGAGAGAGAGAGAGAGAGAGAGAGAGAGAGAGAGAGAGAGAGAGAGAGAGAGAGAGAGAGAGAGAGAGAGAGAGAGAGAGAGAGAGAGAGAGAGAGAGAGAGAGAGAGAGAGAGGATGGTAGCCTTTCAAAATAAGATCCACCTATTTCAGTTTGGACCAATGACTGTAAAGAGAGAAAAAAGGTTCTGATGCAGTAGTTTGTCTCCACCTAGAGGCTACTAGCTGAAACAACACCACAGGACCTGGCCCTGCATTTCTTCAGGTTGTATTCAGGGTGATTGATTTTTTTTTATTTTTTGTCTCTATTTTATTAAAAAACAAAAAAAAATGAACAGGAACTTTGGTATTTCACATTTACATTTTTCAAATTCAAATTGATTTTTTAATGATATTTTGGTTTTAAGGGCTAAATTAAACAAATAGAATACAGGTTTAATAGGATTCAGCCTTCAGTAGTGATGACTAAAGTTAAAGCAGAGGAATGAGCGGATAGACTTCCACCCAAAGGCAGATATGACTGAATGTTTATGTTTGTTATTTAAGGTTTGTGCCTCATATTTTTTTATTTCTAAGCAATAAATGCTTCAACTAATAAAATCAAATCCAACCAAAGACAATTGACCACAGAAAAAGAATATTTATTATTCTTTTACATTAAGTTCCTGGAAAGTGCATTATAGATTTTACAGTTAGCAAAATTCATATTTAAGACATGAACACAACCGAGCTACATTCACAATCATCACTTTTGGACAGTGTGTTGCATATAGGAGGAAACGTCCCTTAAGCAAATGTATAAAAATTATTTATATTCAGATGAAAAGAGGGAGGTCTATGTGGGCTTTGTTGTTCCATCAGAGCAGGAGGTGGTTGTTGGTCAGTTGCTGTCTTTATGCCTTAACCAAGGCAGCAAACTCTGCAGGGACAATAAACACATGGTTGGTATTTGTTGTGGAGGAGGGGAGGGAGGGGGGGGGGGTCTCAGATGCAGTGCATGATGGGAAGGAGGGGGATCGGCTTACCGTCAGCACCAATCTTGCCGTCACCGTCGCTGTCACCGGCCTTCAGGAAAGCTTTGGTCTCAGCGTCGGTCAGTGCGCGGGCACCTCCGCTGAAGTTCTGCAGGAACAGCCTGAAGGCAGAAAGAGGCGGAGCTTAGTTTATGACCAGACAAAGCACCTGTACTTCCTGTCCCTGAATATGCAGGAGCAACATCTGAGGGGTATTTTTATTTATTAGTCAAGACAGTGTCCCATTCCCTCACACGGAGGAGGCGGGGCTTCAGACTTATACCGCAACCATCCACTAGGAGGCGTTCAGGTGTCTAGCAGTTTAAAATTTAGTGCCAATAATGGGTTAAAAATACTGATCCTTGACAATTCAAATAAAGTTCCAGATAATCAGACACTTCCAGGGTTTCATGCTTTAAGCATCAAAGGGATGCGCCGCGTGTCTTACTTGAGCTCATCCTCCTCAATGAAACCGCTCTTGTCCTGGTCAATGATGGCGAAAGCCTTCTTGACATCATCGGCGGTCTTTCCAGCTAGACCGCATGTCTTGAAGAACTTCTTGTAGTCGAATGAGTCAGCGCCTGTAAGTCGTTACAGATTCTGTCACTGACAGAAGGAAACAAGGCAGCGTGCATTAACTACAACAGAGGGCGAGTGAATCACCTTTGCACTCATCCAGGGCTTTGGTGATGTCAGCATCATTCAGTACACCTGCGAAAGCCATTTTTATCTGCTGGAATTAAAGAGAGCACTGATTAGTTTTTGATTTCACGTTACTCACCATAACAACATCTGCAATCACAGCAAAAGTCAAAGAGCTGCCTACGTTCATCCAAACGGGTCAGAAATCAGACTAAAGCTCCACGGCTGAATCAGTCTCTGGGAGGGTTTCGCAGGTTTTGCATTTCTTGCTTCCATTCTCACGACTGACTGGCAGATTTTTCTTACTGCAACTCTAAAGGTGCTGATCAGTAATCCATGCTCCTTCTCTCTCTCTCTTTTTTCCGCTGACGCTCCCTCAAGAAGACGCAAAAGCACTTTTTTTCTTTCTTTAAATGCTGCAGTGCAGTGAGAAGTCTCCAACAATTTGCAAAAATCTAAAAGATTTTTTTTTCTGTTTCTCCAGGATGCAAAATGTTGATGCTGCAGCTTTGGATCCTAAATATTTTCTGTTTAAAATTCCCTTTCTCCTCTCTGTTCAGACTCACCTCTGGTGTCTTTTGCTTTGTAGGGTACAGATGACACAGACAAGACTGGAGTCGACTGCAGTGACCATCCCGGTGCTCCCGGTGACCTTTTTATACTATCACTCCATGGAAATCTGAAGCAAAAGATAACCGACACCAAGCAGGGGGGAGGGAAGGGGGAGGGCTCGGCGTGAAAAACTGCGTCCTGTAGCCAGAGAGAGCGGTCTATTTTAAGTTTCCAAACCCAAGACGCTTAAAAGGTGCGTTTGAAGAAGTCTTTAATGTCCCTCGGTGCTAAGAATAGGCCCCGTGCACTGCTGAGGAGGGCGAATTGGAAGTGCTGTTGGCAACATGATGTTCCAGAGGGTGGATATACCCAGCAGGCATGCGCTGGAGATAGTGTAAACGGCACTAACTGGTTGTTTTCCCACATTTAACATCTCCCTCTGCTGATTTCAAAGGCATTTTTGGAAAATTTGCTTAAAATATTGAGTTAAAATTGGAGAAAATGTGCAAAATATCTTTGAAACTGCATGAAATGGGCTGCTTTTAGGGACATTCCACTGTAGTTTGGATTTGTAATCTCTAGCTGGCATACCTGTCAGCTAAAAATGCATTTTCTTATTCTATTTCTGTATAAGAATTCACATCTGTGCATTTTGGAGCGCACCTTCATTTTTGCTGGGTAAGAACTCTTCTTTTGTACGTGTTTTTGAGAAATGTGGTGCTTTTCTGTCCAGATTAGTGAGCAGTTCATGCAAAGATCATCTTTTTTAGAAAAATAGTTTAAAAACCAGCATTTTAGGGGACAGAATAGTAAAGGTGTAACCTTTGACCTGTAGGTGGCAGCACTGTCCTGTGGGCTAAATCGCTCTGATCTTGGCTGTCACCTGATAGGGTTGAAGATTGCTGACATTGGATTTCATTCACTGGAATTGTAATTTGACTTTTTTATGACAGGTGAGCTCATTTAAAGATGCAGTTGTAACAGAGAGCAAGCTGCTTTTTCAAATAGAATAAAAGATAAAAGAACCAAGTCATTTTTAGGGACTCCTTAGGTCTTTGCTGAGCGTTTTAAAGCCAAGTGTGTTTCGCTGATGAGACAGAGGCTGTTAATAGCTGCCCGTTGCTACAGAACATCATCTAGCTGATTATGCAGCACTTGTTGGAGAAATAGATCTTGGACCGGACCATCTAATTACACAAAGTGTGACAGCTATCTATTGCAGGGCTCCCTGGATCTCAGATGCATGTGAGCAAAGCCCTCCCGGGGCTATTCCCAGCACTTTTTTTTTTTCCAACCCCTGGCTAAAGTCCAGCCACACTCCCTTTCTCATTAACCAATTAGGAGAACAAGTGCTGGGACAGTCATCTGAGGCATCTCTCAGCACTGAGGGATCAAAGCCCTGGCAAGCAGGCTCTAGCTTTTCTTAGTAAACCATTGTGTTGCTTCAGTTTTGCAAATTAAAAAAAAGTGTTTTTTGTTTTTTTTAGAAATTCCCATTTGAGCCAATGCAAAAAAGACTAACCTGCACGAGAGGTCTTTCACACCAAATGAGTATTTATTCCTGGTTTTTCACTCTTCCTCACAAGTGCAAAAGAGTGTTGTACAGTTTTTGCACAAGTCATTATTTCTAAACATATAACACATTTGAATGACATTCACAGTAAAATATGTTTTCCATGTTGAGAAATAGTCCGCAGGCAACTCATAAATAAGGTATAAAAAATATTCTTTCAGCTGACGATTAATGAATCTTGCAAGGAGCTCGCAGTTCCATGAAAAGAAGTGGATGTTGGTCTGTGGAAATTTATGCCTTTACAAGAGCAGCAAACTCTGTGAAAGTAGAATGAAACTTCCATTAGTGGTGGGAAAATTGGAAAAAGTTGTTCAAGTTTAATGTCATAAAGGCATAAATGAGAGTGTGGTTTATTTTAAACACTTCTCAGGGAAGAGCTGGAACATGCATCTCCAATGGGCTTGTTTGCATTCATAGATTTGTGGGAAAGTGCAGCTTGAAGAACTCACCATCAACTCCGATCTTGCCATCACCGTCGCTGTCACCGGCGGCGAGGAAGGTCTTGGTCTCCTTGTCAGTGAGTGCCCTGGCGCTGGCGGAGAAGTTCTGCAGGAACAGCCTGAAAAGTGGAGGACAAACATAATTAGGTGATGCTGAAAATCCTTTATGACTCTTTGGATGTTTAACCAAAATGTAACCAACGAGCAAAAAGTCTTAAATATCTCCTGACAAAATGATTTTTTTGATGCACTAATTGTGCTTTTAGTCATCAAACTGAAGCAAAATGCAGAACATTTTATGCACAAGAATGTCACATTAGATGTGATTTAATGAATTACTTCAGCTCCTCCTCCTCAATGAAGCCACTGTTGTCCTGGTCAATGATGGCGAAGGCCTTCTTGACCTCATCTGCAGACTTGCTGGCCAGGCCGCATGCCTTGAAGAATTTCTTGTAGTCGAAGGAGTCAGCTCCTAGAGCACAATTCAACTCCGTTAGCACCCAACAGGTCAGAGACACAAGTGCAAGTTCTGCTCCCAGTGAGATTGCAAGAAATAGGAGCTCACCTGCGCAGCCGTCAAGAGCAGCTTTCACATCAGCCTCGTTGAGGACACCAGAGAAGGCCATTTTTTATTCTTAGAGAGCTGCAAAGACAAAGCAAAGGGTTAGAATAGAAATCAAATAGGTCATCATACTGAAAAATATATAAACGCCTAATGGAATGACTAAATTGGTATTTTAAATTAAAAGGGAAGCTTGGATTTTAAGTTTAAAGTCATGCAGGCAAGCCTTCTTCTGCTCTAACTTCCATGTTTAAAGGTCTGCCGTGCAGCTTTAGCAGCCACTTTTACCACTAGCCGAGGAGCTGCTCTGCAACTCATCGTGGTCGATCAGAGCAAGCGCTCTAAAAAGATGATGCTCCCACTGAGAGGCTGAATCACAGCAACACGAATCACTTTCCACAAATAAATTTCGCAGTTGGGGAGACGCAGTGCTGCCAAATGTGTATTTCATCCCATCAAAGAGGCACAATTAGAGTAAAACAAATTGTCATCCATCAGTGGTGATCCTCTGAGATCAAATATGGCTCTTTCTGGCGCCCTTTTAGTGTTAACTGAATTGTCCTGCAGGAGTCCGTCTCGGCTATGTTGGCTCCGTTTCTCCCTACAGCTGGTAGTCCACATAGAGGGGGATCTCCTCATATCTGACTCCCGGTTTCCTCCTGTAATCTGCCGGTGGAAGCCCCGACAAGGTGCACATCCCACTCACCTTTGCGCTGCGTTGAGGCGAGTGAAAACCAAGGCGGACTCGAGTGAATGCAGAAGTCCCTTTCCCCCTCTCTCTTATATATCCTTGAGCAACACCATTTACAGAGCTTTGAGTTTCAGTATCAGGTACCGAGATGCACGGGTTTCGAAAAAATGTGTCTAGTGGTCTGGAGTTATTTTTAGGTGAACAAATGAGGATGCTACCATGTGTGCCGAGGGCCTATAGCTAGACATGTGGAAACCCGAGCAGGCCCTCTGCTTGCCCACTTCATGGCACATGCTGCACTTTTATGATTTACAGCCAACATCTAAAATGCTGATTTTGATGGGATGACTTACATGTGAGAATGTGGAATAAATAAATAGAAATGTGTGAAGGAGGAGGTCATAATTAAACTCCTTATTCCAGATCAGGATGAGCAGACTGAGCACCAACCGCCACTTTTCACTCTCGGGTTTCAATCATGGCGCCGTCTTGATACTTTTCATCCCGTTTTACATTTTTTCTATTTCCTCACAAATCTTTCTGTTTCATCACGGGGAAACTGCTGGTGTCAGGATAAAGTAGTGAGGCCATGTGGAGTGGTTTCTGTACTTAGATATGTGTGGCCTCTGCTATAGGCTCATCCTGGATCACAGCTGTACCCAAAGGTATAGTATCTTTACATTTCATCCAGCCTCCTCGTGCAGGGTCAAGTTTCAGATGTGCCGGCTCCCTGACGGGAACAGGACTTTGAGGCCTGGAGCACCAGGTCCATGTCCTTAGTAGGGAATGCACCAATCATTTGAACTGGGCTTTTTTGCACGCCTTGACTTTCTGTGGATTAGCAAGTTGGCAGTTTGGTTACATATCAAGTTTTTTTCTGACAGATTACATACCGTTCTGTAAATTGTGTTTATCAGCCATGTGCACCTATTTGCATGTGTGATCTCATAATAAAAATGTAAAACTCAGAGCGTTCAGCTCGTTTTCCTGGAGTTTTGTTATTTCTGATGATGAATGGATAAGCATGGATCCACTGAATGGATCAGCAGTAATATGAGAGCCAGAGACAGGAAGCAGTACAGTACTGGAAGTGCAAGTCCTAAAAAGGGAAACATGGGGATGCTTTTCATTTTTGGACCGGTAGAATTTTTAGAGGTGAACTCTTCTTTAAATTGTGATTTTTACTTGTGAAGGATTAGAATTTAGATTTAAAAACTGTCTGCACCAGAGGTGTCACTTTATATTGTGTTTAAAATGTTTTTCTTTTGTATTTCAGTCTTTATTCAGTGTGTAATTAATGCTTTGTTCACCTGAACGGTCCTGGAGGTAACAAATTCCTCTCCAGAGCCCTTTTTACATCACAAAAACATGAATATATTTCCTGCTAAATTCCTCATAAATATCTGCAGTCTTGAACTTGGTGATTTTTATTATTTACCACACAAATCTGGCTCTTTAAGTAACCATAAACAGAAGGACGCTTGACAGATGTGTGGAAACAAACAAGCAAATAAAACAAAATACAATACGCAGTAAAGGTTTGGGGACTAAAAGATCACAATAAAAGGGATTTTGCCACTTAAATATATTTATTAGTCAATTAAATGTACCAAATTAATAAATGAATTCATATTTGGTGTCAAGTTTGGGCTATCGTCCATCAATCATTTGGTGAAAATTAGTAAAAATATCAAATGGGGAAGAGCAGCAGGCAGGTAGAGTGTCTAAGGTTTAGTTTTTACTATAAAACAATGAGGAAATGTAACTTTCATAGGGACACAATTAAAAAAAGGAAGAAACAGTTGTGGCCCCATGTGTTCAATGTCTTTAGTTCAGGAGATCACAGAACTCTGTGGAGAAAAAATGAGCAGAATCAGTTTCCTTCATACTAGAAGTAAGTGTCACGTACAAATGAGGTGAGTTCATTTAAAAAGCACATTATTGATTTGTGGTTCAAATAGGACATTTTCTTATCTGCCAATAACTTTTTCCAGATTTGTTACCTTCCATCCCAATTTTTCCATCACCATCTTTGTCTCCTGCAGCCATCAGAGCCTTTGTCTCAGCCACAGTCAACTCCCGGGCCTCTGGACAAAAGTTCTGAAGGAACAACCTGGACAGAAAAACGTGACGGGGTTTGGAGGGTATTTCAGTAAGTGACAAGCACAGTACCGGAACCTAAACCTAATTGGAAAAACAATAAATTAATTAATTAATTATACTGTCTAAAATGATGCAACATGATCAAACCAGAAACAAACTTGTACATGATACAATAATATGATGTGATGCAGTTAATTAGGATATAACATATTTTGATACAATGCAAAAATATATCCATCCATCCATCCATCCATCCATCCATCCATCCATCCATCCATCCATCCATCCATCCATCCATCCATTTTCTCCCGCTTATCCGGAGTCGGGTCGCGGGGGCAGCAGCTTAAGGAGGGAAGCCCAGACCTCCCTCTCCCCAGCCACTTGGGCCAGCTCCTCCGGGGGAATCCCAAGGCGTTCCCAGGCCAGCCGAGAGACATAATCTCTCCAGCGTGTCCTGGGTCTTCCTTTGGGTCTCCTCCCGGTTGGACGTGCCCGGAAAACCTCACCAGGGAGGCGTCCAGGAGGCATCCTAATCAGATGCCCGAGCCACCTCAACTGGCTCCCATCGATGTGGAGGAGCAGCGGGTCTACTCCGAGCCCTTCCCGGATGACCGAGCTCCTCACCCTATCTCTAAGGGAGAGCCCAGACACCCTGCTGAGAAAACTCATTTCGGCCGCTTGTATCCGCAATCTCGTTCTTTCAGTCACTGCCAAAAGGTGATGACCATAGGTGAGGGTAGGAACGTAGATCGACCGGTAAATTGAGAGCTTCGCCTTTCGGCTCAGCTCTCTCTTCACCATGACAGACCGGTACAACGCCCGCATCACTGCAGATGCAGCACCAATCTACCTATCGATCTCACGCTCCACCCTTCCCTCACTCGTGAACAAGACCCCGAGATACTTAAACTCCTCCACTTGGGGCAGGACCTCGTCCCTGACCTGGAGAAGGCATTCTACCCTTTTCCGACTCAAGACCATGGTCTCGAATTTAGAGGAGCTGTTTCTCATCCCAGCTGCTTCACACCCGGCTGCGAACTGCTCCAGCGAAAGCCGGAGATCACGTTCTGACGAAGCCAACAGGACCACATCATCTGCAAAAAGCAGAGACCTGATCCTTAGGCCACCAAAACGGATCCCCTCACCACCTTGGCTGCACCTAGAAATTCTGTCCATAAAAGTTATGAACAGAATCGGTGACAAAGGGCAGCCTTGGCGGAGTCCAACTCTCACCGGAAACGAGCCCGACTTACTGCTGGCAATGCGGACCAAGCTCTGACACTGGTCATACAGGGACCTAACAGCCCGTATCAAGGGGCCTGGTACCCCATACTCCCAGAGTACCCCCCACAGGGTCCCCCACAGGGCCCCCCGAGGGACGCGTTCGAACGCCTTCTCCAAATCCACAAAACACATGTAGATTGGTTGGACAAACTCCTACGCACCCTCCAGGACCCCCCCAAGGGTATAGAGCTGGTCCAGTGTTCCACGGCCAGGACGAAAACCACATTGCTCCTCCTGAATCTGAGGTTCGACTATCCGACGGACCCTCCTCTCCAGAACCCCTGAATAGACCTTACCAGGGAGGCTCAGGAGTGTGATCCCCCTGTAGTTGGAACACACCCTGCGGTCCCCCTTTTTAAATAGGGGGACCACCACCCCGGTCTGCCAGTCCAGTGGAACTGCCCCCGATGTCCACGCGATATTGCGAGGCCGCGTCAACCAACACAGCCCCACAACATCCAGAGCCTTAAGGAAATCCGGGCGGATCTCATCCACCCCCGGAGCCTTTCCACTGAGGAGTTTTTTGACCACCTCAGTGACCTCGGCTCCAGAGATTGGAGAGCCCAACCCAAAGTCCCCAGACTCTGCTTCCACCCTGGAAGATGTGCCAGTAGGATTGAGGAGGTCTTCGAAGTACTCGGCCCACCGATACACAACGTCCCGAGTCGAGGTCAGCAGCACACCCTCCCCACAGTTTGTTTTACGACAGTGATTAAAAATGGACACTAGGGGGTGTTAAAGCATGCCAAAACATACTTAGTGTGCCTTTAAAACCACCCAATGGTTAGGCCAGAGTGGTAATTGAATCGAAATTGTTACTGCTAGCTGAATGGTTATTAAAGCAACATTCCACAACTTTTACACCTTAAAATTATGTTTTGGCATCATACTATCATCTATTATGTTCATTTTCGTACCTGTGATAGCGTCTGTTTACCGCACTATACAGTTTTTGAGCTCCCGGTAGCCGCAGGATGTACTGAACTTGCATTATGTCCGCCAAAACGCGCGTTCAGGACGCGCGTTTTGGTGGACATAATGAAAGTTTAGAACGCGCATTTTTTTTATCTCTTTGGCTTGCCATAATTGTATAATGTAGACTCGGTGTAGCAGCAGCAGATTCACCAAAGAAAGCTAGAAATCCCTTATCAGAGGAATCTAGGAAAAGAAAAGAAGAACGTGATAGAGCAAGAGCAAAGACCAGAGTTATTATTGGGCCGTCTTTTCCTCGCTGGAGAGCTCTTTTAGAAAGAACAGCATGAACTACGGACTCTGACTTAGCCGTGCTGCTAATGGCTAGGTAAGTAATAAATTATTTCACCAGGGTTATTGTGTTTGGTCGGGCATAAAGTTGTTATACAGTCCTGATAAAACTATTTATTCAATGTGTGGAGGTGGAAAAGTTTGTTTTCGTTGTTTTGCCTGACATTAGGAATGTAAACATGCCTCTTATGCCCCAGAGAGAGATTTGATGTTACGACAGTGATGTTACGCAGCAAGCCTCTAGAGGGCGACAGAGACCATATAACTGCAAAGTTGCGGAATGCTGCTTTAAGTTTGGTGGGTGAGTGTCAGGGATAGTCCAGTTGCTACCAGGAAATGTCCTGGTGCTCCCAATAGCCAGTTCACCGCTAGTGTGTGTGTTGGAAAAGCTCTTTTGTCATGGCTCATAATGCTTTACTGGGGATCTAGGGTTATGTCATGAAAGGGATGGAATTTACACGAATGGAGGCGGGATTTCACCAAATCCAAGAGTCTTAGTTCTGGGTTGTTGAAATGTCTCATGAAAAAAACTTATATTTCATAACAAATGACATCTCCATAGTGCCAATTTTAATATTTTAATCACATATTAGCCTATCATTGCTGTGACAGGTTTAAAAGTTTCTTTAAATGATACAATAATTTAACGTGATGCAATTTGATATTTGATAAGATGCAATTTTACATGATGTTATACCATGCAATACGACATGATGTTGAATTTTTATGAAATGTTGTACAAGATAGGTGTTTGTAATGTAATACAGTGCAATGAAACATGCAATTATTTTATGCAACATTATAAAACATTCATTTTTGCAAACACATGAAATGTGACAAGATGCTATACCACATGATGCTATGCAATGTAATGCAATGTGAAACCATGCGACATGCAAGACACTATGATGTAATTTAAAGTGATTGAATTTTGTCACATTGTTTCAATACTATATAATGTTTTGGAGCGTGCTACTTCATAATATAATAAAATATGATATGATGTAATATGATTAGCTAAGTTACATATTTGCCTTTTGATGCCATGTCATTTGAGGTGATTTGGTATGTGATGCACAGTATTACGATGCTTTTTGATACAATGCTGTGCAACATGACAGTGTGATACAAAATGATATAATGTGGTTTGAAATGATGTGTTACATGTGATACAATGCCCTGCAATGCTGTGAATATAAACACGATGTGTTTAATATGACGCGATAGAATGAGATGCAAGTTGAATCGATAGACTATGGTATTACAACTCAATACAGTAGATTTTATATTACGCAATTTGATACAATAAGATATTGTAGTAGCATGCAAATAACATATTGTATCATATGTTTATTATTATGTTTTTTTTTATATGAACAATAGCAGAATGCTGTTTTTTCAGTGAACAGGAGTTAAATGAGAATTAATGAACTTCTCTTCTCTCTTCTGTGATGCTATAAGCCTAATCTCCCAACACAGTGACAAACACCATTCTCCATCCTTACTTAAGCTCCTCCTCTTCAATGTATCCACTCTTGTCCTGGTCCAAGACCGTAAACACTTTTTTCCTGTCGGCCTCCAACGAGTCAGTCAGTCCCACTTGTTCAAAGAACAACTTGAAGTCAAACGTGCCTGGGGCTACATCGGAAGAGATGGAGACAGAAAGTGAGCTGGAGCGAGCACGAGAAACAGACACATATGGGAGCGAGAGGTCAATCGGTGGATGGCAAGAAAGGAAGAATGGTGGGGGTTTGAATAGAGATGTCGCTTTTAGTCATTCGCTCAGATGACTTTCATTCTAAAGCCAATGACATTTACCAATATACTCCCTGTAGCACTTTGAAGGGGATGTTACTGTGCTATTGAAACATCAGAAGTACATTGAAAAGCAGCCCGTGGCTGTAATGCAAGCACACATGCTAAAAGCTCTTTAATTATCAAACTGTTGGGTAGAAAATCTAATAGGATGAAAACATACGCAAAGAATAAAAGGTATTTGCAAAAGAAAACAGCAGGTTTTGATGACACATTAAAAAAACAAACTTTCATAGGCAATTTTATTCTTACTTTTTTCCTAAAAACATCCCTAGCAGGCAGGTTTTCATCAACAAAAAGGGCACATGGGCACTGACATTTTCTTTTCACTGAAGCAAGCAATTGAGCTTTATGTGCCTCGTCATGCAGACATAATTGCTAAAAATAAATAATTAAATCCCTTCAGCATGCAAGGACTTTCACAGCTTGTGTGATTTGGTTGCCTCTGCGAGGGCGCTCGTAGGAAACACTCTGGTATCTAGTTAGTCTCCTGTTGTACACCTGCCTGGTAACCTGCAGGAAACGAGTCCCCCATGTGAACAACACAATGTGCAAGGTTTCCCCTTCAGGAGTGAGCTGATTAGCTCTCTCTGGGATAAGTGTAGTAAACTATGCTTTCTCTTCGTGATTAGTTGCCTGTTTTCTGCTCATCTTCCTGAATGCAAGTGTGTGTGTGTGTGTTCTGTCTGACTCACCTTGACAAGCCTGGACTGCAGCCTTGATGTCCTCATCACTCAACATCCCAAGAAATGCCATGGTCCTGATGCTGCCTGAGGGATGCACAGAGACACATGCACACAGGAAACAAAGTGACAGGGACTGAAACTGGTGCAGGTGTCTGTTTTTAAACTATTTCTACTGTCAAATAGAGTCCAAACTTGTTATGTAAGCTCAAATGTTGCTCATTTGGTCTGTTTATTAACAGGTCAGTGGGATTTTTAAGGAAAGACAAACATATGACGCTAAAAGACTAATGTAATCATGTGTTACGACTGAAACAATCTATATACTGACTTCTTAACTAAATTTAGGTTTAGCAAAGAAAGTTGTTAAACTTAAATCTCTCAAAAGGGATTTTCATTCTGATTTTTCACCATATTTATTGAATTTTAATCCACAACATAATACAATTTATCATTTACAATCATACAAAGAATTTAGAAGAGACACTCACTGTGCTGTGAGCGAGGTTTGCTCTCTCCGACCAGTTGATGTGCGGATCCTTGCCTCTCTTGCTTCGTGCCGAAGTCACGGATGCTCTCTCTTGCAGATTTCAGATCAAGATTGTAAGAAGCAACCTGACGTGTCTGCCCTCAAACCCACGGAGATTTCCTCTTCGCCACCGTGTGCCTCCTCCCCCTTCATCAGTTAATCAGAGCAGATAATTTTGTCATTCATAGGCCTGCTGTTTTGTAAACTTGCAAGCGTGTCAAGATTATAGTGACAAGTCAGTAAAATATTAAATATAAAGAAATGGTCACTAATAAACAAACCTTCCAGTCTGATAATGATAAATGCCCAATTTACATACAATAACTCATAACTGAAAGCTGTTTCCATTAATATTAATAAAGAATATTAACAATATAAAATACATTCACTTGCGTTAAAGGTCATCCCTTGTTAAAAAAAGATGGCCACAATGTTAGGAAATGTTAAATTTTTCAACTCAGTTATAAAACATTAAAAACAGACAGATAGTTGTGCATATGTTCCTTTAACAAGGACTAGACAGTATTGAAAATTAATTAGCAATATCGCCACCACAAAGCATTCCAATATATTGCAGGAAAAAATCTTTTGTTGAAAAAATTTCTGTTTATGGCAACTGATATTTTTCTTATTGATTTTTTGTGCTTTTTATTGATGAGGAATTTAAGGAATTTCATAAGTAATTTCAGTGTAAGCTACTTATGAATTTACTTCAGTGGTTCAATAATTCATTGGACAAATGTGACAAAAATGGCTGTTTTGATTTTTAAGGTTGCATTTAGATAACAGTCACATAGGCAGTGGTACCCCCAAGGGGTGGCCAGGGGGGGCATGGTCATCCCAAGAAAACCGCTGGTCACCCTACTGGGCCCCCCTGGAAAGACCCCACTCTCTATATAAATCACAGCAATGTTTGTTTCATAAGTGAATCCTTACTCATGAAACATAAATGTAAAACCTATATAAAGGCCCCAACAGGTGACGTGCTCAGTGAATGTCTCAGACAATGGCGAACAGAGGAGGAGGCGCTGGAAATATCATCATGGGAGGACAAACCCCTACATGGGATGTACCACTGACAGATTACTGAAGTGGCTGATATCAAGAAATCCTACCAATGGCTAGAAAGAGCTGGTCTGAAGGACAGCACAGAGGCATCATCATGGCTGCACAGGAACAGGCCCTGAACACCAGAGCAACAGAGGCCAAGATCTACCACACCAGACAAGACCCAAGGTGTAGGCTATGCAAAGAGGCCCCTGAGACAATCCACCACATAACTGCAGATTAATTCATTAGAAAAAAATAACGCGTTAAAAAAATTAACACATTTAACCCTTTAAGCCCAAGGGTCCCCCAACTGGGGGATGTTGACGTTTAGCAGCAAAATACATGTCCTAAATATCAATCTAATCAAGCCGCACCTCTAAAGAAAGCTCAGAACCTTGGCTAGAAGACCATGTAAACCTTTTTTATGTGCTCCAAACACAACTAAAACTACAATCAAATGAGTGATCAGAAATCCCTCTTCATGTGTTTTTGCCTTCATTTCTGTCTCTAATGATGCTAAATCGAATCAAATTGCACACACATTCTATCAACCCATTATTATTATTATTATTATTAAATGACAATACCATTATCAAAATGTACTTAAAATAGTATTGTACTTTTAGGTCTGTCCTATTTTGCCAGTGATATACATATATATTTTTTCTCCTGTTTTGAATTGACATACAATTTAAGAGCTTTTTTTTTTTTTTTTTTAGAAATTAAAAGATTAGAAATTACAATAATAATGTCAATGACTATTGTTTGATTCTGTGTCTCACTATTTTTAATTTTTAAAAATGGCTTTTGGGGCAAATTTTCTTGAACGACTAAAATGCAATTAATCAAGATTAATTCATTACAAAGCCTCTAATTAATTAGATTAATTTTTTTAATCGAGTCCCACCCCTAATATATATATATATATATATATATATATATATATATATATACACTGAACAAAAATATAAACGCAAACCTTTTGTTTTTGCTCCCATTTTTCATGGGCTGAACTCAAACATCTGAAACTTTGTCCAAATGTACAAAACACCCATGACTCTCACATATTGTTGTGAAATCTGTCTACATGTGTGTTAGTGAGCACTTTTCCTTTACCAAGATAATCCATCCCACCTCACAGGTGTGGCATATCAAGGGGCTGATCAGACAGCATGAATAATGTCCAGGTGTGCCTTAGACTGCCCACAATAAAAGGCCACCCTGAAATGTGCACGGTTTCCTTTATGGGGGGTGGTGGGGCAGACAACTAGTCAGTATCTGGTGTGGCCATTATTTGCTTCACGCAGATCAACACATCTCCATCACATAGAGTTGATCAGGTTGTTGATTGTGGCCTGTGGAATGTTGGTCCACTCTTCTTCAATGGCTGTGTGAAGTTGCTGAATATTGGCAGGAACTGGAATACGCTGTCGTAGACGCCAATCCAGAGCATCCCAGACATGCTCAATGGGTGACATGTCTGGTGAGTATGCTGGCCATGCAAGAACTGGGATGTTTTCAGCTTCCAGGAATTGTGTACAGATCCTTGCAATATGGGGCTGTGCGTTATCATGCTGCAACATGAGGTGATGGTTGTGGATGAATGGCACAACAATGGGTCTCAGGATCTCATCACGGTACCTCTGTGCATTCAAAATGCCATCAATAAAATGCACCTGTGTTCATTGTCCATAACATACACCTGCCCATACCAGTACCTCACCGCCACCATGGGCCACTCGTTCCACAACGTTGACATCAGCAAACCGCTCACCCACACAACGCCACACATGCAGTCTGCCATCTACCCTAAACAGTGAAAACCGGGACTCATCTGTGAACAGAACGCCTCTCCAACATGCCAAACGCCATCGAATGTGAGTGTTTGCCCACACACGTCAGTTACGTCGACGAACTGCAGTCAGGTCCAGACCCCGATGAGGACGACGAGCATGCAGATGAGCTTCCCTGAGACGGTTTCCGAAGGTCCTAGGCTGGTGTGGTCACACGTGGTCTGCTGTTGTGAGGCCGGTTGGATGTACTGCCAAATTCTCTGAAACACCTTTGGAGACGGCTTATGGTAGAGAAATGAACATTCATTTCACGGGCAACAGCTCTGGTAGACATTCCTGCAGTCAGCATGCCAATTGCATACTCCCTCAAAGGCTGCGACATCTGTGGCATTGTGCTGTGTGATGAAACTGCACATTTCAGGGTGGCCTTTTATTGTGGGCAGTCTAAGGCACACCTGGACATTATTCATGCTGTCTAATCAGCCCCTTGATATGCCACACCTGTGAGGTGGGATGGATTAACTTGGTAAAGGAAAAGGGCTCACTAACACACATGTAGACAGATTTCACAACTATATATATATATATATGTGTGTGTGTGTGTGTGTATATGTGTGTGTGTCGCTGCTGCTCATCATTTTCTAAGCAAGAATATAAATCTCAAAATTTTAAGACATCAACATAAAGTTAAAAACGTAAACATTGAAATAAAAATTCAGATAACTGATTGAACTTTTGAACATACAAGAACCTTTTCTTGGGGTGCCACTGCACACAGGTAAAATGATACTCCATAATCTCCCAACAATATCAGGGTTAAGTTTTTCAAAAATCAGGCAAGGCATCTTTTTTGTTTATTACACAATCAAAGCTTGAATTTCCCCAGTTCTAGAAATATCAGTTGCAACTTTCATTTTAGCCCTTTATACAGTATATATATATATATATATATATATATATATATATATATATATATATATATATATATATATATATATATATATATATAAGCGATGAGAATTTGTATGCTCATGTATAAATCATTAAAGAAATTGGAGAGTCATTCATGCTTATAAATATAAGTATCAGGACTAAAACAAGATAACTATTAAAGTTCAATAAACATTTTCGATGAGCAGGCTGACCTGTTGTTAAATATTTATCAGTGACAGTTGTAAAATGCCATATGTTCTATTATTATTATTAATATTGTAGCGTTCTTGTATTATTTTTTTCCAATTACATTAATTAAACATTTTATCCAGGCAGGTCGTTTTCCATTGAGCGCCTGTCATGTTTGTGAGTGGATCTACAAGATGTTCCGATATAACGCGAAGGACATCTCCGATTTGATTGGTTGAAGTAGCTGTCAGTCATCTTGTTCGACGCCTCCTCATTCCGTGATGTGACGTTTTACAGGAACATGGCGCTTTGGAGGAGAGGTGTTTCATGATACTGAGGGTTGTTTTCAGTAGAATTGTTGTAGTTGTGTTCGTTTCAGTGACATCTGGATGCATTCACCAAACATGACGGGTCACGAGAGGTGATCGTTGTTTTCTCTCTCCATGGACAACGGACATGTCGTAGCGGTGTTTGCTGTCGTCAGCTGAAACTGTTAACTGTTAGCCTTCACATGCTAACCGAAGCCAGTTAGCTGGCGAGTAGCAAGTGGCTAAACAAACCGAAAATATGCGTATTTATGTAGTAATTCAGTATCGTATCTGCCGGTTATTTTGACTAAGATTTCATCTGGCTAACGTTTTGTTGGGTAAGCCGAGAGGATGGAGAGACGCCGTGGATCTATGTTGTTGCTGGTCAGCGGCATTTTTCTGTCGGCATCTTGGTTCAGTGAAGCAGCTCCTCTTCAGTATCTGCATAAATCAGGTGAGACAACTCACATACACAGCTAAATATTCAACAGTTCTCTCATTATATTGTCCTGAACGTGTAAACCTGTATGCTAGCTTTTGGTGGAATGGTTTGTTGCTGCTAAGATGAAGCTAAATGCTAACAGCAGCTTTTATTTATTCTTTCTCTATTTATTTCTAACCGTTGTTGTCTTTGTAATAGTTTGACTCAGGACATTAAAACTTTTACTTTCTGTGTCTGAATTAGGAGGTAAATATTAAACCAACTTAATAGAAAGCAATCGCACGTCAAAGTCACGACTTGGCTAAATGGCAAACTGACAAGCTAATCATAAACAAACTTTTCCTCCACCTGTTCTCAGAGGGAGATACTGTAAGGCGCTTTGCTTTGTCACTGATTGATCTTTAGCTCCAAATAACTTTGAAATGTTGCAGCTTTTTGTTGTTGCGGTCAGGTTAGTATTTATTTTGATTGATATGTATTTAAAATAAATTTGATTACGTTTATTAAAGAGTGACACAGTTATGTTTCTCACCAACTGTGGATATTGTTCAAACTGACATTATTTATTCAATCAATTACTTTATTTGCACCCGAAGGTAAATTAGCTTATTTATTGGTTGTGTTTTAAAGGTGAAATAAAAAACATTTTAAAATGACTTTTCCTTGGTATCCAGAAACCCAATTTCCATTTTAAAGTGTGACTGATCAATCGATTAAACGGTTTAATCAAACCATTGCATTAATCTTCTCATCCGATTGGTGTTACCTGATCAACAACCATTTTAAATGCCAGAACTAAAATCAAGCAGCATTAAAAAGGCACGGACTAAAAGGTTTTGAGAAGACGTGAAAGCAAAGCATCATCTCTAAAACACATGGAGGAAATGTGACAACACATAAAGTCCTATTCTTTAGGTTCTCTGAATTTGTTTTATAATCTACAATCTCTCATAAATGCATATTAAAGGGTAAACCACCTGCTGTATTAAATCTAATCTGGTGTTATTTAAAGGGATATTCCACCCAAAATTGAAATTGAAATTTTGTCTGTACTAGCATGCTAGTACTTGCATTTCACTTCCATTGTTTATGCTAAGCTAAAGCTAAACTAATGCAGACAAACTGCTGCCAGATCAGGAGAATTATTGCACTGGTTACAAAATACTTTTTCCCACTTATCTAACTCTGGGAAACATGTCAACAGACAAATTTTCAATTTTGGGTGGAATATCCCTTTAACCCTCCCGCTGTCACCCACTGTCCTATTGGGGTCACCCAATAGGACAGCGGGAGGGTTAAGAATGTCACAATTAAGCTTGATAATGATTCAAAACACTAACGTCCGCAGGTAACTGAGCCTATTTTACACACTTAAGACCAAACTGAAGGCAGAAGGTCCCACACACACGGTGGTAGTGGAGTTTAGTGCTCACCTCGTAATCGAAGGGTTGCAGGTTCGAGTCCCATTCATTCTATCACAGTTGTTGTCTTCTTGGGCAAGGCACTTAACCATTTTTGCCTGCTGGTGGTGGTCGGAGGGACCGGTGGAGGCTCTGCTCAGCAGCCTCGCCTCTGACGATGAGTCCCAGGGCAGCTGTGGCTACGATGTAGCTCATCACCACCAGCGTGTGAATATGTGTGGCGGAATACTGTTTGTGTTGTAATGCGCCTTGGGTGGGTTGAAGAACCCTGGAAGGCGCTGTATAAATAAATACATGCCATTTACCATTGAGTTAGTTGTCAACAAATGAATACTGATACAGAACAGTGGATTTATGGTCAGACTAATTCATCTACCATCTGATTAAAGGTTAGAAATAATGTTTAGTAAAAAATCATTTGGTTTAGAATTAAGGTTTATTGCCTTATAAAACTATTATATTTTTATAAGCTGCTAAAGTGATTTTTAAAAAATGCGAGAAAGTTACTATACTTCTTGACCCAACTGTATACGTGATTTAGGTGGCAGAGCACAGTTAATGTTTGCCTACCAGATTGGCCAAACTTTAAATGACCTCTATAATGTTTACAGCACTGTCATCCTTTTGACCTAAATCACAGGATGTGTCATGAGTGGAATCATTTTGTTGGTTTACAAGAAATATAGATTCATTAGTGAAAAAACAAAATATTTAATATCTTATTAAACTCGGACGTGATCGAAAACTCTTCACATGGCAACAATGGCACTTTTCTTCTGGACAGAATAACAAAAACAAGAAATTAAAAGCTTCGTATTAAATGGAGGAAAGGATGGGAATGATTTTTAGCTGCTGCAAAACAAAATTTTAGCTCAGTAAGTGTAAAAATGTAGTTTTGATTCTTGTATTTGCTAACATCTATTAGCATTGCTGGTAATCTTGAATTATATCCACTACAAACATTTATCAGTGATAGATGTGCGTCTAGTGATCAGTGAGAGCTTCATAAAGATCCGTCCAGTGGTTCATGAAATGCTAAGCTAATGGGCAGACAAATGCACAAGCATTACCTGCATCACATGTTAGCGTCAGGGAAATAAATATCATGTCATCAAATGATGACATAAAAACAGTCTGTGCTTACAGCTTTTCCAGTAAACTGAAAGTATCTTTACTGTTTGACAACTCGGCAATCAGGAGATAAGTTACATGGATCACTGGATGGTCGGAGTGCAATGAAAGCAGCTGGAAATGAAAAAAAACTCTGATTATTTTCCAGATACTTCTAACAAGAACTCTGTCTCATCATAGCCCATGTGTCTGACATTTTTCCTCATGATAAACTAAAGTGAATATGATGAAGGTTGGGTCAGTAATGTGTAACCACATCATATTCTAATCTTATCAGCACCAGTCAATGATCAGCCCCATGGTTGTTTGCTTTATTATAATACAGTGTTACAGGAAAGATGTGCTGCTGTGCAGGTCTATGTTTTAGATCACATGACGACCTTTCCTTTTTTCATCTTCTTTGGTCATTGTTTATTGGTGTGTAAAGATGTGGTGCAAGTTCATAATTCTGCAATTTTAAAGTTAGATTTTAGTGGAAAAATAATACGAATATGATTAAACGTACAAGAATTTTTATGAGGAGTCTTATCTGGTAGTTTAATGTTGATGGTTTCTAGTTCAAAGGCAGCTGATAGTCAGACAGGAAGTGGCTGTAACCCTCAGCTAGGGATGGGCAATCAATCGAAAGTTATTGAAATTTCTGACTCTGATATCCTTTTTTCCATGTCAATAAATTTGGTAATAAAAAAATGAAAAGATGTGTGTAGGTTGGCAATAGGGATGTTCCGATTACATTTTTTTGCTCCCGATCCGAGTCATTAGATATTGCGTATCTGCCATACCGAGTCCCGATCCGATACTTCAGCAAAGATTTAAAACGAGAAGAAAAAAGGAAAAACACGTTCACGTCGTCCTTTAATTTTTGTATTATTATTTAGGGATTTCTTTGTTTCTGAATTAATGTCATTTCCTCAGTTTATCTGCCAAAAAACATCACTTGTATCAGAAGTACAATGATAAAAAATATGTTAATATTATGAATATATTTAAAAGTAGTGGAGTTGCTCATATTTCAAATTGTTTACGTTCTCATTATGCAGCTTTATTGAGTGATACGTACTGATATCACAGGTTTTTACTCTCCAGCATTCTTTAATCACCCATTGCTAACAAGTGTTGGCAAACTATCTCATGAATCATTGGATTAAGTTTTTAGAAACTCTGAAACTCTTTGTTGGATGGACATCTAATGTTTAGAGTCAACACCATTCATGGCAGCTTACACGGCCAATTAACATTAGTCAACACACACATCTATAACAAAATTTGCAGTATGCAAGATGTTGACATGTTACATAAAACTGCATTAAGTTTCAAAAACAAGTTTCACTTGTAGAATAGCTCTTGGATCTTCCTCGTGAACCTGTGGTTATTAATTGACTGATGTAGATCTTTACTGGCTGATTGGGATCAACCCAACCGTTTCACTCAGATGATGCAGCTTTCTCAGTAACTTGGTGCAGACGTTAGTTTTTCTTTCTTTCTAAAACTGTTAGGAAAACCTGTTAAAATAGGTCAGCTCCTTCTTTGTGACAGCACCTACTGAAATATGCAGTACAGTTGAAATAAGGCGTTGCATCTCCCTGTTGCATTTGTGCACAAAACAATGTAGTAATAAAGTTTAACAGAGAAAGGATCTCCTGTAGAGCTGTGGTAAACTTGCTGCTGAGGCATTTCTGCTCCGCTGGAAAGCACCTGAGGTAGTTTATGACTCTGTTGCTCCTTCTGTTCCCGTGTCCAGAGGTCGTGACATAGTTCAGCAAGCCTTAGTAGGCAGTATCTGGGATTGTTTTTAGTCTTTTACAGCACACTCTTCAGATGAGCTGTGGCCTCATGTATCTTAGAGGTTTTGGTTTATGAGTTGTGAATGGGAGCTTCCATTTACATCACCTCAAAATACTTAAATCTATCAGCTCTAATTACACATGGCCATTTCTAGCTACATCCATTTGAGCCAGGATCTTGACTGTTGGCCTATTAAACTTTAATTCTTCTGCTCATCAATATTTCACTTCAGACGGCTCCTTTATTGCACATGCTCCAACCGAGGAGAAGTCTGTGGAAGGAATCCTGTAGAAAGGCTGTGAGGTCATTAATAAATGCGGCTGTGTTAAATCAGTCGCAAACAAGTTAGCTAGGGTTTTGTATTTTGCTTTTATATAAAAATTTAAAGGTGGAGTCAATAATTAAATCTTACTTTGATTCCTGATAACAAAAACAGCTAAATCCGGCTTGCTCCTTTCAGTCCGTGTTGGCTTGTTCTGTGTCATAATTCAGTCTCAGCTTTTATCTGAAGGGAGAGTGATTGCTACTTAATGTTTTTTCTGTCTTGTGCTGTCTGCACAAACAGAGCAGACTGGAAGTTTAATACAAGACCTATGTTTAAACAGCTTTAATATTAGAACGCCCTTCAAAGTGTGTGTGAGTCCCAAAATAAACAAAACACATTCGTTAGTGCTGAGTAATAACTGTATTGGCTGATCAGAAGTTGTAAACAAGAACCATTCATGGATGGCATTAAGTGCAAAACAATAGCAACAACTATTTAGCCATAAGCCATTTTTGCTCTGCAGATGATAAACCCCTTCACACAAGTTCGTTCTGAATTAAAGGTCGACCGATATTGGTTTTTGTTGCCATCATGGTCAGTTGATATCCAATACGTGCTGCAGAGAAAGTTAAAGGCACACTTGGCAGTTTTGGCTTGCTTTTAGCACCCCCTATTGTCCATTAGTGAAACCAAAAGTGAAACTTATCAGGTTCTCACACTATACGACCCAGTCCTCGGATACGACCTGACTCACACTGTACGTCTGCTAGCAACACGTCTGATCTTTATGTCCGAAAACCCGGAAGACCTGAGGCTATTGTGTTGGTATTGATGTCTGTTGTCCTTCGGGCTTGCCGTAGGAGGACACGCAGGGGTTTATGGGGGTTGGAGGAGAAAGACGAAATAAAGAACGTAAAACAATGTTTTGGGATCAGTTTAATTTAAAGCAACATTCCGCAAGTTTTACACCTTAAAATTATGCTTCTTTGTAAAGTTTTTGCGTCATAGTATTATCTATTATGTTCATTTTCATACCTGTGATAGTGTTGGGGTCCCACGTCTGTTTACTGCGCTATACAGTTTTTGTGCATCGGGTAGCGATGGAAGTACTGACTGGGTGTCGTTTTACGGCAGAATATGGCAAGCCAAAGGGATAAAAAAGCGCGCGTTCTAAACGCGCGTTATGTCTGCCAAACTGCATGTCTTGAACGCGCGTTTTGACGCCAAAGGGGGCAAAAACACGAGTGTTCTGAAAGCGAGCATTATGTCCACCAAAACGCGCGTCTTGAACGAGCGTTTTGGCGGACATAATGCGAATTTAGAACGCACATTTTTTTATCCCTTTGGCTTGCCATAATTGTATAACGTAGACTCGCTGTAGCAGCGGCAGATTCACCAAAGAAAGCTAGAAATCCCTTATCAGAGGAATCTAGGAAAAGAAAAGAAGAACGTGATAGAGCAAGAGCAAAGACCAGAGTTATTATTGGGCCGTCTTTTCCTCGCTGGAGAGCTCTTTTAGAAAGAAAGGCATGAACTACGGACTCTGACCTAGCCGTGCTGCTAATGGCTAGGTAAGTAATAAATTATTTCACCAGGGTTATTGTGTTTGGTAGGGTATAAAGTTGTTATACAGTCCTGATAAAACTATTTATTCAATGTGTGGAGGTGGAAAAGATTGTTTTCGTTGTTTTGCCTGATATTAGGAATGTAAACATGCCTCTTATGCCTAAGAGAGATTTAATGTTACGACAGTGACGTTACGCAGCAAGCCTCTAGAGGGCAACAGAGACCATATAACTGCAATCTTGCGGAATGCTGCTTTAACATAAACACGGCAAACATGCTTTCCTTGTGCGGAGAAAAGTGTAAAAATAAAAAGAAACGATGTGCGTTGATAGAAAAATAGCTGACGAGCCGCATTTTTCAGCGCCCCCTCCCGAATATCTCCCGGAGCCACCATTCTCCCGAATTTCTCCTGATTTCCACCCGGACAACAATGCAAATTTCTGCCTAACCGCTGCTGCTGATAGTGTTCCAGCGGCTGCTCAGCAAACCATCTTCAGCAGCTTCCAGCACAAACGTAGCACTAACCATTCGTGGGTGGGAAGCTAACTTCACTCAGCTCTGCTCTGCACCGTCCTGCAGCGGGAGCCGCTCGTTGAGGAAGCAAATGATTAGAACTAAGAGCGCCGAGGCTAAATTAAAATATTTTCGCGTTATTAACACGTTTCTTGTCAGTGAAAAAGCCACGACTTTGGGCAGATAAATGAAAGAATTGACGGTTTTTAACACAGTTAAGAAGACGAATGTTTTAAAGTCAATTTCGTTCTCTGCTGCCTGGTTCCTAATAACGGATCACATTCTTGCTTTTTAAACCAACAGCATAATAAAGTCCATCTAAAGGTTTATAAGCGTTGATACTCAAGAGCAGAACTAAGTTATTTAAACGCTGTGGGCTCATGGAACTCACAACACTGCAGGTCTGTGGAAAAACATTGCTGCATTTTAACAGGTGGATTTGGCCAAAATATACATTTAAAGACACTAAGTTGGAAGTCTGATAACTCAAATAGGCTAAAAAATAATGTTCTTGTATTTCTATTTAAATAATGTGTAGAATAGACTGTATATATGCTATATGGGTCCCATTTACAACGTGGTGTAAACAGGGCATCAATAAATTATCTACAGTATAGTGATTATCAATAAAGTAAAAAAATTATATAGCAGTCAGGATTATTGTTTTACTGGACAAAATCTGGGGCAGCTAAGATTGTGTCCCAGCTCCTGTAGCCCTAATACTTTATAATTATTATGTCATAAAAAAATCTTTATTTTTTTTTACTTGTGAGTGTATATGTATCATCCCCCCCCCCCCCCCCTCCCTTTGAATGTCTCCGTAATTCTGAGGTCTCAAGGTTGGCAAGTTTGATTGATGCATGCGCCATGAGCGGTTCTGGCACTTTTTGTGTCGCAAGCCGGTCGCAGCGCTGCTTCAACAGTGTGATAACCCCACGAGGGAAGAGCAAAATATCAAACACGCTATAAATTCTTACGAGCTTACGATTGCTGATTGGTAGCTGGTCATGTGGTGTTAATCGCCTCTCGTAACCCCCTGTATACTAGGGATGCACCGATCCGATCTTTATATCTGTATCGGTACAGATATAGAGAAAATTCTAGATCGGGTATCAGACTATGGACCGATCTATGACCCGATCCATAAGAACAGATCTATTCAGTATATTTCTATGTGCTGTGAGTGACGACGTCATGCGCTACAGCCCCACGCTGCAGCATGATTGCAGAGTTTAACGAGCCACAGCTGCAAATAGTATCACTCATGAAGTTATTACTTTAAACCAGAAGATAGTGGAAAGGTGTAAATTAAATCTGAGCAACACTTTAGGGTGTGTTTCTATTGAACTTTTCGGAGTTTATAAAGTTTGAAAAACGCCTCCAGCTGGGGACGCTCCTGACGGAGGGAGGAGACAAGCGGAGCTCACAGAGGGAGAATATTAGAGTAAAAACTTACAATGCTGGCAGGTCTGTTCATTGTTGGCAAAGTTCTTTGACTGGTAATAGTTGACTCTAATTTCTGAAGAGGAATATTCACCCTTTGATGAAGACTCACTCATCCAGTGAGAGAAAGTCACGCTGCGCACAGCAACAGAGAGTCTGTGCTTCACCAGAGTAATCAGGCTGCACACACATAATCCGAGGCTATTTCTCCGTGTTCGGGACACGGTGGGTGTAGAAAGGATGGTAAAAACACCGCTAATGGTGACAGGCATAGCGGGAATGTAAAAAAAAACCGCAAATAGCGGCAGCCGCGGTAAATGTGAAAGTGAAAGTAAAAGTGCATCACATAATCGATATGAACATTCCACGTATTCCAAACATCTATGGTCCACATAAGGAACTTTCCTTGGATCAAATGATCATTACATTCATGGGAAGGTCGACCCTGAAGCTGTACAAGCCCAACAAACCTGATAAATATGCCTATAAAGCATTTGTCTTGAGTGGCCAATGTCAAAAAATACAATATAAAAATAGCTAAATGAAGCAAAAATGAATAAAGAACTTTATATATGTATATATAAATTAAAAATATAATGAAAATGTAAAAATTACATGTAAAAATAAGAAGGAACATTTGTAAAAATTATACATTCCAATATGGCAGCCTGGTGAAGTCATAATAAGCTAATTTGATGAGAGTGAATTTGCTCCCATCACAAACTTTGTGTCCTACTGAAGATGTTTTTCATTTACAGTTTACCTTTATCTCTAACCATTTTCATCTACAACCTTTTGAAATAGTCATGTCAGAATTGAATATTTAAAAAAAAAAACCTGGTGCCTAAAGGGTTAATACTGTTTTTCCATATCGGTATCGGATCGATATCGGCAGATACTAAACTTCTGATATCGGTATCTGATTGAATGTGAAAAAAGTGGATCGGTGCATCCCTACTGTATACCACACGACGCTCAGCACAAAACTCGCCCCGATCTCGTAGATTCTCGCACGAGGGGAAAATCGGCTCAAAAAAGTGAAAAAGTCGCACAGTGTACGCCCGGCTTACCTGACCAAGTATTAAAAATTCAAAACTGATAAAAAGAAAGCATTTATTAAGGAGATGTTAGTCAGGATTTTAAATATACATAAAAATTAAATTCTGCAGCAGCACTGGGCTGCCCGGGGATGTGCCTGACTTTAAATCAACTTTAATGAAGAGGTATATCGGCCAATGCCGATAAATAATGGTAAATATCGATCCGATATATCATCTACCCCTAGTCTGAATTCCTTTTACTAAATTCTTGTGAAACAACCTAGACAGCAAAGAGAGTTGGAACTAGGGGTCGGCTGATATATCGGGTCGATAGTTACCGTTCTTCATACATCTGCATCGGCTGATATTTGTCTTTAGTAAAGCCGATTTAAAGTCAGGCACATCCTGGGGCAACCCAGTGCTGTTGCAGAATTTAAATGTATTTTTATGTTCACTAATAACATCTGCATAATAAATACTCTAAATTAACTTTATTCAGGTGTCTGAGTTTAACACTGAGCAGTGCACAAAGTTAAGATTTAACAATTAGTTAAATTCGAAGTTCAAACACTGATTTAGCTTCAGAAATTTTGTGCATCAACTGATGTTATTATTATGATGTCATTATAGCATAAAAAAAGGTGGAAAACGTTTAGATGTCGGCCATGAAAACCAGCTCATGAAAACCTGCAGCACATATTCGGCCATCGGTTGACCCTTTCTCCTACATATCGGCATCGGCAATAGAAAAACCAATACTGGTCAACCTCTAGTTGGACCTGACCCACCACTGTTGCACCTCCAAGCCAATTAGAGGTAGTCACAGAGTCAAGTGGGTGAGTAGGTTGTATGAAATGGGGGTGGGACTTGTTATTTCTGCATTGGCCCTTCCCTTGTGTTACATCATCTCTTGACTTTGCAGCCATATTGCAGACGTGTTTTGTAAAAAGTGCTGTTGTTGTCTGTTCAGATTTGTGAAATGGTCTCCATGCGTGTATACAAACACTGACACATTCCTGAGCCTCCTCTGTGCACATTTAAAGGGCAAGATGCAGCAGGCCTTACGGGTTTGGATTAAATCTCTGTGGACTTGTTTGCTTTTTTTCCACAGGTGTAATCAGATTGTGGGAGGAGGTTTGAATCTTGATGTACTCTCCAGAGTCTTCAAACCATTGCCATGTGTTTTTATGGGGCCCAGTGCGCCCATGCTGAATGCAGGGAGCTAGTCTGTAAAAACTATTCTTACATGTGATAAATGGAAATGCAAAGATGCGATGGAGTTCCGAAAGAGTGGCAGTAATGGTTTCAGATGAGAAGTGTTTTCATGGCAGTTGATGGTGTCCTCCTGCAGGGGAGCCGCTGTATCCAAGGCATTAAGGGTGAAGGGCCAACTATCTGCTGCAGCTCTAGACCTGGTGGCTCCACTTGTTTATTTTCATGTCAGATTGGACTTTTATGTGCATGACACGAAAACTAGTGTAGCTAATTGTTTTGTATGAAAAAACTGTTTACACAATGAGGCCTAGCTGATGGTCGCTTTGCAAGAACAAGATTTATGAATCAGATTCAGATCCAAATCGAATCTTTTTAAATAAGCTATAGTCAGAGATGGAGAAGTGAGTAAAAGAATTATCAATACTCGGATAACCAGAATCAAACCAGAGCAGTTTCATTAGCAGCATAAGATTTGTACATGTTGTTCTCTTTAGCAGGTGAATATGACTAAGCTAGTGTGAGACAGAATAAACACGGGCAGCAGATCAGCACACTCTGCTGTCACACACACACACACACACACACACACACACACACACACACACACACACACACACACACACACACACACACACACACACACACATATGCACACGCACACACGCTGGAGATTACGGTAGCTGCAATGGACTAAGATTACATTTATGGTTTTTGTAGTCGTGGAATATAACAGAAAACAAACGCATCCGTCTGGTCTTCTAGTGAGAATAACATTATAGGGAACGAGTTGAGCTGGAAGTGGGACGAGTGACTTTAATGTCCTTTGACTGGCCAGCAGTCACAACTTTAAAATGAGTAGCTTTGGATGAGCAGTGACATTTAGCAAACAAGATGGCCGAACACACACTTATAATGGTGAGGCTATTGAGAAGAGCAATAAGCTACATCATTTAAATACACAGACCCGTTTTGTGTGTCTTCACTACAAAGAGCAGTTTGCTATAAGGACCTGACCCAGAGCGTGACGTAGGTCTGCATTAGAGAACGAGCTGAAACCTCCGTCGTCAGGGCTGACGCCTGATTTGCTCGGCCAGCAGCATGCTTGCTTGAGAAGACCCACGCCTGCTGAGGCATCAGCTTCTAACCGGCCCGTGGCGTGGACATCCACACAGCTGTCTCTGGATGTCTGAGGGCTAGAGGTTGATGGTCAGAAGTAAAACACAACAATGCAAAAGCATTTAGGTTTATTTTTGTTTGACTTGTGTTGTTGGTATCTTTAGAAGAAAAGCCAACACACTCCTCATGTTCTGTGTTTCTGGTTCAGCAGGGCTGTCGAGGCGTGTTCACCGTCATTTTCTCCTCATGGCCACACGTCTGGATGAGTCATCTTTATTTTTTGTAATTTCAGGTGGAAGCACAGCGGACTCTTGGTCTATATCTCTTTACTTGTCCCTGGTGGTGTCGTTGATGGTGCTGGTGGTCCTGGTGGTGGTGCTGGTGAACTGTGTGACCTGCTGCAAAGAAAGAGAGATCGACTTTAAGGTAAGAGTTGTGTCAGGTGAATGGTTAAACGGCTTTAACACAGGCTTCCTTTAATGACTTGTGCTGAATTACTAAGTCTTCTGAAGATGAAAACATCCCAATATCGTTGTAGGAGTTTGAGGACCACTTTGATGATGAAATCGACTTCACCCCACCAGCAGAGGACACGCCTTCTATACATCCTCCAGCAGAGGTGTACACGCTGGACGTGTCCCCCGTGCCCCTGCCTGGACCCCCGCACCTCCAGCCTCTGGCCAGCATTACAGGTCAGATAAAAACACTCCCAGTTTGACTTAAAATTAGGGGATCAGTGTTTTATCATGTCCATCAATTAGCAAGACTCAGAGGTCTCATGTCAAAACAAGACCTAGAGAAACTAATTCATGCGTTCATCTCCAGCAGACTAGATTATTGCAACGGTCTCCTGACTGGTCTTCCAAAAACAGCCGTAAAACAACTGCAGCTTATTCAGAATGCTGCTGCTAGGGTCCTAACAAGAACTAAGAGAACCGAGCACATCACCCCTGTTCTAAAAACTCTGCACTGGTTACCAGTAAGCTACAGAATTGATTTTAAAGTGCTTCTACTAGTCTTTAAATCACTCAATGGTATGGGCCTAAGTACATGTTGGATCTCCTTCCAGTATCTACACCTAGCAGGGCTCTCAGATCCCTAGACAGCAGTCAGCTGGTAGAACCTCGGGTCAGAACCAGATAGGGTGAAGCTGCTTTTAGTCATTATGCTGCTCATAGATGGAATCAGCTTCCTTATGACCTCAAACAGGCCCCAACTCTAGTAACTTAAAATTAAAACCTCTCATGTATTCATTAGCCTATGATTGAATGTTTCTTATGCTGCTCCTTCTGCACTGTAACTGCTAAACTTTTGACTATGCCTTCTATCTAATTGTCTGAATGATTTCTTTGTGTATTTTGATTAATGTTTTTGTTGCTCCTGCTCTGTAAAGCACATTGAATTGCCTCCGTGTTTGAAATGTGCTATACATAAAGCTGCCTTGCCTTAATTCAATTCAATTCAGTTTATTTATAAAGCGCCAAATCACGACAAGAGTCGTCTCAAGGCACTTCACAAAGTAAACATTCCAATACAGTTCAGTTCATTAAGCTTTAAAATGCTCATCCGTGGAAATGAATACTGGTAATATTCAAACGTAAACATACAAACACCAGTAGTGGATTATATTCGGCAGAGGCTGGTTTCCAGTTTAAAGATGTCTTTAAAACATCATGGCGTCAAAACATCATTAAATCCTTTTTTAATGAGATGCCAGAGACGGTGCTGGGTTCTCCAGGCGTGTGGAGCAGACATGGACAGGATCTGATCCTGCCAGAGGTTATATGGTTTTTATTGGCTGGGTTTTTATTTTATTACTCCAATAGATGAACATTTAATACTGAATGTGTTGAGAAAAACTAAAAAGTCTGAAAGGACTAGGTTAGTGATTAGACATCAGCCAGATGCAGCCGGTGAGTGGGCGGGGCATTGATTAGGTTCATGTGTTTGGTGTCACAGAGGCATCCGCCGGCTTCAAAGTAGGACGTCACAGTCTGAGCTACATCCAGGAGATTGGCAACGGATGGTTTGGTCAGGTAAGGCTGAAATGTTTTATTTCCTCTAACGAGCTGCAGCTGTTAAAATCTCATTCAGCTCTGCAGGTTTCAGCCAGAATCTTTTCTTTTGAACCATCAGGTCCTTTTGAGTGAAATCTACACCGATCCAGGAGGATCCAGAGTGGTGGTGAAGGAGTTAAAGGCTAATGCCAGTGCTAAGGAAGGGAATGACTTTCTGCAGCAGCAAGGGGATCCATACAGGTGAATGGACGTCCCTGTTCATCAGTTTTGTCCATTACCATAGTGGTACTGATGTTTACAGCTCCCTCTACCTGTCTCCCTACACACTGCAGCAGGTGACAGAACCCCTAAAGCTTTTATTTAATCTTCTTGTGTTCAGAGTACTGCAGCATCCAAACCTCCTCCAGTGTCTGGGACAGTGTGTTGAGGCCATTCCCTTCCTGCTTGTGTTTGAATACTGTGAAATGGTGAGTGACTGCAGGCTCTTCGACACCCCCTGTTTACTGTCTGACATTGATTTATTTTGAATATTTGTTGACGTTTTCCTCTGTTACTGCTCCTTGTGCACTTGTGCCCAACCTTTGATGGCGGTTCCTTGTATGCTGCTCACTTCAGCCACTTAATCAGAGGAGAACCATTAGAACTGACCTAATCCAGCCTGATAATCTCACATATTTGTAGGCCAAGACCCTTTAAGAAAGCTAAAGACTTGTTCTCTCATTCCAAATTAGCTCCTCCACTCTGAAGTGGCCCACACTCCCATCGTGGCCACTGATTCAGTCGTTTTTTTTCTGTCCAGAGTGGACTGAGCGCTGACGGAGGGGAGCTCCCGTTCCCTCCCCCTCTAATCCCCTCCTTCACCACAGTTACATAGTTACAGTAAGCCTGGGACTTCTCACATTCCCACCTCACCCAGTAAAGCAACAGGCTCCATTTACACTCCTCTGGTGTCAGCTCCACCAGTTGCTGTGTTTGTGCATTTTTATGGCCAGAACCTTGTGGTTGTTGGTGACTGCTGAGTGCATTCTTGAGGAAACTGTTCCTAAAGTAACCCTTCAGGATGGGAAACACCAGCCTGAGCTTTTAATTTATCACTCTTCATTTTGACCACATTTTTGTTTTAAAGGTTGTAAAGACAGGCTTATCCAGAACTGCCGTTATGTTTCCATTATGGGGAGAATCGTACGTTTCTTCAGATGTTGCATCATCGTATTGAGGTTCTGGGTCAGCTGCCCAGACCTGGCACTCGGACTGGCATTGTGCTCCCTCTCAGCCAAGCTCCAGTAATCTCTCTGACAGCACATGGAAATAAGTCAAGGTGCACCACTTGCCACAAGTCATTAGGGAGAATGGCGTGATGAAGAGCAGGTCTTGGTGATAATGTGTGAGGGAGCACAACTGAGTGATGTTTGTTCTTGTTATCCCTCACTGGATGACAATATTGAGGGTCTGTAGATGGATCTCAGTTCGTGTTAACTTCAACTTTTTAAAAGTTAAACCAAGAACCCGCCCCGGTTAAGTAAGATAAATGACGACTCCGTGTCCTAATGGGATACCCTAACCCGCCGAACAGCAATCTTGATAAAAATAAAGCACATTTTTATGACATTGTGGATGTTTTTACTTCCAGAATTATCATTTTTAAATTAATCTTAAAGGGGACCTAGAATGTAAACCAACATTTTGTTGTTGTTGAATAAGACAGCTTGGGTGGTCAACAGCAGCATGCCAAAAAGTCAAAGCCGTGTGTGACCTACTTTTTATGTAAATTAGAAAGTTGAAAAAGGTGAGAGAAAACCTCCTGTTCTGAGAAAGCCTTCCTTAACGCGTCATAAGGGGGAGCCACGCCTCCTCAAACCTGCATGTGTCTGAGGCCTTCTGGGGAAACCAACCAATCAGCATGTCCTGGCCGAGTGGGAGGGGTCAACAGCTCTTTTCACTGAAGGCCTGAGTAAGGGGGTTTAGAATGGCCTGTATCAGGGCTCCTGGGACAGATGAAAGCCAAAAAAACTTTTCTTATGCTTTTTAGAGGCTCAAAGCTCTGTTTTAGATTGTTGATTCATTGCATTCTAGGACACCTTTAATATATATTGCTAACTATAGTAATCTAAGATAAATTAGAAGCAACTCAAATATGTATCAGCAGGTCAGAATTGTGTTGAACTGGAAATTGGGCTCAGCCCTCCTGAGCAGAATCAGTCCATCTCTACAATTGACCTTTTCTTTATTTACAGTTTGGTCAGATATGTCCAACTCATAAATAAAATGTCAGATTTCTGGCACTTTTCATCTCTATGAACTAAATTCAGAATGGTTCCAGACAGGTCCTAGATGACTTGTTCAGAACTCGAGCGACATGGGAGCAAGGCCCTGTGACCCGCTGAAGGAACATCAGATCTCTAGCAAACGTTTTCCAACATTGTGGAAACTCCCTCATAAATGACGTTCACAGGTTGTCACCAGCAGTCTCAGCCCAGCGAGAGCTCGCCGTTGCACATTCTAGTGACATCTACGAATACGTGAATGTTCAGCCGTGGGACGGAGCCAGAACCTTCGTCAGACCCGTCTCTGGTTCAGGCTGTCACACAGGAGCCAGCCAAGTCCTCCGTCAGTTAAACCACAACAGTTAGTGGATTTATCTCTTTGGTTACTGACTGAATGTAACTTGTCCTCGTTTACGCGAAGCATTAAAATTCACCCTGGATCCCTTCAGGATCCTTATCTGTTTTAGAGCTGGCTTCATCGATGGTAATAGTTAGATTCTTGGCAGCATTGAGTGTGTTTGACCCTTATGTAAATAAGAGAACAGTTATTCTCCTCTGGAGACTGAACCAGCACTAAAAACATCCCGTTTCCATCGGAATTTTCCTTCTTTTAAACCTTGATAATAAACAAAGCGTCGTTATTTAGTTGATTCACTTTTATTTTGTAACAGCAGCTTCCTGGAATGCAGATCTAGTCATCTGCTGCAGACGTTCCCAAATAAATATAGACCCACAGTGTCGTTTACCATAACTTGAATATAACTCTACAGTGAAGACCCTTTCCCAGAGCTGTGTGTGTGTGTGTGTGTGTATTTATGCAGACATGAATGTGGATGAAGCAAGCCAAATAGAACTTACGTAAGATGAAATAGCTCAAGGAAAAAGAAACCCTTTGTGAACAGCAGCCAACACACATTTTTACGTTAGTGTGGCCTGGCATTAACAAAAGGCCTATGACTAGTGTGTGTGTGTGTCTGTGTATTTGTTCTTTATAGGTCATTCCTGAGGGTAGATGCATTCTGCCGGCTAATTGAGGAAATCCCTCACTTTGAATTGAAAGCAACTTAAAGATACAACGGCTAATTTGGAAAACAAATGAGCTTAAAACATTTTTTTCATGCCTCTTAACTACGTTCTAACATGATATAGCTATAAATATATTGTGGAGATAAAAAAATAATAAAGTGGTTCTCTTGCATTTGTCTAAAAACCTCCGCCAATAACGCGTTTCAGATTGAAAGCAGCTAACCATCCAGTTGTTGGTCTCGCCGAACCGCCGCACTTCCCTGGGTCCTCCACTCATAACGCACTTGCGTATTTATCAACAGAACACCACTGGTGTGAGAGGTTCTCCGCTCAATAATATCAGAGAAGGAGAAACAGCCGGCTGCTACCACTTCAACTTTAGGACAAACTACCAGAGTCCCAAAAAGAAAAACACCATCTGAAGTCATGGACAACAAAGACGTTTGGATGTAGAAAACAGCGGCTGGTGTTTAGCGCTATCTCGTTTCCTCTAGCAATGTGGGTGTCCGGTTCCGGCAGAAACATCTCAGGAAAGATACCCACGTGTTTGCGTTCAAAACCTAGCTTGCAGAGTAGATTCGCCATAGCAGCTTTATTAGAAAATGTTTGTTTTTGGAACATTAAGAGAAACATTGGAATTTTTTTAATGTTTGAATGTTTTTGTACGATAACATTTATGGTTCTGAGAAAAACTATTTGCCCCTTTGCTAAATCCAGAATGACATCATGGGTGAATTCCCAAACATCTGCTGACCAAAAAGAACACAAAAACCTGTCTGACATTTAACAAAAATCATCTTGATGATTCCCTTTGGGAAAAACTGATGGAACAAAAGTGTCACTTTGGGAAGGTGTGTGTCCTGTCAGCTCTGGTGTAAAACTAACTCTGCACTCCAGAAGAACATCATAGCAACAGGCAGGCATGGTGGTGGTAGTGTGATGGTCTGGGGCTGCTTTGCTGCTTCATGACCTGGACCACTTGTTGTAACTGATGGAACCATGAATTCTACACTCTAGCAGAACATCCTGAAGGAGAACGTCTAACCTTTGACCATAAACAGACTCTTTATGTTGGAAAACCCTGAAATGTAGCTGAATTAAAGGAGACCTAGAATGTAAACCAACAGCTTGGGTGGTCAAAAGTAGCATGCCAAAAAGGCAAAGCCGTTGTCGGTGCTAGATCGGCTCGGGGTCCTGCGCCTGCCGGTGACATCACAATATATGATTGGCTGAACGTAAGACTTACAGAAGTTACGATACCACGTTCATAAAAGTTACAGTAGCACGTTGACAATGAAGATTTTGATGGGTTTGAACAAAATTGCGGTTGTAGTCCTGTAGTCCAAAAACAAACACTTTTCGGGGAAAATATGTTTGTTTTGCCAAAGGAAACGTAAAATAAAACCAAAAATATCAATTGATAAACAGAGATCCTCAGCAGCTCTTGATTTTGATGAAAAGGGGCAAAATAAAAATAAAATAAATTTATTGAACAAATAGCAAGCAACATTTTGAATGAATGAATGGATTTAAGAACTAACAAAATATACAGAATTCCACATAAAAACAGAAATGGCTGCTAATTCTGTAAATACATTTACAATTTTTTACATATAAAAACTGTTGTGCTTTTTGGAAGTCTGGTGTTGGTTTTTATTTAACCTTTATTTATCCAGGTGAACTGTTTGAGAACCACTTCTCATTTACAAACATGACCTGGCCAACAGGCTGCATAAATAAGTAAAACAGTTTTATGTAGTTTCACATTCTTTACAAAACTACGACAATATGGTAATTTATTAACAAAAACAGCTATAAAGCAAAAATTTAGGTGGTAAGAAACAAGAATTTATTAACAAAACTACTAAACTCTTTCCAAAACTTATGTGTGAAAGCCGAGTGGATTTGCCGTAGTTTGACGTCATCGGCAGGCGAAGGACCCCGAGCCAATCTGACACCCGAGCAGATCTGGTACCGACACCGTGTTTGACCTACTTTTTATGTAAATTAGAAAGTTGATAAAGGCGAGAGAAAACCTGTTCTGAGAAAGCCTTCCTTAACACGTCACTAGGGGGAGCCACGCCTCCTCAAACCTGCATGTGTCTGAGGCCTTCTGGGGAAACCAACCAATCAGCATGTCCTGGCCGAGTGGGAGGGGTCAACAGCTCTTTTCACTGAAGGCCTGAGTAAGGGGGTTTAGAATGGCCTGTATCAGGGCTCCTGGGACAGATGAAAGCCAAAAAAGATTTTCTTATACTTTTTGGAGGCTCAAAGCTCTGTTTTAGATTGTTGGTTAATTGCATTCTAGGACACCTTTAATTCACACCATACTTCTAAAGATAACGAGTTGAGCTCTGTAAGATTGCACCAAAGTGCATCACTTTGATGTATAGACGGGTACACACACACACACACACACACACTGGTGGAGTGGGTGGGCCTTATTATGCGTGTTTTAGTTGACCATTTCTCAGGGCTCCTGGGACATTTTAAGCTCCAACAACATTTTCTGTGCTTTATAGAGGCTCAAAGATCAGTTTTATATTGCTGATTAACTGCATTCTAAGTCACATTTAAACCAGTTGTGAAGCAGAGTGGAACAGGAATCCTTCTTCTGTAAATGTACGGCTCATAGGTGTGTAAATCATCACCATTGTTAGGTGTGGGATAGTCTTAAAATCTCACTTTGAAAGTTCTTGAATGTGATTGTGACCATCAGAAGAACCCTGGAGGTGCTGTCTTACCCAAGCAGACAGGAGAGTCTGATCGGTTTTACTGAATGACAGCCACACATGTGACGAGCAGCCGCTCACAGCTGAGATCGTGTCGAAACACATATTTACAGTCTCTTTGGCATACCGCCCGGACGGAGGTTAACTATTTGCGCGCCTCGTGATTGACTCCTCACTGCTCTGTCGTCATGCTGCTCTGCTGAACCGCAGCAGCTAATTGTTTTTATATCAAACAGGATTTAATGCTTAGAAGACACGAGTAGGGGTGTCTTTTCCTGATCTGAGCCTGGCTCTTATTTATAAATCTCAGTGACACAGCACGGAGCTTCGATAAATGGTGTTGCCCTTATTTGGCTGTTCCACACATCAGCAGGGAGAAGTGCTGAGGAGACAAGAGCAGGGGGGAATGCTGCCCCCGTGTGGCTGTTTCCTCACACTACATTCAAAGGGGCGCTCTGAGGAAATAATAAAGCAAATGATTGATCTGAGCTAATTGTGTGGGTCTGTGTGCTTGCAGGGGGACTTGCGGAGCTTTCTGTCTCAGCAGGACTGGACGTTCAGAAGCGCTGATTTGCTGCAGCTGCAGAGGATGGCCTGTGAAATCGCTGCCGGCGTCACACACCTTCATAAACACAACTTCCTGCACAGGTAGCACTTCAGAGCTGCTCCACACAATTAAGCACACAGAGTTTGGATCTACGATGCTAAGCATTATTTGCAGAAATGCTTACCCTGCCAATGACACCAGACTGGAGAGCGAACCTTAGGCTTTATGTAATGGGGGGGAAAAGATGAGGGGATGTTTTTTAATGAATAAAATGACATCATCTACAATTAATCATAGCTATGAAAACATATCTCCCTGTCCTGATGAAGGCTAGCCACTCTGTATGATAAACAAATAGTTTTTCATGCTGTGTACCTGTCATGAGCTAAGTACACAGTCATAAACGTTGTATGAAATGATTATGAAGACGTGGGTCAACTGTTGGTTTTACTCACACGCTGCCTGTCCAACCAGTCTCAAGAGTGCCAGTGTTCTCCAAAAAAGGGGCGTACAGCAGCGAAGCTGCGCCTCATCTTCATTTTTACCCCGGCCAGGACCGGATCTCTGGCACCCAGCCAACGGGCGCAATAGCAGGCGGTGTTGGGAACTCGGCGCTTGTGGGTAACATACGATGCTCAGCTCATCAGCTCTATTCTGCATGCTCAGAATAAGCTCGAAGGGTTCCAATTACACAGCTCCCATGCATTGCCACAGTGTCAGCTGTCCGCTGCCAGAGGGATATGATGATTCTGCTCTTTGCATGTAAATGGATATCCTCATATTGGGCGTTGTGTTTTAATCCTTGTTACAGTTTGGAGAGTTCTGCAAACTTTTTTTGTCTCAGGAGAAATAATTCCTTGATAAATTTAACTCCCTTCCCCAAAAAAGAAAGAAAAGTTGACTCTTTGTGATTGTGGGTGTCACACGCTGCTAAACCTGCAGGAGAGGTTGGCTGTGGTGCAGAGACGGAGACTCCCCTGTGAGTGAGCGCGGTGTGAGCCGACGGCCCAGGCTAAACTTGAGCTACGCATAAGAACAAGTCTCAATCTTTAGTTTAAATCTTTTTTTGTTGTTCTTAAAGCTTCATTTTCATTGAAATAATGCGGTTTAGGCTGTTTTATCATGAAGAAAGTGGCTACTGCATGATGTCACCCTCTGGTTTTCGAGCTGCCATTTGAAACCTTGACTTTGGCACTCGTCCGTCACCACCTTGGTCCTTTTACAACCAGAAGTGACCATATTAGGCTGGAGCGGTGGAGCTGAAGAGTGGCACCTGAAGTCTGATTGGGCAGAGATCAGACTTATTAAATCTAAATATCGGCCTAATTAGAGAACTTAATTTTAGCAGAGCCTCGTTGCACTGATCAGGACCGACTCTAGCATCATTGTGACTTCTTTAAACAGTTTCTCTTTGATCTCGCCCTCTGTTAGGAGAAAGCCTTTACTTTGCGGGGGATTGATGAGCTAACTGCTAGAGTCAGCTGTGCTAGGACTAAAGTGTATTACCTTTATAAAACACACAATTTCCTAAATTTGATAACATTTCTGACAACTGTCTTTTTGAATACATAAATTTGTATGAAACATGTTTCTGCTACGTTTGGCTAACCAGGACCAGCTTTGTTTCTTCTGTAGCTTTGCACAAGTTGACCTGAATGTGTAGCGTGTGCTGCTGGTGAGATACTGTCCCTGTTTTAGTGTCCTGCTGGTTCAGACGAGCTGGCACAAGGATCTAAATCAAGAAAGTACAAACATTTCATTAGCTGGTGTTTATCAGCAGATCCAACGTCCCTCACACTGAATCCGAGAGCAGCTGCACTCGTTTCCTCCTCATCTCGGATCACCTTAAGAGGCAGAAATAATTTATTTCATTTGCTCGTGTATTTTATCCAGAAGCAGCTTCCCCGCTGGTGTTGAACTGGATGTTCTAACGTCAGCCAGCAGCCGAGGACAGGAGGGTTTAAAATACAACTTCATCTGTCACGCAGAGGTTCCAGTGGGTCTGACAGTAGCTGGGCCACGTGCACGAGCACTCACACACTCACACCAGGATAGTAGTGTCAGCAGTGTTTGTCATTGGGTGGTTTAAAAAGGACTCTGTGTACAGAGTGTTCTGCAGGGCCAAGGAGAACCCAGAGCCTGCCTCCTGAATGAATGAACCACCATATGCCTGTCTAATGCCTCGGAGCGTGTTACGCCCTCTACTGGCAGAACAACAAAAGCTGCACAATGTGCTCCCGCCCTTCCAGAAACCACATCCTGTTGTTGTGCGTACGAGTCTAGAATAGCCCGTCTGTTGCAACGTGACGAGCAGGAGGAAATGTCAAGACTCTGTTCCTGTTGATGCTTTAATCATTAGTGGTCCTTGCCAACCCTCACATCTTTGTCTGACTCCCACTCTAGTGATTTACATTGACACAAATGTGCAGGTTTAAAGCATGGCGGGGTTAAAGGTTAATAATTTCACCACGCCGGTGTTCTCGTGTCTACCTGAGAGCGTCGTAATCGTGACCTTTGCTGATGTTTTCTCTCTAGTGATTTGGCTCTGAGGAACTGCTACCTGACTGCTGACCTTACGGTCAAAGTGGGAGACTATGGTATCGGCCCCTACAGATACAAAGTAAGAATTTCAACTTGGCACGTATGACATGTAACACACACAGGACCAGATTCAGACATTTTAGATGTGAGCAGCTCTGTCTGCCTGCAGCTTTCAAGAACGTTCAGAAGAAGAAAAAGGGTAAAACACACATCTTGGTGTGATATGTGATTTAATAACATTATTTTGACAGCGTTTGTAAAAGCCAACAGAAGCTCTGATGTCATAGATCAACCTGATTTCAACCTGGTTGCTTTCCAAAGATACTTTGACATTTTATTAGTCACCACAGTTGGTGAAAATTACATTTTACAGATTACATAGAAGGTATTTAGAGCAAAGATGTGGTTTAAGCACTGTTTAGTTAAGTAAAATATACAATATAAGGAGGTAAAACGTTAGTAAAGTCAACACAGGTCATATGAAACAGTCTGCTGCACCCTGCAGAGCGAGGCTTTTTGGAGTTTGGGGCGTGACTTGATCCACTTATTTGTCTTTGCTTCTCTTCCTTTGTTTATTTCAAACTTTTCCTCCACTTTTAAAGCTGACACACCTCTGAAGGCTAATTTTAACCAAATCATTCCACCAGAGGCTAAACTGTTTCCTTTCAACAAACTTTAACTGACGGATTCCCTTTGTCCTCTCTGCAACTTGACTTGCTGCATATGTCCTGAGCCGATGGGTTTGCTGCATTCCTAGAAAACTGCTGAGCTGTCGGATAAGCCGTCTGAATTTAATACTCGTAAGAGAAGGTCACCCAGTGGATCTATTTCTGTAGGGAAAAGTAGAGTTGGGGTGTGCTTATGGTTCTTCTTATGTTCCTTTAGACAACTTTATAGCATCTTAAAGAAGTGACTCTTGTTCCTGCAGGAGGATTACATCATCACAGAGGACGATGTGTTTGCTCCTCTCCGGTGGCTGGCTCCTGAGCTGGTGGGGGAGCGTCACGGGGGAGTCGTTGCTCTGGAGCAGAACAAGGCTGGCAATGTGTGGTAGGTCTACATCAGCTAACTAGGCTGTATTGTAATCCTGGATCTAACGCAAATGCATACACTGGTGGTGGTCGGAGGGACCGGTGGCACCAGTGCTCGGCTGGCTTGTCCTGTCAGTTCGCCCCAGGACGGCTGTGGTTTTTATATTGCAGACACGGTGCCGGTACTTAGAGGTCAGCTGATGGTCAATGTGCGCTGCTGATTTTTTTGCACAATATTTAGACATTTTCTGCCTTATTTGCATGCTAAAATGTCACTAATGACATTTTCTGAACCTAATCAGTTTTTGCACCAACTGCTCAGTATTAAAATAAAAAAAATGACTCAAAGTTAATCAAATAAAATCAATAAACTAACCAAGTTTTAAACGTACAAAACGGGTAAATAAAAAGAGAGTTTTAGTGCACAGATGTTTTTTAAAGCCCCATTCCTGAACTTTGCAGTTATATGCTCTCTGTCGCCCTCTAGAGGCTTGCTGCGTAACGTCACTGTCGTAAAATCAAATCTCTCTCAGGCATAAGAGGCATGTCTACATTCCTAATATCAGGCAAAACAACGAAAACAAACATTTCCACCTTGAATAAATAGTTTTATCAGGACTGTATAACAACTTTATGCCCGAACAAACACAATAACCCTGGTGAAATCATTTATTACTTACCTAGCCATTAGCAGCACAGCTAGGTCAGAGTCCGTAGTTCATGCTGTTCTTTCTAAAAGAGCTCTCCAGCGAGGAAAAGACGGCCCAATAATAACTCTGGTCTTTGCTCTTGCTCTATCACGTTCTTCTTTTCTTTTCCTAGATTCCTCTGATAAGGGATTTCTAGCTTTCTTTGGTGGATCTGCCACTGCTACAGCGAGTCTACGTTATACAATTATGGCAAGCCAAAGGGATAAAAAATTTGCGCGTTCTAAACTCGCATTATGTCCGTCAAAATGCGCGTCTTGAATGCGCATTTTGACGGACATAAAACGCGTTCTAAACACGCGCTTTTTAATCCCTTTGGCTTGCCATATATTGCCGTAAAGCAACACCCAGTCAGTACATATGGTAGCGACCCGGAACTCAAAAACTGTGTAGTGCGGTAAACAGACGTGGGACCCCCCAACACTATCACAGGTACGAAAATGAACATAATAGATGATAGTATAACACAAACATTTTTAAAAAAGCATAATTTTAAGGTGTAAAAGTTGCGGAATGTTGCTTTAAGGAACGTGAGTATACCTTTAAAAATCTGCAGCAGCACCGGGCTGCCTACAGATGTGCCTGACTTTAAATCGGCTCTACTAAAGAGGTATGTAGGCCAATATAAAAACATTGGTGAATATCGTCTCAATATATCGGTCTATCCCTAGTGCCAATCAACATGGACAGAATACTGGAGAGAAAAATCACAAGATCACTCTGAGGGCTGTTAGTGATTCTACTCCACTCTTTTAAAAAACAGCATTTCAAGCCTCATAAAACCTGATCCCCCCCCCCCACACACACACACATGAATATTATATGATTTTAAATGTAAAGTAAAGAAAAACTCTAGAGTTTCTATAAGTTTTTAGGCCGTTTTTCTGCTTGCATCTTCCTCTTTTCTTTTGTAGTGTCGTGCATCAGGATACGGGTTGTTTTCGCAGCATTCATTAAGTCCTTTGCACTTGACCTCAGCAGCTGTTGCTTCCTTGTTTGCTTGTAGGGCCTTGGGGGTCACATTATGGGAGCTGTTTGAGAATGCTGCTCAGCCGTACCCCCACCTGTCCGACCGGGAGGTGCTGAACCACGTCATCAAGGAGCAGCAGGTCAAACTGTTCAAGCCACAGCTCGAGCTTCCTTATTCTGATAGATGGTGAGTTTTTGATGGTCTTATTTTATGTTGCAGGTGCTGTTGGATTGAGTCTGAACGAGGTGTGTTTATGTGTGACTGCAGGTTTGAGGTCCTGCAGTTCTGTTGGCTGTCTCCAGAGAAGAGGGCCACGGCAGAGGAAGTCCACCGTTTGCTCATCTATCTACGCATGCAAGGCCAAAAGGACATAGAGGAGGACTTTGATCAACGCTGGGACGCTCTGAAGCCGAACACATCCACACGGCAGACTGTTAGCCATTCCTCTTTCCCAATACTGGAACAGTTTGCTGATGACGCCCTGCGACAAGAGCTAGACGAAGTTCTGACCGTCACTGAAACGAGCAAAGGTTTAAGTTTTGAGTACGTCTGGGAGGCAGCCAAGCAAGACCACTACGAAGGAAACCACGGAGGCTCAGGCATGGACACAACACTTAACTACCACAGCATGTTCTTTCCTGCTTCCAGGGAAGACATCCAAGCTCATTTCCCTGATCCTTTAACCGGGGCAGCAGGAGCAGAAAGTGGGAACACTCCTTCAGGAGTTCCTGGGATCGTACCAGTGTTTGATCCACAGAAGTCACCCAATGGGAATGAGTATTACATACAACTGGAGGAGCAGGGGGAGAGTGCCGTTCGCCAGTATGAGAATGAAGGGCAAGACATGGACTTTAATTCAAACCGGAAAGATTTTGTGGTTCTTCAGGACGCCCGTCTGGATGAGTCCAGCACAGACGCCGACTTCTTCCACCAAAGCATCGACTCAAAGGATTCCTATCTTCCCGATAGCCACATCTGGTCGTCTCTCGAGAACGACAGTCCGTACCACCCCAACATTTTCACTGAAGACGGATCAAAACAAGAGGACTCTCCTTCCTGGGGGCAGAACTTCATAGAGCTTCCAGAGCATAGTGGGAACCCTTTCCGTGGACAGCCGAATACAAGTCAGAGCTATGCGGGCTCTTTTTTAGAGGTTCCCCCTCACCTGTCGGCTTCATTGGAGGGCGAGGGGGAGAACACTAGTGCGAAGAGGCTGGCTGATAACTTTATGTTTCTGAGAGGGCAGAACCTGATGAAAGAAGGCTCCAGCTTCTTGACTTCTCAGCAGAATTTTCTTTTACCGGGATTAGTCCACGAACCAGAGGAAGCGTTCAAAATGAGATCTTGGGACAATCTCGACACTTTAGGCAGCTTAAATCCATCCGATGCATACTTTAAACCTGCAGCCAGTAGCACATTCTCAACACATGAACTTTTAGACCCTCAGAGCACCGACGTGGGGCAGATCAGCCAGCCACGGGTAGAAAATGAACTTCTGGTGCCTTCTATTTCAGTGATCTCGGACGAAAACACGAGCAGCCAGCTGCCAGTTAGAAATGGTTCTTCCACTGAAAGCCTGAGTCTGCTGCCTTCCTCGGACAGGTGCGTCGACTCGGGTTTTGATTCTACCTCAGAGAGGTTTGAGCCCGCCGTCAGCGAAACGGACGGCCACACCCCAACGCTTTCTGACAGTGCCATTACAGACTCACTGTGCACAGATGCCAAAATTCCCAGCCTTGAGGACGACCTGGAAGCCTTCAAGGTCCTGGGGAATAAAATGTTTGAGAACCTGCCAGATCAAGGATCGTCTGCGGAAAACGGGCAGAACGAAGACCTCACGAGCAACGACCTGCTGAGTGAGCTGATTGAGGACGCCGATCTGGATCTAGAAACCAACCTCTCTGATCAGGAGGAGTCTTTCATGGACACCAACGGACACTCTCCTGTGAGATCCTCACTCCTGGTATCTGGTCCATCTCTGGATCAGATCAGCCAGGACAGTTTGTTAGAGGACAGCATGTCCACCACTGTCCCAACTTTAGACAACGCAGCAGAAACTCCGGACTCTTTGGACTCTCTTGACATTCATAGACTCGGAGAGCAGAGAGAGGAGCTGAGCGCTCCCACGTCTCAACACAAACTTCTGCCTCCGTATAAAATCTCAGACAGTGGGTACGAGACGGAGAACCTCGAGTCTCCAGAGTGGAACTCCCTGCCAAATGTCGAGGATGGCTCCCCTGTAAAAAATGGCATCAGCATCACCAAAGAAGAGTCAGAAGATCTGACAGCTTTGACAAATTTGGTTCCCCCAAGGATCGTCATCTCTGAAGTTGAGGGTTTGCCAGATTCTCCCAGTGAAGATCAGCAGCCAGGTCCTGCAGAGGAACCTCCTACGAGCAGCAGTTATCGAGACTCCGCCTACTTTTCTGACAACGAATCAGAAATGGAGAAGAAGTCTGAAGAATCGACAACAGGGAGGGCCGGGGAATACGCGTGGCTGAGGAGCTCTGGAGAAACGACTTTGGAAGCTTCCAATGAAACATATGTTGATGCTTTATTTTCTGAAGCACATCCTGAGCTTGGGCAAACGTCTTCTATGCACGCTGAGAACGTTCTTCCACAGGTGGAACATCAGAGGGAGCTCAACAGCCACAGTAGGGAGGAGCTTATGCCAGACCTCCTCAAAGATGCATTTGCTGATCCCTTGAGTTCATCAAGAGATGCACAAAACTCATCTTCTGCTGCTTCATCAGTGCCAACACCAGGGGGCGCCGTTCATCCCAAACTGACCAGGACTTACGCCAGCGACGGGCATAAAGTCAAAGAGCCTGATGTGGAGGGGCGGTACCTGGGTAGGCGGGACGGTCCCAGTCTAGACGGACTAGAAGATGGCGTGGATGCTGATGAGGAGGACGAGAACAGCGAGGACTCGGATGACGACATGCGGGCGTACCAGCTGCACAGCTCCAGCTCAGAAAGCGAGGATGAAACCGTGCACACGGTGCCGATCATCGTGTCTGATGACAGCAGCTCAAAGAACCTGAAGAGCTTGTTGAAACCCACCACCCTGAACATCAGAGCACCACCCACCTCCATTTCTGCCGAGAACTCCAGAAGAGCTGTGTCTTTCTTTGATGATGTCACAGTCTACCTGTTTGACCAGGTAATGGCTTACGGGAGGCGTGTACCTGCAGCTGTTAAAGTGCTGTTTTAATGACCTTTTAATGCTCTGTGGTTTAGGAGACTCCTACTAAGGAACTGGGAGACCACTCCTCAGGCTCCAGCAGTCACACTCCTGAGTCCAGCAGCCCCGTCTCTACTTCCAGCTACCTGAACCGCTTCGCTAACTCTGAAAGCTCAACAGATGAAGAAGGTAAACAGAAAACGCAGCTGCCCCACATGGAGACATTACGCATCTTAATGTGCTTATTACTCCTCTCTCAGGCGGTGGCTTTGAGTGGGACGACGACTTCACCTCCCCTTCACCCGCCTTCCTGCCCAAGACGGATAAAGTCCCCGTCTCTAAGGTGATTTCCTCTACGACGCCAGCGGTCAGCCGAGGGATGGAGCCCAGCTGGAGCAGCTCCTCAACCTACTCCCGCTTCTCCATCTCACCAGCAAGCATCGCCAGCTTCTCCCTCACACATCTGACCGACTCCGACATCGAACAAGGAGGCAAGTTCTGTTGATTCTCGGGTGGCGTGACGGCCTCAGATTCATTTAATGCTTTTATTCCTTAAAGAGCAAGTTCACAGAGAAATCGTTTTCACTTTTTAATATGATGGGTCACTCTGAGTTTCACATACCAGGGTGTCCGCGGGGTTTTAAAAAGTATTAAAAAGTGATAAATAAAAATAGTCAAATTTAAGGCCATTAAAAGTGTTAAATTTGGTCTTAGAGGTATTATTTTTTCCAAATTAGGTATTATTTTTTCAGACTATCAGGTGTCCTATTCTGATTTAAATTCTATATGCTTAAGCTCGCGTTAGTTCGTTTAAATATGGGCTTTAGGGGTGCAACTGCATGCACGAGGGTCCGCGGATCGGTCACGTGGAAGACCGACGCGCCACCTGTTCAATCCAAACGAGAAAAGCACAGCGGTGGTCATGGCTAGTGGAGGAGGAGAGGAGCTTAAAAAACCACCACCGGCATCGTTTAAGTCGCATGTAAGGGAGCATTTTTGCTTCCCTGTAAAATACAAAGATGATACAAACGGCAAAAATGAACACACAAGTGCGCGTGCCTCTATGCCATACCAGCCTGACGGCGCAGCGCCGCACACACAAACGTCCGATCGCTATGAAAGCAGGAAGGGAGGTGGCGCGCGCAAAATGCTTGGGACAATTGTTACATTAACGTGATGGGACCTGAAGTATTGATGGGGACAAATCTGTAAACGAGGAGTAAAGAAAAACAAACAGCGCTTCAGAAAGTTGAGGAAATGAGTGAAAGCAGGACACGCAGGGAGTGAGCTCTGCTATGGCAAGCTGTTTTCACATTTAATCAGCAATCGGACCTCTCTGTAATTCCTATTTAGCAATACTTTCATTGATCCTAGTACTAACTGTGTTCTTATTAGTCAAAATAGCAAATGAAGACATCAACAGCTATGCTGTTACTAGTAGAAATGATAATGAAGGATATCCATAATAACAACGGCACTAGTAGGAATTAAGTTTGAGATATCTCAGAATCCCTAAAAACCTACGGTGGCCTTTTTAACATTTATTAGGCAGACTGGATATGCACTCCAGATATCTATAATTCTATTGTTCCTGGCAGAAATTAACATTCCAGATATCCATGAGAACATTCTACTGAATATCTGACATGTTCATTCTACATAGAATCATTCAGTTAAAAAATCTTTGACGTTCTAGATTTTATAGGACGTAACTGCATTAAATGAGTCTTGAGTTAAATGTTGTTTGTATTTAATGAGCATTAAGCAGAAAAATGTTGCACTAAGTGTTCCACAAAATTAATAAGAGAGCAAAGTTATTTGTCTTTTTTTTTCTTTTCTTTGTGCTGATCCAAAAAATTATCTGATCCATGACTCAAATCCGTGATGCGATCCGAACCGTGAGTTTCTTGATCCGTCGCACCACTAGGGCACAAAATCAAAGATCTTGTCTCCGTCTGAAAATGATGACGTCATATTCAGTGGTCGTTTGGCATCATCTCAGAACACTGCGCGCTCAAGCGTCTGTGTAAATAATAGAAAGGTCACTGATTAACACTTGCAATTCAGTGTCGTGATGGTTTTAAAAAAATTCTGAAGGTTGTAAAAAAGGTATTAAAAAGTAGTAAATTTAACTTGAGGATTACTGTAAATACCCTGCATACAGGCTAAAATAGTCTTCTACCTCTGTTTCCTGCATTAGCCTTCGATAGAAAATAGATGGAGAACCGCTTGCATTAGAAAAGCCAGTGACAATTACATGTCACTTTAGCCTCTTTTATAAAACAATGCCGCCAATTTGCCGCAACGCCGATGCAGCATCAGGGGGCATTTAATCGTTTATAAGTGGCGGTAAATGTGGCGCAATCGTGTCCTTTTTACAAAAGATTTCGTGATGGCGGCATCAAGGGTGTATGGGGGCGGTTATCTTGGACATAACTTGCTTTTTATTGTGATCAAATCTGCGCTTATGAAGTTTTTTTGACAATCAGCTCCTAAAGGTGTGTGTCCTCCATAGTCCCCGTGAACTGTCTGGTGATCTGAGCTCCAGCTCTAACGGAGAGAAGCTCCTGGAGCTCTGCATCGCTCCAGTTTAACATCCCAGCTGATTCTGTTTACAAAAGTTTTTACTTTCATTTTCAATATAGTTTCTGGCCAGAGCTCGGCATTAATTCATCATGTGGTCATGACACCTCGCTCTGTTGCGCCAAGGCATAATGTGCATTCACAAGTCTGATGTTGCAGCAATATTACTACCAAGCATGGCGACACGAATGTCGCAAAATTCCCGCAACGCCATGCCACCATGGCGCGTTCATAAGACACACCGTTGCGGTAATATTACACTGATTTGTCGGAATGGTGTGTCTCATAAAAAGGGCTTTTGAAAATTCATGAACTCACCCATCTTGACTCACGACGGGGAAGACTGTTGTTGGTTTAGCGTCCAGGAAACAGCAGAGAACGTCTGGGCTAGTAGAAGCTAACCGTTAGCATTAGCAACTCCACCACACGTCCTTCAGGCTTGTGTTATTAGTGGAGATAAAACATCAACGTTGCAGAGCAAACAGAGTCAGTGGTAGAGTCGTGTTGCTGTTAGCCAATCAGAGAAGAGATGTTTGAATATCATAAATATTAATGAGTAAGACTCCAAATTCTGCGGTTTCCTGCTCCCCACTCCTCCGTCTAACTTCTACTTCCTGAAACGGGAGCACCTGAGCTTTTTCCCCGACAGAAATCGAATCACAAGTCATTCATGTATTCTAGGAACCACGGCAACTGTGTTGAAAAACAAGTGAACTTGGTCTTTAATATTGCTTTTTAAAACGTAATGGCTGCTCAGACAGCTGTTGTCACACACACACACACACGGCTTGTGTTAGCATGCTCATGATTCTCCTGCAGCTCCTGCCTCAAAGTTTGTCTTTATTAAATGCCAGGTTTAATAAACATTTCCTTTTTTCCTGTCCTCCCTAGGAAGCAGCGAAGATGGAGAAAAGGACTAGTCCGTTTTATGCCGACACTACTGAGTAACCAAGCTAAACCGGCCTCTGTGGGAGCGGCTGAATAGACGGTTTGTGTGGCCTTCTCCTCTCAGGCTCAACTCTCCTCAGCGGAGTTGGCCCGGGTCCGGTCCCGGTCTGAGCCACACGACCTCTCCAGCTCCATCTGTGTGTGATTTCAGTTCAGTTCAGTGCAATCGCAGTTTGGGAGAACAAGCAAGGATAATAATACCAGTGAAAGTGGAAGTAGCTTCTGAATATATGCTCATTCCAGGTGTGTTCTTTTTTTTTAAGTGCACTCTTTTTCCAGAACTTTTGCTTCACCAAAAAAATGAAAAAGAAAAAAAAGCATCACACATCCCACGTGACTGGTAAAAGTAATCACTACAACCAAACAGGAATAAGCTCTTTGATCTCAGCAGGAAGGTAAAGCGTAGTATTTATCACTAATTATTTTTGCTCCTTCTTCTTGTGCGATTATTTCAGTGGTTGCCTTTTTTAATCTTTTGGGGAGGATTCATTGTTTTTGTAATTTGCTGTTGAGTTGAAGCGATCTCCTACCTGGAGAGGAACCTCGTGTGGAGTCCTTCTGTAGCAGTGTTTGAGGTTCAGGGTTGTGGACGCTGGCGGCCTGCAGAGGCCGCATTCTCCTTCGTGGTTGAAAGGAACTTCTACGCTGAGGCCGAGGCGTATTTTTGAGACTTCTCTGTGAAGAACGTCTGGTGTAATGAGTTATGCTCCAACTGTAAAACAGTTGTTGGTTTAAGGATTTTGGAAAGCTGTGTTTTTGTGTGAAATGTGTAGGAAGTCTGGTTTTGTCTCCATTATTTACCACTGGGTCTAATCATGGTGCCCGTTGATGCTGCAAAGACAGCTCCTTCCCTCCATTTAATACCACCACACACTTTTAACCTAGAGAAATGATGAGAAGACGTAGGAAGGTGTGTTTTTTAAAATGCCAGCGTGAAGAAAACGTGTCCTGGTGTTTGTAAACGTGCAATGAACTTGATGGATGAGTTTAAAGTTTGTAGGATGATCCGGGGTTTGGTGCAGGCAGGGGAGAGCTCACTACAAGAACAGAATCCTTTAAATATACAAAAAAAAAACATGGCTGTGTTTACAACTTAAAGATTTCACCTGAAAATGTCACCCGCCTAAAAAAAACCTATCCAGTTGCATTAGAGCATTTCATGTCTGTAAACCATTGTTTGTTTGTGAATCATAAAAGCTAAAAATAAACCCCTTAATTTACAGTCATAAAATATGAAACTGTAGCTTATACAGTTACTGTAAGGAACCTTTCCTTTGATATTTGTCACTGATGTGCGTCACCTGTAGTAGACCCCGCCCCGCCTGACCCCTTAACCTGACACTAACATTAGAGAGATGGTTCAGAACTCCTAAAGTGGGTTTCTGTAGAGGGATTATCAACGGTTAATCTCCTACCTGTCAGAAGAAGCTCTGTAATGACCTCAGTTTAGACAAATCCAGTTTAATTCTAACAGGATTGAAGCGCTAATGGCTAGTCTGAGTGTGGTTAAGGCTGCAGTGGATGACTGAACTCTAATTTAAATGATTTCAGAGCATTGTGTGGGAGCGCTGTTTACCTAAGCTTCATATTCCTGTCAGGTTATTTACGGTGCTTTATTCTGTGGTCATTAGCAGCAGCAGCTAGCTGTAGCTCTTTCTGTGTCACTTCATCATTTTATCATTTCTGCTGGAATACTGCAAAATTCACAGCAGTTAGTCTTAGCCCTACTATGACTAGCCATTAGCGCATCAATCCGGTCATAATTAGCATCCGTTTCTCTAAACTGAGGTTGTTCAAAGAACCATCTTCAGCTGGCTGTTCCACAGGAGCCCACTTGGGACCCTCTGAACTCTGCCTTCAACGTGACAACGCTGTATCACGGACATCCTCCCGTTCAAACCAGCAGCCTGTACTTCAGTTAAACTTGAACGTCTATTTAAGGAAATCTCTTCTGTGACTACAGTATACATTTGCTTAATCTTGCACATTTGAAACTGTAATTTAATGTTTAAAATGATCCGATGTATATAAATGTTTTTTTCTGTTTGTAAATGGGGAAATGATGTAAGTTACTTATAGGTATGAGGTTTCATTTTGTAACTTAACGGTGAGTTTAAAATCAAAGGAACATATCAGTCGTCTACTAAAAACAGTTAAAGACACAGAAAAGCAGATGTGGATCCATTCTGTCCTTTAAACCTGTAGATTTTAAATATTTTTACTTCATAATGATCATGCTTAGTGTAATTGAATGAAATGTTTATAATTACACGGTTTAATATGAAAATAAATGCAAATGAACTTCTAATTCAAGTTGTCTGGGTACTTTTTCAGCTGAATACGGAAGCAGTTATGGGTCATTATTTTGCTTTAGGGTGTTCTAGGATTTAAAACCCACAAGCCCTTTTTATAAGACACACCATGCTGGCAAATCGGCGTAATATTACCACAGCGGTGTGTCTTATGAACACGGCATGACGTGGGAATTGTGCCGCCACGCTTGGTAGTAATATTTCTGCAACGCCAGACTGAATGCACATCATGCCTTGATGCAACAGAGGGAGGTGTCATGACATCTAACCCTAACCTGGACAGCAACTACATTGAAAATGAAAGTAAACATGGGCATAAGTTTCGCTTTTGTAAAAAGAATCAGCTGAGATGATAAACTGGAGCGATGCAGAGCTCTCTCCATTAGAGCTGGAGCTCAGATCACCAGGCTGCACGGGGACTGTGGAGGACAGCCACATTGAGGAGCAGATTGTCAAAAAAACGTCATGAGCACGGCTTTGATTGCAATAAAAAGCAAGTTATGTCCAAGATGCACGGACGTCTGCAGCAGCGCAGAGACCGCCCCCATACCCCCTTTATGCCACCATCGAGTAATCTTTTGTAAAAAGGACACGATTGCGCCACTTATACATGATCAGACTCCCAAATTGGCGGCATTGTTTTATAAACGAGGCTACATTAATCTTGTTGAATATAGGCAGCCTGAGGTGTCTAATGTAGCATCGCATAAAGCCTCTGACTTTTTTCCTATGTAAATCAGTAAAGGTCACACCCACCTACTTCAAAAAACATGACTGGGAGTTTATGGGCCGATGAGTTATTGTCTGATCTCGTTTGAAATGGAGTTACCGTATCTCCATTAACTTCAAAGACATTTTGACGGGCAAGAAAGCGCTTTATTTTTGACAAAAGTTACTTTACGCTTTTGTGAAAACACGTAGAGGACACTCAGCTGCTTGTCTCGCCAAATGTGTCATCAAACCAAAAAAAGAAGACTAAAGGAGCATTAAATGTGGAGAAAACCACTATAAATCTGGCCATGAGATAAGTAGCAGCTTCTGCTGCGGTGTCATTGAATCAACATGTGATTTGTAATCTTTTTAATTATTAATTTTACAAGCAAATAAAGCTGAAATTATGTGAGACAGTTGAAATACACTTAAAGCTACAATCTGGAGTATTTTTTATCTGACAGCACCATCTAGTGGCTGACAAATATATCACACAATAAGATGTTCTTAACATTTCCATGGCCGAAAGCTATGCCTGTCATTCATGAATGCACACCTCTAGCTGGCAAACGGCTAGTTTTACAATTATTATTCTCATTTTCTGTTGTTATATATATATATATATATATATATACATTGCATCTGCATCTGTCCAGGTGTTTCCTCAAATGCTCAGGCATGCTCTGTGACCGACATCTGTACGTAGGTGGATGTCTAAGGCTATTAGTTGATGCTGAATGGCGGTCAGTTCAAATTGTATAGGGCTCTATGGGACAGGGAACGGGTTTATATTAAAAAAGACATTGCCCACATTATATCACACTACATAACACAATCACATTCTAACCTTTAAGGAACTAGAAAGACTGACACAAACTTGTTTTTAGTGTGCTGCATAAAAAAGTGAACACCTCCCATAAATGTTTCTGAGTAGTTTGTTTAATGACACTGGAAGCTTTTACAGTCTATTTCCTTTCTTGCCTGTATTTCACATTTCATTGCCTTTTTAGCACGAACGTCCATCCTGTTGTGGAGACATTCAGGCGTTGCTGCGGCAACAACAGTCCCTGTCGTGAGAGGATGAGAGGAAATACCAACCGGGTATTTATTGCAGGAGGGTAGAGGCCTTATCTGATCTTGTGTGAAGGTTCCAGACGCTTCTTTTGTTATAAAGTTTTAGAGTGTTTTCTTTTGCCGTGTGGTCTAATGCACTCCATCACAAACAGAAGAGAATACAGTAAAGAAAAGCAAACTTCAGCAAATGCAGAATGAATAAATAAATGACTCAAAACAAACTTTTGACAAATCAAACAAAACCTTCTAAAAGAATCCACGTTCGGCTACAGTGATGGTGTGTTTTGTGTTTAGGACCAGGCTTTAGCCCTTCCTCGGGTTTTCACTGGCTCATTAGAAATGCATTAAAGCTATTGCTTCTCCTCACATGCACACGCCTTTCTCTCTGCAACACGTGTCCCACAAAACAACCTTTTTCAACTTCTCTGTCTTCAAATGCTGAAATAGTTTCTGCTTGTGCAACGAGTCGGGTCGTAACATTTGTCCGTGGGCCGGGTCCGATCAGAACACAGGTTAACGTCAGCGGTGGGATTGTGCAGTCCCTTTACAGGAAGGGAATGAGGGAGCGGTCCGAGGAGACGGGTGGAGATCCAGGCACAAACGAGGAGGAAGACGGGGAGGTGCTACACGCACACGGCACTCCCGTTGACTTGGGGGGCCGGGCTGCGTGAGGGGCCAGCGGGAGGAGGGTGGGGGCCCCGCGGAGGCTCGGCTGAGTTCCCCCTCACGCTGATGTTCTCCCATCCTCCCTGGAATTCAGACAGATTAAAAGGTGAAGCAAACAGTTTGTCCCGAAAGAGTAAAGGAGACACACGTGGTCGGATTCCATTTTTGCAGCTGGTTGTAAAAAACGGAACCGCTTGGAATACCGCCCTTCATGGAAGGAGAGAGGAAAAATAGATGAGATGGTGGAGAAAATGACTCACCCCTATCCCGTAGTCCCAGGACAGGCCTTTAGGTTGCATCGGTCCCACTCCCAGTCTGTGACAAACCACTCCAGGAATCTCTGCAGGAAAACCAGGAACGCTGTCTGCGATGATCCAGACCTGAAGGTGATAAAACTCCCGTTACACTTCCTAGCTCGACCCCTCTGCCACAGACAAAACCAGGGAGGAGGAATCTGATCAGATCACCCTGGTTAAGTGATCAGCCCCCACCTCCTGTCCCCTGGTGGCTGCAGTGACACTGACCTGGTCCAGCGGTCCCACGGAGACCTTGGTGGTGTTGTTGGAGATGAGCTCCCAGGTGGAGCCTTGAGGATAGCTGGGTGTGAGGCCCTGTCTGAACCACAGGTTACCTGGAGGACATCAGAGTCCACGTTAAGTCAGGATTCTCTCACCTCAAAGAGGAGACGGGATCTAACAGGACTCACTGTTCTCATCTACGGCGAAGACAGACGTCCTCCCTACAGAGAGCTGTCTGAGGGTCTGTCTCGGAGGAGAGGGGATGTGGTACCAACATTCTCCTGCAGAGGGACCAGAGTGTCCCTGAGTCAACATGAAGTTTTATTCTCTCTTCATAGGTTGAGTCACATGTTGGACTGACCTGCAGGGTTCTGCGGGGACACCGACCCCCTGTAGAACACGGCTCCATCCTTAGCGATGGCCCACACCTGATTGGCTCCTCCAATGGAGATGGACTTGAAGGGCTGGTCTGTGCCCACGTGCAGCCAGGAGCTGCCCTGTAGCAGAACCAACACGGATCAGTGAGCGTCTACCGGGATGATAACGGTCTACAAATCTCCCCGTGGCATCCGCTGAAGGATTTCCAGAATGTTCCTCACCGCTGGATTTTGTGGGGTAACTCCCAACCGGCACAAGACGTCTCCCTTATCGCTGAGGGCCCAGACGGGGACCTGGTCCATCCGGCTCTGAGCCAGACACGGCATCAGGGAGATGTCACTCAGACGGATGGGCGGCACCACGGTCCACGGACCTCTCACCGTTATCCTACACTTCCTGTGTGCAGAGCTCATTATTATCATTACGCTGCTGCTGAACGTGAGTCACCACCTACACAAATGTGTTCACCTCGCCCATCTCCTGCGCCGAACAAAGTCCTTCATCGTTTTGTGCCCGTGAAACATCCTGCAGGACAGAGACGATTAGGATCAACACTCCAGCTTGAACACTGACGGATGTTTGAGATAAAAGAGACATTCCATACGTGGGGAAGTCTGCGGCATACTGCCAGCCTTCTTTGTCTGTTCCTCCAGGAACGTTGTAATCCACAGTCCACTCTGACACCTACCACAAGAGAACTGTTTTATCTAAACACCATGAAAGACATCATGGAGTCATGTAACACCACCCTCGCTCTGACATCAGCATCCTCCCTCTTACCCAGGACCACTGAGGGGAGGGTGGGTGTGTGTTGCCTTTGGTGCACTCCTTCAACCCGCTCTCATCACTCCACATGGGACGGTCAGTAGGGAGTCCTCTGGAGTCATAAGAACACAACAATAAACAACAGCTGGAAACAAGAACGCACTTTTAAATGATTTCAAATCTGGGTCAAATGAAAAGGTCAGACTTGTCGGCATATCCGGTCATAGGGTTCCATCTCTGATTCTCGTATACGTGGATGCTCCGGACGTCCGTCTGCTGCTGCAGCTGAGGGCTGCCTGCAACAGGAAACACACACACACACACACACACACACACACACACACACACACGCACACACACACACACACAAGTTGGCTGATTTATGCTTTTCTAATAAAAAAACACGTTATAGCAAAAGTTATGGATTCTCAGCTAGATGGTTAAACAAGCTGTTCAGACTGAGTCATTTTAGCGTTTTAGTGAAGTAATCAAGCTGCAGGGGAACTTGTGTGTTACCCGCACTGGGCTCTTGCCCAAAGTTCCCGCTGTAGACCCAGGCGGCGCCGTCCCACCCGACGCCCCACACCAGCCCCAGACTGTTAGACTCTACGCAGCGCAGGTGGCCCGGGACCTGGCGCCAAAACCTGCAGCACCGCACAGCGGAAGCACCCGGCGTTAGCAGTCAGAGTGAAAGGTGTCATGCTAGGTGTTAGCAGCATGCAAGACTGTGAGGCAAGAGAATTAAAGGCAAGGCAAAGCAGAAAGACAGACCCCCCCCTTGTGTCAGTCTCACATGAGGTCACAGGTCAGAGCGTGTGCAGGGGTCTCCAGAGACATGGACGGCTCGTGGACCAGGATGTCTCCCGTTGACGTGGTGGACCATATTGCCTGTTTGGACGGGGCGCCGCTGATCCCCCGACACTCACAGCAACAGTCGCACAACAGGCTCAGCTGGACAGAAGGAGGCAGAAGGATGAGTTTTCGATGCTGTTTGACCGGTTTAGGGTGAAGACAGCTCTCACCCAGTCGCTCATGTCCTTCTCTGTTGCTGCTGCTAAAACCAGAGGCCACCTCTGTCTGGTCCTCTCAGCCGTGTACACCGCAAACGTGTAGTGGCAGTCCCGCTGCACCGGCACCAGCACCGTCACCTCGCTGATGAACATGTGGAGGTACTGAGACAAAAACATCATCACAGCTAACCAACGTTACCACACAGAAAAAGGTTTAAACTGAGCGTGTGGAGAAGCTACCTTCTTCTCGTCGTACTGTGTGTAATACACAAAGAAGATGCTGTCCTTCCTGCCGTCAGACCTGGTGGACTGCTCCAGAGCAACGCCCACATCCACCCAGCGCTGTGGTTTCCAGTCCCTCCACCATCGCAGCGCGCCTTTACGCACCCACACCGACTGGAGAGTGGACCAAAGGAAGGATGAGACCAAGCACATGAACAGGAATTCTGAGAGGAGGTGAGGAGTCTTACGTTGCTTCTCTCCAGAGGTTTCTTGCTGATCTCCTCTCGGCGTTCGTGCTGTTGAGGCTGTTTGCTCCAGGCTGCTGACTGAACTGGAGTCAGTGACAAGGAGCTGCTGAGAGGACCTGACCAACAAATACAGAATATCTCTGAAGCGCCCAAGTGCAACCGATGTAATCTTTGGGTTAGTACCACCCTGGACATCTGCTACCTGCAGGACTGAGCCAGCTGATCTGTGAAGCTGCGTCTACGTCACATCCTCCACCGGAGATCCAAGCCCACACCGGCCCGTCCTCTTCTCCAATACGCTGGGAGCTCTCCAGAGTCCCCAAACCGTCTCCCAGAGAGCTCCCTGCTGCCTGTGAGGTCCGCGCTGCCTCTGTCCCCTCCAGGTCCACGTTCATCCAGGGGACATTGTGTCCCGCAGCCGGGGGGGTTGGAAGGACGGCAGCTCCTGGTAGCTCCTCCACGTCTTCTTGTGGCATCTCAGTGATGGATGCTTGCTGCGTGGGAGTTCTGTCCCGGTCGGAGACCAGGCTGTTGATGAAGCTGTCACTAGCAGGGATGAAGGCTTTGGGGGCGTCTTTCTGGGGGACGGGGGGAGCCTCCTGAGGAGGCGCGTGTGTGTCGGCTCCTCCTAAGGGGACTATAGAGGGAGCTTCTGCCTCCAGCACCGGAGTGTCTGAAGCACTGTGCCGTGGATCAGTCTGACCCAACTCTGAGTCGGAGTCGGTGCAGCTCGGTACCGATCCTTGCGAGGCCTCAGTCAGCTGGCTGCTGAGCTCACGGCCGTCCCTTTATGACATAAAACCAACGGTTAGTGATCGATGTCGTCAGATATAAACGTCAGGTTACTCTCTGAACACACCTGGGGGGGACAACCTGAGTGTTGCTGCCCCACTGAGCAGAGACGGGTATCCAGCCGCTTCCGCTGGGTTCAGACGGGGTCACCCCCATCCTGAAATACAAGCCCCGGTCTTCACCAACCGCCCACACCTGCCAGAAAAGAGAACCGCTGCAGCTTTAATTCAGAGCTCATGTGAGCTTCATTTCTTGGGCTGTTTAATCGACTTTTTCCTGTTTAAACTGTTTCTTTAGAGACCAACCAGAGGCCCAAACAGGAAGCAGGCAGCTGTTGCTTTATATGGCCATATACTGTAACGCCTCACACGAGCCACAACTGCAACCCTGAGATATGAAAAGCAGCGAAACAACGGGATACGATGACGGCGGCTTGGCCAGCTTCTAATTAGGGAGTCTCCCATATGTCAGGCCAGTGGGAATACAGGCCGGGGGATATATAAGGCCGGGGCTGGGTTGGCTGCAGCGGCTGCACGCTCGTGTTACAAGGCTGCCGACTGGAGGGGACACGGGGGAGAGACGGGAGGGGGGAGGAGGTGTGAGGAGCAGGTTTGCAGAGCAAGCAAAGTCTTCAGCCGTGAGAGGGAAGAGTTCCTACCCCTGAAACCAGATCCATGAGAGAGAGACTCTCTCATATTCTCTCTCTCTGTCTCTCGCTCTCTCTCTCGCTCTCTCTCTCTCGCTCTCTCTCTCTCTCTCTCTCTCTCTCTCGAAAGGTTTAAACAAACCATCAAGGTTAGAAAACTTTAGGGAAATCAACTTTTTATATTTAAAAATACAGAACATTTTACCTCAAATGTGTGTTTCATGTACGACTGCTCAGTTAAGAAAAAAAATCAGTGTTTCCCAGCATCCTGTTTAAGTTGGGACACCCTCTCCAGAGTTCATTATATAAGAGGACTGCAGACACTGATTTATGTCAGCAGGTGGCAGAGTTGTGCTCTTTAGTGGTAAATGAATCTAAGACCAAAACTTATTTATTTTTCACATGGAAATAAAATAAATGACCCCTTAAAACGTTTAGACCTTTTTATTATTATTATTAATAATAATAATAATAATAATAATAATAATACAATAAATATTTTGGTAACTTTGAGACATTAGTGTAACATATATGTAGACATCAAATAAATAAAACCTAATTTTTTACTTGATTAGACACATAAACAAAACCTAGACTGAGACGGCGCTGCTCTAAAAGAAGAGAAGAGCTGCTACGGGAGCCTGGAGGGTCAAGAAGGAAAGCGGGGAGCATAAAAGTGTGAGTTGAAGACTGGAAATAGAACTGTATGGAAAAATATCTCTGGATGCTGCACCAGAGAGTGTGTGGGCTCATAAGTGAGAAAATTAAAGGTGCATGATGTAAAAATGAAGTAATGATGACATCCTGTGGTCACATCTGGGTACTGCAACTCGTTTTGTGACTTTCTCACTCCCGTTCTGTGAGTTTCATGGTTGTTGCCAGTTACGAATAATTACCATTAGATTCTAGATGACGAGTCATACACAGTTAGTTGATAAGTAGAGAAACACATTTCATGGTAAATAAATGGTAAATGGCCTGTATTTGATATAGCGCCTTCCAGAGTTCAAGAACCCCCCAAGACGCTTTACAACACAATCAGTCATTCACCCATTCACACGCTGGTGGGGATGAGCTATGATGTAGCTACAGCTGCCCTGGGGCGCACTGACAGAGGCGGGGCCTGCTGTACACTGGCGCCACCGGTCCCTCCGACCACCACCAGCAGGCAATGTGGGTTAAGTGTCTTGCCCAAGGACACAACGACAGCAACAGACTGAGCGGGGTGCGAACCTGCGACCTTTCGATTGTGGAGCGGGCACTTAACTCCGCTTAACTCCACTGCCACCATCGCCCCATTGTAATATTGAGTTGTTGGTAATTGAAAATGAGATCTTTTTAGAGCCGACTATTTGTTTTTTAATTCACAGTTAGCATTGTTAGCTCAACGTTAGCCTCTAGCCTTCTTCACTCAATATTAGAAAACAAAAAGATGCCGTGGCTTCTAAGAGGGTACAAGAAATAACTTAGGATCTACTAAACACAGCTGCATTTTGTCAGCCGGTGTCGAATTACAAATGCCGGCACAGCAGCGTTAGCTAGTGCAGACTTGGCAACCCCACAGGCTCACAGATTGTAAACAAAGACTATGTCCCTCTTGAGCTCTTTGAAAGGAGAAAAACTGACAACATGACTGAGACGTGAGATTTTTTGTGATTTTTTCATTGTAAAGTTTTGTATCTTTAAGGTGTATTATTTTAAACGTGGGTAGTATGCTATCAGTGTGTTTTGCCCTCATTCTGCCACATTTACTTTTGACTTTTTCAAACAACACAAGCCATGTCAGTTCAGCCTAAGTCTTGTTTTTAGTCAGTTTTTGCACTCGTTTGGAGCCAAATTCAAAGTTGATTAATTGCACAGCCTGAATGTCTAACACTGTTACGGTTGTCTATCAGATTTCATTACGGTTGTATTTTTGTTATTAGAAGTGATTCACTATTTTAATTTCACAGCATTAAAGAGTTGGACACAAATGATCAGCATGGAAAAACAGAGTTCTCTTAACCTGGTCATTAAGTCCAACATCCACCATCATCATCTCCCCTCCGATGCTGATCCAGCCAGAGCCACAGGGATTGTGGGAGTTTACGCCACGTCTGAACCACACCTGCACACACAAACGTTCAGGTGTGTAAACGATGCAGCGAATCGCAGCTGTTCACAGCTCTTTGGATCTCTAGTTCACCTTGTAGTCCTTCGTCACCACCCAGACCACGCTGACTCCAACAGACACATGGAGGGCTTCCACTTCCTTTGAGGGCGATTCCACCTCCACCCAGGTGGTGCCTGTCAGAGGGAGGAAAGCTTGGTCATTATAAAAATCTCATAACTAGTTTTTGTGTTAATGAGTTTTAGTGAGTGCTGACCAGTTGGGCTGTCCAGGCTGAGACCAGTACGAACCAACAGATTTCCATCCCATAGTAAAACCCACAGGAGGTCCCCGGGGCCAGCGGATAACTGAGCCACCTCTTTGGGCACCTCCACCTCCTCCCAGCTGCTGCCCTCTGGAACACGGGGGTGGATTCCCTCTCTGAACCACACCTGCATGACAATCATTTCATTACATCATCGAAAACTGCTAACAAAGATTAAAACTTCAGCAGGCGTGTCCTTTGCATGGAGCTATGCTGCCCTCTTGTGGTCAAAGTTTAACACTGAACTCTGCAACTTGGAGAGTTTGTTTCCTGAAGTAAACATCTGTATGATGGAGGCACAGAACGCAAGCGGACGTATGACGGCCTCAGGAGTTAGAGCTATGAGAACCAAGAATCCAAGTTTCCTGACCTGTCCTTGTTGGGTCACACCCCAGAGGCACGGATACCTCCCAGACTGGTCGCTCATCTCCCAGCCACCACAGCTGATGTCACAGAGCGGCAGCGGGGGCTTCCTGGGATTGTCCAAAGGGATCTGCGGAGAGTCATCAGTCTGAGCTGCACTCACACACTCTACGCTGGCTCCACGATGATGGAAAGAGTTTCACAGATAACCAAAAACAGTAAATGTGAACCTTCGCCCAAGTGCCTTGTGCTGTGTATCTTCTGTAGCGGATCCATCGTCTACGACGGACACAGGAGTTCCACTTCTTGTCAGGTGAGAAGTTAGCAGGGAAATCCACGGCGTACTCCCAACCCTGAGAGGTGAAACGGTACGTTGAATCTAATAAGAAGCTAGAAACAGGTAAATGAACAGATTTGTGTGTCTCACCCCGGTCTGGCTGGGCTCTCCTCCACAGCTCTGATCCACGTACCAGTCTCCCTCCCACTCCCAGCTCCTGGAGGGCAACTGGAAGCTGTGGAGCGGCTGTGGATTCATCCCCGTCACATCGCTCCAGGGCCAGCGGTCGGTGGGCAACAGGACGTCTGTGAATCCGTCCACAGGGTTCCACCGCTGAAACACACACACACACACGCACACACACACACACACACACACACACACACACACACACACACACACACACACACACACACCATCAGAGCTTCATTCAGCTAAGACACCCCTGCTGAACGTCAGGAGGACCGAGCTGACCTGGTTCTCGTAGGTCTCCTCCCGGTAGCGGATGGGGGTCTCGCTGGGCATCATGAACAGGTAAACATGGTGATCACAGCCGATGCCCCAGCAGCGCCCTTTACCCGAAGTGACGCGCTTCAGCTCCAGCAGCATGTCGTCAGCGCGAACCCAGCGCTGACCCGCTGTGGAGAGGCTGTACACTCTGCCGTACACGTCCACGGACCACAGCAGCGTGATGGGCATGATGCTCCCTTCACACAAACACACAATTCAGTCTCACACTTTCAGGAGTCAAGCTTTTCTCAGATCCTGAGATTTTCTCAGACAATTTCTGTCTAAGGAACTGGAAACATTCAGCTCCCTTTCCTGCAGTGAAGCCACCAGAGAATCCTACGTAAACAACCTAGTCTGTAAAACTGAAGGCTCTGTCGTTTTAAGATGGCAGCGGTCTAATCTGGCCCGTAGGACCCACGGATGCTGACTTTACAAACATAAATAGGTAAATTTGCTTGAAACATTCTCAACATCCCTGCCACACACTCCCATATAAGCTTGGTGTGGTTATTAGACTATCTATCCTCTAGAGGGCAGTGCTGCGTTCAGGCTGAACAAACCAGTCTCACTCATGTCCCGTCTCCTCTCATCTGCTCTTCAGGAGCTCTCTGACCCTTCGTCCAGGTGAGGAAACACCACAGATGTGTTTTTACTAACGTACACACTCTTACAGCCTCTGTTCAAAAATGTATTCATTTTTGCTTTTGCTGATTGTACATGAGCACAGTCACCATGATTCCTGCTGAAACTCCTCCGTTAGCTGGGTTTAGGTATGCAAGACACCCATGAAATTACCTCAGAGGATTCTGGACCTTTAGCTGTACTCAGACTAGAACATCGATCCTCCTATTTCTCTGAACTGAGGCTGTTCTTGAAGCTATCTACAATAAATAACTTTTACAAACTAAAAAAGGCCAAAATAATCCCAGTAATGTAACACAGTGACATTAAATAACTTAAGAACATAATCTGATTATTTTATAAAATGGTTTATTTGCTTTTTTGAAGAAATTAAATGTGTGATTTCAGTGTGATGAGGTAATAACCTCTATTTCTTAATAAGTATGTTTAATCTTGAATCAAAATGTAGACTTTTAATTAAGAATAAATCATTTAAATTGAGTTAGTTGTCAAAAAAAGAATGTTTTATTAGGTGTCTTTGAGTAAAGGTATTCTGTTTTGTGCTATTTTGCTTGTGGTAGATCTTTATTATGTATTCGTTTATATATTTGAATGCTAATAAAATAAATAAATAAATACATAAATAAAATAATTCACTTGACTGAGAAGTTTTCAGTTTTTCCCATAAAACAAAAACTCTGAGAATTTTACATTGATAGCTAATAAAATGGTTCAACTACAAAACACAAAACAATCCATTTATTAAGCTAAGATAATTAGATTGTTAATACTCTGTTTCAGAATGTTTGCCAACAGCAATAAAAAGGTTACCTTGTTGTTTTTACTCTCAGGTGAAATAATGACTCAAAACAGATTTGATTTGATCTGTAATACTTTTCTTTTCCACGTACTCCTGTTTTTCCAAATATTTTTATTTGTGTTAATTTTATGTGTACAATTTTCTGAATTTGTGTGCTTTCAAAGTTTAGCCATTAAACATTTTAAAGATATACCTTCTTTTTAAAGTATAAATGCTAGGTCTGCAAATGAGCTATTAGCCAGAAGCCCAGTGAGCAGGATAACCTAGTACATTATTAAATGTGCACTATCAATTTTAGATATCTCTGACTTAGTCAAGCTGACTTTAATTTGAAAAAAAATGCGGAAGTTGGTTATATTTTGAAATTTCTGACCGGAAGTGTTGCTTTTATTTTGTTCCGGTTAGCTTGAAACGTGTTTTATTGACGGACACTAATCCGATACGAGAGCAGACAGCCACTACGCTAAAGCTAGCCTTGGTTTATTTACACTGAAGCCTTTATTTGCTGCTTTTATAAGAAATGTTTACGTATTTTATTAAAGCAAACATTCACGCTAAACTACAGAGCGAAAGTATGTGGAGCGATTACATTTAGTGTAATTTAATTAGGTAGTTTTTGTGTCTGAACATATTTATTTGATAATGAAATGATTAATATTTGTAGAGTAACACCCCCCCCCCCCCCACACACACACACACACGCACAGGTGTTCGTGTCAAACAGGAGCCTACCTGAAATTTGTATCCGATCCGCGGTTGTCAAGGGAATGGACGCGTCATGGCATCAGGTGCAACAGCCGATACCTGCCATGTCCCCGGCCCGTCCTAGGACAGCATCAGAACCAGAGCCATGAGCGGGTTTACCTACAGCTTTGCTGCATTACTGCACAAAAAGCTCAAATATGCCGCAATAAATGAGATATAAGCTGTTTACATCTTCAGGGATCTATGACCCTGGAAAAATGTTACAACGCAAAATATTTACTTACACATGCGGCGAAGTCATGATCAACACCTGAGGGGAGGAAAAATAAACCAGTCATTCAGCCACACATCGGTTTTTAAATTATATTCTGGAGCAGAGGACTGCCCTGTCCAACTCCGAGTCCACAACAGGAAATGGAGGAAGTGCGGTTCTGATTGGCTGAGGCGCAGCAGGAGTGCTGGATCTCGGTCTCTCATTGGTCAAAATCAGACGGCCCTGGTGTTTTTGTTTTTTTATCCCTACCAAGCAGATTTCAATAATTTATTCAGCGGCGGATGAATTATTGAAGTCCAAGGTTGGAGTTACTTGTTTGGTTACAGTTAATAACATTATGACACAACACAAACAAAACTTTTAGTGACTTTATGGTCAGTGCTGGGTTATAGAATGTTAAAAAGTTTCTGAGCAGGATTGCATTGATGCATCATTTTTCTGGACAGCTCCTTCCCAGACAGGGGTTGTCTCAGGTTTACTGTCTTAGGGACAAAGAGTAGGGCATATTTTGATCGACCTGTGCTGCAGCAGAATATTACAGGTTCATAAAGACAACAGCTAAATGTTGGTAACCCTAAAAGTCCTGGCAGAAACATATGAGATACATTTGTCTGCTGCATCAAACTGTACAGTCTATTACAGCTGCTACTGCTGCTGCCCCATCAAACAAATGACCTCTTTTTTAAAGGGAAATTTCTAATTTATTCTCTGCCCTTTGCTCAGATAATCAAAAATGTTTTTGGTGTTTCCTCCTAAATGCTGTTTCCTGTTACCTGAAATAGTTTCCATCTATGATATGGGAAGTATACCAGGAGAAAAAAACAGAACAAGAGGAATTTACAGTATCACTAAACTATTTTTCATCATGAAGATAGTTTCACTTCACTTTTCCAGCTGAGAAGTGTCAAACTGAAACCATCTAAACCAGGAAAGCAAACGTGATATTTAATAAAACTAAATTAAAAAACTTACCTGTAAATATATTTAATGTAAAAAATGTAATTAAATAACTATAATAAATACAATTGTATTCTTGCAGCAAATGTGACAGTAAAACGATTACTCACCACTCATACTGGAGGAATTCTGAGGTCAGACCTGCAGAATCTCTATTTGAGGAATTCAGACACTGACCGGTGTGCCGTTTGATTTTGGAAAACTCAACATCCAAACATAAATGAAATGCATCATTAAACTCTATTTTCTAAACTGGAGTTTTTCATCAACAACAAGTAGACTATTACCTCAGGTGACATTTTCACATAAAGGATCTTAAGGGCACCCAGAAGGCCAGGGACAGCGTGTAAACAAGTTTAGGATTTTTGGACAGTGAGCCAGTCCATTCCTTATGTTTGAGCCTATTATTAAAAGCAGGGAGGTGTTGACCTTTCCGTGGTGGAGCTGCAGCAGCCAGCCAGCCACACGGGCTCTGCAGTGCGCCGCCTTTTGTTTTTGTGCGCTGTCCCTTTAAGAAGCCTTTCCAGTGCGCAGAGGCGCTTCAGCGGCGCATCACATGATTCTTCTCTTGTGACAATCGGACAGAAAGGAAAAGCCTCGGACTTCCAGCTGAAGGAGCCGCGGGGATGTTGTTTTGATACCAACGGACCAACTTCAGTCAGAGAAATGGGGTTCAGCTAGCCTTTAGCAGACCGACTCTTATCATTCCCGCGGTAACTGCGGCAGTTGGGTGAAGATTTGGAGGTTGTTGTTGCGTCGACTGGGACAAAGTTGGCGCATGGACGAACTTTCATTTTTGCGCAGCGCATTTTCTGTTGCCTTTTTCCGCTTTTGCGCGTCAGCTAGCATCGCACAAAGTTAAGTCGCCCGCTGGGTTATTTTTTTACCCATTCAGTTTCTAGAGGTTTACTGGCCAAGATAAAAAAATAAACCGTTGAGGACGCGTTACTGCGAGCGAGATGGACAACAAACCTCTTCTCCAGGACGGACCTCCCGCCTATAACGCCGTTCCAGGGGCGACTGAGTACGGCCCTCAGCCGCACGGATACGGGGCCATCCCCCCCGCGGCACCGCCACCCTACCAGTACCCCGGAGGCCATGGCAAGTAGCCCCGTTTCCGACAGCACTCAAACGTCACTCAAAGTTAACTAACCAGGTGGGACGTGGGCTCCCACTCACACCTGTTTGACTCATTATGTCACATAAATTATATAAAATGCTTCATTTTAGCTAAATTATATGTAAATCTTCAGTCACGTTGACATTTAAAGCATTAAAACGTGATTGTTTTCATTGTAAAGCTCTTAAAAGTGTCGCGCGCTGTAGAAATTTGAAGTAAACTTTATTGAATAAACAACAAACATGTTGTGGAAGAGTTTCACTCTTAAACATTACACACTAAGTTCAAACCAAACACAAGTTATTGTTTATTACGAGAAGAATAAACATTTTTTGTCGTACTTTTTTTTTTTTTTTTTACCGGAAGTTCCAAAAGACCAAGGACTATGTGTAGTTATCTATTTTCATAGCAGGTCTGGTCAAAGTTACCTACCTGCCTTATCAGAGCTCCACAGTTAACAGGAAAATCAATGACACGAGTCACACAAATGAGTTTGGGAGTCTCTGCTTCTGATGGGCCTTTATTAGCCAGATTAATGCTTAAAATGATAGATTATTATATGTTTTTAATCAGTATGAATACAAATACAGGCAAACTACTCCTGAGAATAAGTAAAACAATTCATTTTGACTTTATGGAATTACATGGAACTCCAGGATTACACAAAACCAGAGCAGTAATAACACCAGGGCTCATCAGGTATAGATTTCATCAAAGTCACACGTTTTTAGGTCACTATCGAAGTAGCAACTGTTTAACAAGAGTAACACATTGATTTTTTTCCTCCTCTTTGGCCTAAAATAAACAGGAACTCTGCAGATTGGCATCGCAGAATAAGAGCATGAATTGATGTGTCGTTTTTGGAGATCGTTTCATTTAATACCTGTCCACCTGTGAATGTCACCCTGAGCGGTGAATTCTAAAACAAAGTAATTTGAAATTTGCTTTTAATTTAATATTACACAAAACAAAAACAAAGCAACCACTGCTATTTATGAAAACTCCAAACATGTTATTAAATACAGCTAAAAACATGTTCATGATTATGGAGAAGTGTAGGTGGCTGCATCACAACTCCAGGTGCTTGTTTCAGATGTTTGTGCGTTTCAGTGGTGCTGCCGTGGAGAGAAACTCAGTTCTCAATAATCTGTTTGTTTTCAGTGAAATGCTCAAACGTTTTCTGATTCTGTGAGGCCTAAAATCTCCAGAGTTCACATTTTAAGGAGACGGTTACACATGTCAGCAGGTGGCAGAGCTGGTAAATGGCCTGTATAGCACCTTCTTAGGATTCTATAACCCCCCAAGAGGCTTCACAACACAATCAGTCATCCACACATTCACACATTGGTGGTGATGAGCTGCGATGTAGGGCTGGGTAAAAAAATCAATTTAATCGATTTTGGATCGATTTCATATAGATTTTGCAAAATCAATTCATTAGGCCTAAGATCGATTTTCCCCCCTTGAACCAGACGGACCTGGGACCGGATCTGCAGGCACTTCCGGGTACAAATCTGTTCCAAAAACATGCCAAATGTGTACCAATATACACAAACTGCACATCTACTTAACGGGAAGAAGTTCGTCTAAACGATAGAAACGTCGTTTTCTACCTCAGCAACTCCCAATTCCAACAATAAGACGCTAAATGAAAAGAACGTAAAAAGACGCTAAAAGAGAAACACGCAGTAGCAACAGTGCTATATAATCCTGTCCAAAAATGATTAATATTTAAGACCAGACTGAATTGAATTAAATCTAATTGAATGGAATCATGATTGATCAATTCACAGCCTTCTGAAGCGAAATCGAATTGATTTAGGAAATTGGCCACAATACCCAGCACTAGTAGCCACAGCTGGGGCGCATTGACAGAGGCAGGGCTTGCCGAACACAGGCGCCACCGGGCCCTCCGACCACCACCTGCAGGCATGGTGGGTTAAGTGTCTTGCCCAAGGACACAACGGCAGCATTCTCTGGCAGGAGAATCAGTTACTTTAGAATTAACGTTATGTCCATTTCATAGAGCCCAAATCACACCTATCTACTTCTGGTCCCTTACTGCCAAAAAATGAATGGGAGTCTATGAGTTGATCATTGAAACTGAAGTACAGCATATGTGTGAATCAGAGCAGAAAAGAACTTATCGCCCCGTTCACTTACATTCATTTATTTTCAGTCGGGGGACCCAGGAGCCGACTGGATGAGTCACATGAAAAGAATCTGGACATATGCTATAAAAGCAGAGAAGAGTTCCCACTGGAACCCAGGTGTCCAAGCAGGAAGTCAGGATGTTTAAGGAACGTCAGTTCTACATTTATTTCTCCTCTTTGGCCAAATGCTTAAAGCTCTCATTCACTCGTTATTTCAGTGAATCAGGTGTTCTGCTGTGGTTCAGGGGTCAGTTCGCCCTGTAGTCGGTGTGTTTTACCTTCATTCTGCCATGTTGCACTGACTTTTTAAAGTAGGATTCGTGGGAGTCTGGATGGGAGGAAGTGAGCACGATTTGAGCGGTGTGAGAAAATACGAGCATGCTTGTAAAGCTGGTTGTGACAAAATGAATCCAAGTTTGTTTTTGGTCAATAACATACCTTGTGTGATCCTTTAGAGCAATTATCAAAATTTAAAATTGATTACCTGCACAGCCCTAATTAAAACCTCTCATTTCATTAATGTTTCTACCCTGCAGGATTCCCACCAGCCCAGATGGGGCCTCCCGCTTCCCAGCAGCCCTACGCGGGGTCGTACACCATCATCCAGCCCTCTGTAGTGGTGGTGGGAGGCTGCCCTGCCTGCAGGTGATCTCACACACACACACACACGCGTCTAATTAGCCAAAAAGGTTATTGTTTATACGCAAAGATCACGAGTGTCCCGCGCCTCAGAATTCCTGGTCAGCGTGATCGGTTTGGGCCCATTAGTCGGTGTTTGTTGTTGCCCTGTGTGTTTGTTTTCCACCTACACTATCAGAACAGATAAGAGAAGCCGTCAGACTTTCATCTTGGAGCGTTTCGCTGCGGTGAGTCGACATCCTGTCAGTCAGCTGAGTTCAGACATGTGACGGGGCCAAAGGTGCTGCAGGAGGAAACGGTGCACGTGAACTGAAATGAGATCAGCTTCCTTCTCTCTGAGATATGCCGTTTCTCTTTAGTAGAACTTGCTCATTTGGCTGTTTTTTTGTGTGGTCACACTGAGAATTGATGCATTTATGTTAACTAGAAGTTGACTTTCTTTATTTACTATAATTTGACTCCATAATGAGAAAATTGGTGGACTCGGGCTCCTAATTTTGTCTTTATTATCAGTGCAACAATAATGTGACTTCCTCCATTAGCCAAACGACAACAGAAATAACTTTTATTGGGATGTTCCCCACAGAAGGCGTAACACAGACTTCCTAAAGACCAGCAGCTCTGCTGTTATGTAAAACAGTTAGAGAATGCTGACACAGCTTTAACCTCAGTCAGTTTGCATCAGACACGTTGGTGACTGTTCCTGGCATCAGTCAGTCGATATTCCTGTGCAGACGCTTCAAAAATGACGCGCAGCAGGCTGCTCTGTGCTTCCTGTCTCTCCAGAGGGTTAATTTCCTTCCAGAGGGCCTCCAGCCGCGCTGATCGGTCCAGTCATGAGACTTTGTTTACTGTTACCCTCAGCCTTCACAACAAGCCGCTCAGTGTCCTAACAGTTGCTTTTATTGTTCAGAACATGTTTGTCACACACCCTATTTTGTTTTTAAAACACCGGTAAAATTTTGCCACAAAGTCAAAAGACAAATGTGGAACATTCTGCACGGTGCGTGTCCCGTGGTGCAAAACTACCGCTGCATTTCAGATCATCAGCATCATACCAGCAGTCGAGCATGGTGGTGGTAGGGTGATGGTGTGAGGCTGCATTTTTCGTCTGCTACTGATTCACAGCGTTTCGAATGCAGAAATACTCAGAAATGCAATTTTGAGCTTAAATTTCTTTAGTTATGTCCTGTAGCACAAGAAAAATGCCTCAAGAACATGTTAGAAACAGAAAAAACACGATTTTCATTGGAGTGGGTCTTTAAACAGCCTGAGAGTTGGGCAACATTCATCCAAAGTGATGGAGACTCATTACCAGTTATCACACGCTTAGTTGCAGTTTTGCCTCTAACGGGTCTAACGGGTTTAGGAGATTACATTTTCACACGAGGCCTCGTTGGTCTGGTTTAGGGTGTTTTGTATTGATCATGTGAGCAAACAGATATAACTGCACCATCTCTCAAAGTTCATGAAACAAAAGCTCAGCTTTTACTTTTATAAAATGTTCTGCAGGTTTTCATCCTTTAGTTTCCTAGAAAGTGTTTTTTTTTGTGTGAAAACTGTGATATTCCTCAGCGTGTTGTCCCTATATTCATGTTTTGTGTGTGTGTGTGTGTGTGTGTGTTGCAGAGTGGGCGTCCTGGAGGATGACTTCACCTGCCTCGGTATCCTGTGTGCCATCTTCTTCTTCCCCTTGGGCATCCTCTTCTGCTTCGCTCTGCGTCAGAGACGGTGTCCTAACTGTGGCGCCACCTTTGGCTAGAGGGACCAAGCTGCAGCTCTATTCACACACACACACGCATACACACACACACACACACACACACACATAATCCTGCATTTTTATATACAAATCAGATTTTGCCACGCCTTTGAGGCGAGTTAGAAATCTATTTTCACCTACAGGTTATTTTGGAGCTGCTCAGTGCCTTCGCCACACGCTCAGTGGTCAGTCATGATTTCGTCTGAGGTTCCGGGGATCTTGGCAGATTCCAAGGCCATTAGAAGTTTATTTTTGCCATTTCCTCACACCTAGCTTTGAGTTAGCATCACACTTGGCAACGCTGCGCTCGGATCACTGAAGAATGAGATTTTTATTGCAGGAATTGCAAACCTGTTCCTTTTTATTTCTTCCACGCTGGGACGAGGAGAGTTTCCTTGGACGTGATCTGCTCGGACTGAACAGAGGACTTTATGCCTGACAGCATTTTGTTTTTCTTCTTTCTTGGGGCCATATTTGCACTGACATTTTGATGATTCTGCTGGGTTGTGCTTTTCCAGGGCCAATGCAGACCTCAGGTACACACAATCTGAAACGCCCTCGACTTTACAACCTCACCGACCGACCGAGGGAACCCTTTGTGTCAAAGCAGCCGCGGTAGGAGCTGAAATCCCTCGACGACTTGTGTAATCTCCAGATTTTTACTCTACTCTGTGACAAATCACCTTCCTCCCAACCAGACAATCAATCCAGAATGTGTCTGCAGCCGTCTTCCACAGCAGGAGGTTTAAATCTGTTCAAAACAGATCCATTTCTAGGCTGGGGGGTATAAATGAGTCTTGCTTTAGGAAACACTACGCACGCTCTTATAATTGAGACTTTTTATATGTATACGAGTTACTGTAATTAAAAACATGCTACTTACGTTTGTCTCGTTTCAATTTTAAAAATGAAATATTCACAAAACATCAAAATGAAATAAATCTTTATTTTTTATTTAGCAAATTATATTTAGTTTGTGACGAGGGATGAAAACGATCATACACCATCTGTAATAGTTCAACAATTGCACTGCCAACAGGTCAAATCTATGGTACAGCGTGTTTCTGCGTTAAGGCACAAGTGTCCACGTTACAAAAGTTAATTTAGGTGGCAATGGACGACAGAAGATAAGCACAAGTGTATATACAAGAGGACAACCCCCCCCCCATCCTCACAGCAACAGGAAATCACTTTCTACAGCGAGTAGATGCATAAGGACCTAGAGGGGACAAGTCCTCCACACTTCTGTTCGATGGCCACAGAAGAGATCTAACAGTCCACAGAGAAACAACATCAACAGCATAAATACATTCAAACATTTGCTCTGAGTTTTTATTCGTCTATAGCTCAAAGTGCAGGTAAGAATGTGGCAGTAGTCTCACCACGACACAAAGGGTTTAAAAGAGACATAAATATGTGAACATCTGTTCAGGAAATAAAAGGCTCCCGTCATACGCGTTCCCCCGTCTCACCCCGTAGCAGCGAGGCGGTCCTGATGGGGGCGGAGCTGCTGGATAAAAGGAGACCGTGACCATGGCGTGATGAGCTGTAAAGATGGGAGGACGGTCAGATGACTGGAGCAGATCGATCGTTAGTCACAGTGGGACGTAGCCTGACTGTAGAGAATGGGTTTCCTCCGCTGTGAGGAGGCAGAAATAAAGAATTAGTGTCCGAGTGAAAGAAGCACACGTACATCATGTAGATGGTGTGACCTACGCGAGGTAAGCAGGCGGAGGTCTCGAGACGCCGTTGGACTGAACTTCCTGTGGAGAAAACACATCCATCAGATCTGAGTCAGATTGGTTATTTTGAAGCTGTTAAACACACAATCAGCCCCATTACTGCTGCTTTAGCTTCACATTTACACAAGCCTGTGTGTGTGTTCTGAGCTGCTGAAGCACCGAAGGGAAAGAAATGTTTGATTCACCAGATGACGAGACAACACGCGGAACCTGGAGCTTCTGGAAATTCAGGTCACAGGTTTAGTTTTTTCCCGTAGAGTCGGTCTGAACAAACGTGTTCTGTTAGCTACCAAAGCTGCTTTAGCAGCAGTTAAACCTCTAAATGTTCCTCCAGAGAAAAACAAAAGGAAGTTTAAGTGAAACTCAAAACTGAGGAAGAAACATCTAAAAAACCCAGCTCCTTGTGTGATAAAACATATTAACACATATTTCAGGGTATTAATAACAGTGAAAGCAAATTATTATTCATTCTCAGAAGAAATAAACAGAATATATATAAAACAAAACAAATCAGCCTCTGAGTAAAATGGTGCAGGACCTTGAAGTGCCCACCAGGGGGCAGACACAGACTGAGTTACATCAGCCTTCAGTCAGAATGGGATAATCCTTTAATAATGACCCTTCTGACACATATCAGTATTTCTGTTAGATGTTGGGTCTAATGAGAATCTGGTGCATTTATGTCAGTAATCCAGCTCAGACTGAGAAACCCTAAAGGCTCAGGAACCCTTTGCAGGTGTTCTGGATTCATCAGCTGATTACACGTTGAGTCTAGAATATTGAATTGGTTCTGAAACATCTGGTTTTGCATATAATGAGTATCTCATAAATTAGTTTCACCTTTACGTTGAATTAGTGACAAATGAACCTTTGCACCATATTGTGGGTTTCACCTGTATCGCCTCTCTCTGCCTGAATCATCTGAATGTACTGAATCCTGCGTGTCGTTATCTTCACCTTTACACACAAAGCACCAAACCTGTGAGGGTGCATTTCTTTGTCATGGTAAAATAGCATTCAAGGATGTCCCCTCCTCCCACCAGCATGCTCACATTTTTCTTCTCACATTTTCCGGACTAACCTGCATCCTGGTTTGAGGGTTCTGCAGATACAGATTCCAATCAGCTAAAAGACTCAAACCAAGAGAAAGAATGTGGAAACGACACCTGGGCTTTCTGGCTTCCATTCAAACAAACACAGGATTATTAATGTGAGAAAAAGCAACACCTTAAACAAAAGTATGTAAAGGCTGGGTAATTGTTTAAACAGCGTGTCGTTTCATTAAAGGAAAGAAAATTCATGAAGGATGCAGCAACAAGTTGCCAACGCACACAACAGCCACCCACTGACGCTCCGCTGAACATAAACCAGAGTATTATATTCTGTTTTCCCACACACGTTTATTCTAGGATCAGCTGATATGTCTGAGTTTTGGAGAAGGTGGAGGTTTAGGAGTCTGTAAGGAGGAACGGTAATCTCATCTGTTGCTGAATTTAGGGAGAAAATAAGAGAAAAAAAGGATGAAGGGTAGGTAAAGATTAGCCAGAGTGATGCTCCACCATAATAACCAGTAGAGATAAAGACAAATCTGACAACGGACTCACGGATCAGACTGTGTTTATGGCACGAATCAATAATGAAATAAGGCATGCATCTATGCAGGTCACACCAGACTTCAGCACTTGTTGTGCAGAACAGACGCATGAACATGAGAGACGGGTTTGAGGGTGTGGAGGTAAACTATCACGAAGCCTGGGCACGTGGATCTGACCTCTCAACCCTCAGACATTTACATTCATCCAGCACACGACAACTAAAAGCCTCCGTGGACAGGAACCACAGCTTTGCCTGGGACTTTGCATAGGACGCAAATGAAGGGACACCTTTGAAAAGAGAATTTAGACATGCTGTCTCACTGACGCTGCGTCCTCACCAGCAGTCTATTTCATATATTTGAATAATATTAAAAATAACATTCTTCAGAAAAGTAATACTTTAAGCTCTCTGTCACTCGTTATTTCAGTGAATCTGCTGTGGTCTCTAGGATAAATGAATGCCTTGGGAGTCATTTTCTGTGGAAACAAAGCTCTGGCGCTCCGGTTTCAGGGGGTAGACATTCAGAGGAATGGGGGAGGATGGCAGGACTTGGTCTTATTAATATTTCTGACTCTTCTTTCTTGGGTAAAAAACACAACGTTGATGTTTTATCTCCACAAATAACACAAGCCTGAAGGAGTTCTGCCATGTTGCGGAGTTGCTAATGCTAACAGTTAGCTTCTACTAGCCGAGATGTGCTCTACTCTCTCCTGAACGCTAAAACAACAACAGCCTTTCCTGTCGCGGGCCAAGATGGGTGAGTTCATGAATGCTTCTTTTCAGCATGACGTAGATCTGTGTGGCTCCGTCTATTGTCTTTCGGCGGATAATTCAGGAACTGGACGTAGAAGACAATTTTCACATGAACAATCATATACAAAAAAAAACAAATACAGTTTCCCAGTGAACACCACCAGGTAAACATGTTAATGGTGAGGAGGAGGTGAACTCAAGTGTAAAAAGATTAAAGTCTGACTGATAAAACTAGGTGTTGCCTCCCCGTCCCTCTCTGCTGTGCTGGAGCTTGGCCTCCAGAGCTCCTTCCTGCAGTGGAGGCTGTAGATACAGAGTGGTAACTATAGCAACAGGAGCAGCATAAGTTCGAACCTCCTCCCAGTTCTGCCCGGTGATTCTGACACAGAAAATGTGGATTCTTGCAAACCGCATCAGAGCTACATGACTAATTAAGAGGGAAAAATGACTATGATTCATTCAAGCTACCAACCAGCAACAGGAGGAGATGATGGGTTTCTTCATCTGACGACAAAAATGAGAATAAAGGCTGAGTCGTGTTGGGCTGGAATGAACAAAGACGTTTTCAGACAGCAACTCCTCAAGTCCAAGTGATTGATTTTTTCTTATTGTTGGTCAGCCTACGCAGAGCATGTTCAGGTTTCCTTTGCAGACATATGAAGTTCATCTGACACCACCTACACACACGCACGTACGGTCATCAGCAGCGGAGACAAGGCTGTGCTGCTGAGGGTATTGTAATCACGCAGCAGCAGGTATCGGGTGGCCGCATAATGCCAGACGGAAAAGTTAGGCCAAAGAAAATGACTCAACCACACGTCCATAAACCCACCACTCTCCACAGACTCACCGTGACCTGATCGGAGGAGGTGGAGGAGGGCGTGGGGGAGTGCTGGTGGTTATTTGTGGTGGCGCTGTTTGTTGATGAGGGGTTGTTCCTGATGGAGTTACGCTTCAGGTCGTCGCTGTAGTCAGCTGGGGGGAGCACCATGGTGGCCTCGTCCGTCTCTGTGTCCTGATGGTGGAGGTTCACCACACTTTTGCTGCGATGTGGGACAGCGGCTTCACTGTGAGGAGATGGATGGTGGAGAAGTTAGAGAAGAGAAGTGGAAAAATCCTCCAAAGCCCTTTATTTCTGTCTCAAATGAAGGCATCCGGAGTTAAAAGAAGATTCATACCATGTTTCACCTTTAAGTTGATGTCAAATGCTTAAAGGGATAATGGGAAATTAGAGCTGAAGGGTAAAGGAGATAGAAATATATGCCCATATTCAACTTTCTGCTCAGCACTTCTGAGAGGTTTCCTGAGCACCTCTCTGAGGGAGGTACATAACATCTCATAAATTAGTCCAACAGGAATTAGTCTCTTTGAAGAAACGCCTGGAGACGTTATTTACAACACACAACGTCCTTTTCTTTAATTACAACGCGTTTCAGTAAAAACACCACATTTTACAATCACTAAAAAGACGTAAAGTGGTCCTTTACTCATATTTCTAATACATTTGCAGTAGGAATGGGCGATATGGCCTAAAATCTATATTGCGATATATTTTGAAACACGTGCAGTAACGATATATATCAGGATATTTTCTTTCCTTCTGTTTATTGATGTCAAAATGACTGTTTTTGAACATTCTCACATACCAGATGAACAAATACGTCTAAAAAGTATAAAATACCATTTAAAGAATATTTAACATTCAAAAAAAACTATGAAACATCTCAAATCATTTTTATGTTGTCTTACGATTATTTTTCCAAGCAATGCAACACAAAAATTCTCATAAAATGAAGATATTTTAAATAAAATACAAGCTAAATGTGATGAAAACACAAAGTTCTAAATTGTTTGAACTGAAAAATGTAAAAACATAAATAACATTTCTTCCCGCTTTCCTGATTTATTTTATTTTTTTCATGTTCACACAGATTGACGACATCCATGCACAATCATGGTTGGATGGTAGGTTGAGTCAAAATCTCTACTGGTGGCAACATTTATATCATGTCAACCGTATAACTAGTTCTTGTTTCAGGAACTAGAAGTGAGCCAGATTGAGTTCAACACGGCAGGATCTGGAGTCTTATTTCCTGATATGTGGACATCTCTCCTCTGATTGGCTAACAGCAACACGACTCTACCACTGACTCTGTTTGCTCTGCAACGTTGATGTTTTATCTCCACAAATAACACAAGCCTGGAGGAGTTCTGCTGTGTGGTGGAGTTGCTAATGCTAATGGTTAGCTTCTACTAGCCCAGACGTTCTCTGCTGTTTCCTGGACGCTAAACCAACAACAGCCTTCCCCGTCGTGAGTCAAGATAAGTGAGTCCATGAATGTTAAGTGACAGTGTGACGTAGATCTGTCAGGATTTTCTAATCCTAGAGTTTCACCGTCTGTTTTCTATCAGAAGCTGATGCAGGAGATAGGTGGAGGAGACTGTTTTCATGTTCAGCCTGCATGACAAACCCAGTCAAGTTTTTCAGTACCACTTTAGAGCTGCATCACAAGCATGAGATGCACATGATGAAAAAAATGAAATAGATTTAAACATAAAAATTTCCAGTGTCTGAATGATTTAAGTGACTTTTGGCCGGATTTGACTCGAGGACCAAAGGAATCAAAAGTTGAGCAACAAGAGCGTCTCTGATGGGATCAGAAAGGTTATCATGTCAGTAGAAGTAACTAGAGGAAACACGGCCAACAATACAGCTGGCTGCAACACGAAACCTGCTGATGCTGCGTGAGTGAGTGAGAGAGAGAGAGCAGGAATGTGGAGTCTCCTTACCTGTTATTCACGACGGGATCGGTGAGAGCGCGGCAGTACGAAGACGGGAACCAGCCCCTCCTGAAACAAAGACACAAGGAAGTTAAAAGTTAAGAATAATGACCCCTGTGGTCCTTTACCGGTTAGATCGGTAAATACTTATTTTCATTAATCTCATCAATTGTTTAGACAAAAAAAACTAAATGAACAAAAAGATAATTACTTTAAAAGATGTAAATATTTAAATACTCTAATCCAGGTTGAGGCTAATCCAAAGCAAAGTTAAATGATTTTAAAAAATCCTAGAAAGTTACTTCACACTTTTTCAGTTTCATTGACTTAATCTTAACAATAACAGCAGTCATTTGAAAGAAGACCTTTTTTCTGACCCTTTTGAGACCTTGAATGAATCTGTGGGTTTCATACATGAGTCAACCCCTCAGCTTGGTTTCTTTGGCCTCGGAAAATAAATAAATCATGCAACCATTTGTTCCAACCCACACACCAACCAAAATAAACTTGACTTTATTATTGAGCGGAGGAGAAAATAAAGATAAAGCTGGTGAAATGACAAGCTGCCATGAGCAGATATCTGCATAGACATTAAACACGAGTAAACAAAGAGCTGACCAACGATGCTTCCTGGTTTCTACCAACAGAAGTAACCAATCACGCTTCATGATTGTTGGTCACAAACTATTAAACGTTTGTGTGAGGAGAAACCCCCCCAACAACAATAAGGTGAAATGCTACATAATCTTAACATTACTGGCTAAAAGGTACTTTAAGCAGAAAGTCCTCAGCATTTATGTTCCATGACTGGTTCTCCAGATGTCCACTGACCAAGTTAACCTCATCAAATATTACTCATTCTCATCAGAAAAGTCTAAATCAAAGCAAATAAATTCCAGACGAGTTTGACATAACAGAATTCATGTCAGACCTTTAAACCAGATGATTTTAATTACAGAAAGAATAGTCGTGTATTTTAGGAGCTCTACCCATGCATCACCGTGTTGTCATGGTAGCAGATTGTTCATGAGCAGAGTGGGATTCAGCCTCTCCCTCATTGTTAGTGAATGTTAATATTTGATCTGGAGCTACAGCCACTTCCTCTGTGTATTTATGATAAACTCAAGACCTGTCGGGAAACACACACACACACACACACACACACACACACACACACACACACACACACACACACACACTGAGTCACACTCATTAACCGTTATCAGGTCATGGTTTTCATTCAGAACCACTGTTAACATCTGCTACTACACTAGCTGAATGAAACAGCTACACAGCAAATTTAAAAGTGTTAAATTTGGGGTGTTGGTTCAATTTAACACTGGTGTTAAGAGTTACTATATTAACTCCAACACCGGTGTTAAATTGTCAACTCCAGAAGAGTTGGTTTTTGACACTAAATCAGAGTTAAAGCAGCAATCCAGAGTTTTCCCCTTTCAGGAATTATGTATGATTTTCCAGAAATCCGTAAAAGTGATTGTCTTATCACGTAGTGTGATATAATGTAAGTGATACGTCTTTTTTTTTGCTAAGTCCGCCCCCTGCCCCGTAAAATCCATGCAATAGGAAACCGACCAGAACTAACCAATAGCGTTAGACTACCACTTACGTGCTTCAAATTTAAGAAAGTACCTCGGCTGATGCAGCGTTGATGAACTTTTCATGGACAAGTAAGTCTTTAAAATATAAATATATGAAAACACAACATGACATGAAAATAATACTTGTAAAACAACGTGTTTTAGCTGTTTGTCGGCTACAGAAGCACATTCATAAACAAGAAACATGCAGTCGCCATCTTAAAAATTCTAAACGGACTATTGGTGTGATACGCTTGTCAGCCACTAGATGATGCCATCAGATAAAAAAAATACTCCGGAGAGCTACTTTAAAGTACCAACTCTCCAAAAAGAGTTAAATGAACTCTTTCAGGTGTGGACCCATATAGACACTTTAAAAGTGTTGAAATCAACTCTGACAGTGTTCATTTGAGCATGCTGAATTTGCTGGATGAAGAGACACTGGACTCATTCTTAGTAAAGCGTTAATCACCAGCACACTCTCCACTCCCTGGATTCAAATGAATCAGACATTTATAAATACCATCCATCTGAATAACTGTTGCCAGGTGAGCTGCAGGAACAGCATATCAAAACTGATTCATCATAAAGAAACAAGACCAGTGAAAGCATCAGACGTTCCTCCTGAGACATGAAGCTCATCTCATCAAACATGTCGCTTTGATAAACACCATGGTATCCGTTTTAGGCCTCTGGGCATTTCGGCTCACCCCTCCGGCAGCAAAAAGGAAGCAAGAACAAAGTTTTCTTTGCGGCTTTTGAAAGCATCTCAGAACCTTTCCAACCTTGATCAGGTTTTTTAGGATATACTTGCCAGGTAATTTCCCTGGATAGCAGCAGGGAATTCTAATCACTCATCAGGCCTGATGAATGATTAGAATTCAAACACAGTTCTGGCGGCTTCAGATCAAATCTTTGTTTAAAGAGTCAGACATCAGAGCCGTGGGGAGAGTGGGCTTTGTTGGAGCCTCTGTGTGTGGGAGAGCAGGTGGTTTTCTACATTTTCTGGCTTTTCTTTCAGTCTGCTGCCGTACATCTCACCCTCTGGCCATGCTTCCCTTTGATTCCATCACCAGCGAGGGTTCCTGCACTGACACGCCTCAAGGCATGTGAGCAAATGGACTTGGCCAGCCTGATAATCAGGCAAAACGCTGTCCATCCACCGCAGGTCATCCATTATTATTAGGTTATCTGCTAAAAGGAAAGAGACCGACACATCCATGGAGGAGGATGTGATTGTATGTTCATCACAAACCTGTTGTGTAATTGTTAAACACCCACCTGAGACAATGAAGTACTTCAATTCCATTCTATTGTGTTTATTATAAAAAATTAGATTGAAGACTCTAACCCGGCCTTTCCACTGGATGCGTAAGCGGAGCGTAACATATAAGATGTGTTTTAAAAGTGAGCGCAGCGGCGCATCCCTTCCCACCGGGACACAAAACAGCAGGGAAAGCATTCCATGCAGTTGGTCCTGCGAGATCAGGACATCACTGGGGAATTGGAGGACCACAAGCGATAACAGATAAGGAGAAAGGCGACAGCATGTATCCAAAAAGGTCTGTGGTTTATTTTCTGTTACACCATCCTCGCCTGCAGAGGTTTCACAGGTAATGATGCTTTTTTTTTTTATTAGTTAAGCAGGAAAGGTGCACATGACTTTTATTTTGAAAGTTTCCGAATGTTTTACTTTGCATTCGTGTTTGACTTCCTGCCTGGCTCGATCAGAACTGCTGAGCTTGATGCATTCTGGAAGCATAGCTTGTAAAAAATAGACTAGACGTAAATTTAGTGGAGCCACACATCACTACACTTCTGGGACGCGTCCAAAACGTGACGCTTCTCAGCCGTTGGAAATGCACCCATCTACTATAAAGACGAGTACCTGCTGCGGACGTCACACGATGCTTATGCGTCCGGTGGAAAAGCCCGGTAAGGTTCAGATGGAAGCAGCTATGCACCATCAGTTGCATCTTTGTAACGGTTTCAGGTTTGAAGATTTCCTTCTCATTTGAGCTCCTTCTATAAAGGTTCTACAGGATCTAGATCAGGGCTCAGAATGGTCCAGTGTTTGGTTCTGACCCACTCTGGGTGTTTCTAGCTGTGTTTTGGGTCATGATCCTGTTGGAGGACCCATGACCTGAGACTGAGACCAGGCTTTCTGACACTGGACAGAACAGATTCAGGACCCCGTGGCCCAGAAGCAGCAAAGCAGACGCAGAACAGAACCGAGCCTCCTGCAGCGTTCTTCTCTTTGATGTTTCATCTTTGTGTCTGTGACCGTAGGGCTGATGGGTTTAGTCAAAAAGCTCCAGGTTTGTCTCATCCGTCCAGAGGACGTTCTCACACAAGCTTTGAGGTTTGTCGGCGGGCACCTTGGTGAATCCCAGTTTGGTTTCCAACAGTGGTGTCCTCCTCAGCCGTCTCCCATCATGTCCCTTTTGTCCCAAACAGTGATGGATGGTGAGATCTGACACTGGTGACCTTTGACCTTGGAGTTCACCTCTAATCTGGTTGTTCTGCACTCTTAGGAAACATTCAGATCACCCAACCCTTCAACTTCTCACCAGTTGTCCTCTTGTGTCCTCATCCAGAGAGGCTTCTGAATATGTCCAGCTGTAGTCAGAGGAACGTCCAGCTGATGGAGATGGTCTACTAGTCCTCAGCTTTAACACGCTGGACAATAATAGTCTTTCTAGTCTCCTGAGACAACTCTGTCCTCATCTTCCTGTGGTCCATGTTCAGTGTGGTACACACCCTGATCCCAAACAGCACTGTGACTACTTTCATCCTTTAAACAGACAAACTGACTGATTAGGAGGTAGAGGACACCCGTGATGCTGATTACAGGACACACCTTAGTTTAACACGATTTTTGTCCAGGTCATTCTAATTTATGCATTTAAATTCTTTAATTGAATCACGATTGATAAATGACCCACACTTGTATACAGTGGGTCAGTGTACTTTTTGGTATTTGAATTTTTAGATTCAAAAATGAAAAAATCGAAAAGTAAGAAATTTTCTGATTTTTATATTTGATTAATGAATAAAATGAGGGAAAATAAGGTATTTTTATTTAAACGGTAAATAAAATAGAAGTCACACAATTAAAAAGCCTCGTGCTTTTGTGGATTTATTTGATTTAAATAATGAAAATGTAATTGCTCAAAAACAATAAAACAGACGTTCTTTCGTTGTCTTACTTTGGACGTTTATGGGCAGATAAATGATAAAAAAAAGAAATGACGGGTTTGAACTAGGGATGCTCAATATTGGCTTTTTTACCGATATCCGATATTGTCTGACTCTTAATTTCCAATACCGATATAAACCGATACCGATATATGCGGTGTCCCCCCTAATAAAAAATATAATAAAATAAATTGTCTAGGTTACATCTAACATCACATATTTCATATCATGAATGCTTACGCTTTAAACATTTTCTGTGCAAAATGACAACTACTTCAATTTAAGTTAGTAATAGAAAAAAAATGTCATTTTTAGTTTGTCTCCAACAGCAGCTGAATGACATTCTACTTGAGACAATCCTGACTAACTCTCTGTCATGCCTTTAGGCTACATATAATTATTAAGCTCATAATGGGAAAAGTTTGATAAGTTAATAAATGGTACAAGTGAATTAATGATAAAAAGGTTAAAATCTTTTAGGTTTTGAAAACGGATCAAAGTGAGACATCTCTGTTACAAACAATCTTTGTTATATTGTCCGCGCAAAACGTGACAGAGTGAGTGCTCTCAACTCAGACCCATCACTGACATAGTTTCCGTTTCCACCGCTGGACCTTCGCTCTGTGTTTACATCAACATTTAGGCAGAAACGAACTAAAAAACAGATCATGAACACGGTGGTTTTACTTTATACGTTCGTAACTTGGAGAACATTTGTCTTTGTAACTATCGGTTTGTTTAGCGAATGTTTGGGCGTGTGTTAAAGTTACTTAGTTGATAAAATGTAAGCAGCGTGAGCGTACAAATGCTAAGCGAGGCTAATCGCTAAGCGAGGCTAATCGCCAAGCGAGGCTAATTGCTAAGCTAAGATGTCTGTAATAGTCAGTAATATATTTTTTCTCTTTGTATTTTGTAGTTATGGTGATAAAACATTAATAAAGATCTTAATTTAAGAAAATCAAGCCTTGGGTGAAGATTCTGTTGCTTGTTTGCTGGCTGGCTACACGTAGCTATGTGCTATGTGGCAGACCCTCATTACACAGGGCAAATTACTAAAAATTCACAAGTTGTGCCAAATAAAACTAAAATATCTCAAAAAGTAAAGATCAGATCTGTCATATTTTGGCATTTTGAGAGAGAGGAGATGAATCCGAACAGTTTGATGGGTAATATGTGCATGGTATGTAAAAGTTGGGTCACTATAGGAGTAAAAACCGATACCGATATTTTCTGATATTTGCTTTTTAAGGCCAATATCGGCCGATAATATCGGTAGACCGATAATATCGGACATCCCTAGTTTGAACACATTTTATTCGAACATATCGAGACAAATCTTTAAAAGTTTATGTCAAAATATTTTCTCTGCTCCCTGGTTTGTAATTTTGAGTCAAATTCCTGCTTTTTTTAAACCCTAACCCAACAACAAAATAGTTTAAAGGAGTCATCACCTATAATAGCGTGGATATCTACATCCTATTATAGTCTTTTAGACCATTAAAATAAATTATATTGGAAGAATAAATTAAAACTGTGCTTTCCTGATCCGTTTTTGTAAAGGGCATATTTTCTCGCGAGATCACACACGATATTTCGGCTGTGTCGGACGCGTGCGGGACTGAGGGGCGCGTTGATTGGTGGAAGGAAGCAGGAAGCAGCTTCAGCGTCTTGCTCCAAAACAACAAAAGTTATAACTGAACCCGACCTGGCAGTGACCTACGGGATCCAACCATGTATGTACGAGCCCTCGCCTCGCCTTGTGTGTAATGGCGCCCTCGCTTGTTGTTGAGTTGGGACAAAGCAAGCTAAGAGCCAGGCATCGGCTCTTATGCTGTTGTGAAGATGGAATACACAAACCGATTGGAGTTTTGTTTCCCATAACATGGATTATAACACGAGTCGTCAACGGTAAGACATAATTTATGTGTTTCACGTTATGAAATATTTGTTGTGCTGGTTTGTTTCGCTGCTGGTTCATATTTGTTTATATTCGGCCTTTGTGTCGGCATATAGGCCAGAGCTCAAGTTCTCGTGTTGGAGTGCGCGTGCTTGTGGGGTGCATGTGAGCTGGTTGAAGAAGGCAAGATTAAACAAACGCTTCAATGTTAAATATCGGCTTCTCAGCCAGTGAAAAATCATTAGGAAGCCATTATAGACATTTTTTCAAGTGGAAAAGTGAAAATTTCAGGTGACGACTCCTTTAAACAAGAAGAAAAAAATAATATAAATAAAATACTCACTAAAACATTAGTCTCAACCATGTTCAAATAAAACGGGTCAAAACCATAAATAATTTAATATATTTCTAGTCAAAAACAAAACTTTCTCAGGAGGAACACGGATTAGAAACATATTTATTTTATGAATCTATTAAAAATAGCCTCGTCACTCCTAATTCTAATTGTTTACTTCCTCAGTTTGCGGCTGTGACAACAGGCCATGCAGATCTCAGCGGGCTCTTTTCGGCACACCACCGTCTAAGGATTTGATATGAGGAGCAGAAGACTGACCCTTTTCATGTGACATCATCAAAAGTCGCACAGAAGTACTTCCTGTTTAAGACAACGAAAATGCATCTGTTTTATTGTTTTTGAGCAATTACATTTTTGTTATTTAAAACACAAATCCACAAAAGCATGAGTCATTTTAATTTTTTGACTTTTATTTTTTTTAATATAGAATTAAAAAATACCTTATTTTCCCTCATTTTATTCATTAATCAAATATAAAAATCAGAAAATTTCTTATATTTTGGTTATTTTGTTTTTGCTTCTAAAATGAAAATTCAAATACCAAAAAGTACACTGACCACAGTGGTCCCTCGCTATAACAAGGTTCACCTTTCACGGCCACGCAGTTTCATATATTTATTGTGTGCAGTTTTGCATGCTTATTTTTTTTACAGTGCATTGTATTCTGCGTTCAAACGTTCAAAGGTTTAAACTTTGAGAGTGTTTAAACGAGAGAAAAGTGTGAAAATGTTAATTCCTGTCTGAGAAACGTGTATAAATCGTGCAGTGAGGGGTTTGACAGCCTTACAGCTGGGACGAGCATGTCTGCGGAGCGGAGGAGAGCGGCTGTGTCAGCGGGAGCGCATCATTAATCAGCTCTCCTGCGTCTTTATATACAGGAGGAGATGCGAGACTCTACAATGTGACGACCAGAGACTCAGACTGAGGCAGCGAGAGCCTGAAATGCTGAATGAGTGTGTGAAAATAAAGATGTTCACCCTTGCACGAGTGCTGGAAATAAAACTGTTGAGAAACAGACATTCTGGTGTGTTTTCGTGTGTGTGTGTGTGTGACCCCAATAGTAGCTGCGTACGCTAGACATCTATAATAATTGCAAAAAAATGAAGCAGACTACTTTACGGATTTCACTTATTGCAGGTTATTTTTAGAATGTAACTCGTCTTTCAGAGTCAGAGGACTCCAAAGCACTTTACACTACAGTCATTCATCCATTCACATCCTGGTGATGATGAGCTACGTTGTAATCACAGCTGCCACGGGACACACCGACAAAGGTGAGGGTGCCGCACACAGGCGCCACCAGTCCCTCCAACCACCACCAGCAGACAAGGAGACAGTGTCTTGCCCAAGGAGCCACACCCACTCCAACACATTCATAGGACAAATAAAGTGCAACTTGAAAACGACTTAACTGACCACGATCCTTCTGCACACCATGAATCTTAAATTCTCTAAAAAGTCTTGCCAAAGTGACCAAACAAAATGAAAATTGAGCTCAACTTCTCTTTCTGCTACTAAAGTATGAAAACTGAACCTGACAAGAGTGTTTAGCTGTTGCTGAAGTGCAGGATTTATCCAGCTGTTGTTCATAGCAACTCCATGGTTGAGTCATAGAAATCAGACGTCCTCCATCTCAGTCATGCATTCTGCTCCATTCAGCTTGCTCATTCTGTGGTTCATTTACTATTTTTAGACTAACGAGACCTACGTGAATGCTACGTAGAAATGGACTCACTTTCCGTTCTTCTCCATTTCACCGTACATCCATCCATCCCTCTCATCAGGGATGAGCAGGATGATGACGTCCCCCTCGTCGAAGCTGAGCAGCGTGCTGTTGCTGCCGGCCGTGTGGGGGAAGACGGTACGGACGCGCGGCCTCTTCGCTATGTTGTTGAGGCCCGTGGCCACAGACACAGACCTGGCAAGATTACTCTCTTCACCGTTTCCGTGGTCTGTGGAGGAAACGGCCAAAGAGAAGGTTTGAAAGTTTGAAGTTATGCTAACAAAACTTATAAAGTGATTTCAAGACTTTGACACATTTAACAGAAATTAAATATTTAATACAAAAAAATTATTAGTTTTAAAATAATTTTATGTTAACATGTAGCTTGGAAACAAAAACGAAATGCTAATTAAACAACCTTCTCCATACCTGTGCTGTGGTTAGTAGTTGCAGTAGTGTTTACACGGGTAGGATTGCTGTCCTGGTTGAACATATTAACCAGAGGGGTGGTCTGAGCCTTCTTGAGGGGAGCTGGAGGAGCATAGATGTTCTGCAACAGCAAAATCAATAAAATCCATTATTTTAGAAACTGTAGGTGGGAAAACTGGTATTTTCTAAATCGAACCAATTTAATCCGTCACAACACCTCATATAAAACGAAACAAGAACTCAGTGAATTTCCAGTGACCATTCTAACACACCTGCAGAGGAATCGACCCTAACATTATCCCCCCTGATAAAGATGATCAGTCCTGCTGAGAAAACGTACATCAGCTGTGCTGCAGGACAGGTCGTCTATAGCTTTAGGAGCTCTTTAGGTCATGTTAACAGATACTTGACTGAGGCATCGCTACAAGACAATTCTAACGTCAAGAAGACAAAATATTTTTGTTCTGCAGATCAAAAATGTTAGTTTTTGTAAAAAAAAAACCTCCAGCCCAATAACCAGTATTTATACAAGCTTTTGTTTGTTGTTTCATGCAGAGTGGTGGCTTGTCCATGCCTGCATGCAAACAATAACAAGAAATGCAACAACACTGGTTTAGTCCCTGCTGCAAAGTTTTTGTTTTAAACAAACTTTTGTTTAGGATTTATTCCCAACTGACTAAAGCAACAGCATGGCTCCACTTGACTAAAGATTGAGGCTACGGGGGCTCAGGGGTTAGGAGTTTGCCCTATAACCGGTGGGTTGCCGGTTTGAACCCAGTCTCCAGTGGTGGTCAGAGATACAGCAGCCTCGCCTCTGTCAGCGTGGCCCAGGGCAGCTGTGGCTACACTGTAGCTCATCAGCACCAGTGTGTGAATGACTGTAAAGTTCTTTGGAGTCCTCTGACTCAGAAGGCGCTACAAGTGCAGGTCAATTATCATTCAAGACTAAAAAGGTTATACAGATCCTCCATCTGCTCTCTAAAAACTTAAAAACAATTTGATGATTATCTGACGTCAGAAAATGACTGGAAATTAAATTTCAACGTCTTTCTTTCATCATTGACAGGTTCACTAATCCAGAAATAAAACCGTTTTGCCCTGAGATGTGTATATTGATTTCATAATTTAAAACATTTGAGCATCCTTCAGACAAACACCGACTGTCCCCTTCTCCCCCCCATCATTACCACGCTGCGTCGTGACGGGGATGGGGACGGCATCGGTACGATGGTGACGGGCTTGCGGAGGTCTTCGATCATAGACAGAACACTCTCAGGCATGTTGGTGGCGTCGTTGCACTGGTCCTGCCAGCTGCTGAGCTTGGACGTCAAAATGTCTCTGGCCTTTTTGGGCAGTCATGCAAATGAGAAAAGATATAAAAAGAAAAATCTTCAGCAACCAGTGAAAAAACAAAACATGTCTGTTACTATAGCAACCTGATAGATCGCGGCTGTTGAGTTCAAAGTGAATTGTTCTGGGTAATGTTCAGTGACAAAGAATATGAAGATCAAGGATGTATTATAGTTAGGGGTGGGAATTCAACACGTTAATTATGATTAATTAATTAGAAAAAAATAACGTGTTTAAAAAAAATTAATGCATTAACCCTTTGGGCCTGAGGGCTCCCCAATTGGGGGGCTTTAAAGTTTAGCATCAAAATACATGCCCTAAATATCGTCAAGCTGCACCTCTAAAAGTACCTCAGAACCTTGGCTACAAGACCAACAGCTAAAACTACAATCAATCCCTCTTCATGTATGTGTTTGCCTTAATTTCTTTCTTTCAGTTTCTTACCTTTGATGTTTCACCTTGAAAAGTTTATTTTATCCAGACTTTCTTATTTTCTACTATTAGCCTTACCTCTTGTGTCACCCTGAAGAGTTTAGATGGAAAACAAAGTAATTTTCACTGAAAAAACAGGCTTCCAACGCAAACATCCAGTAGGATTTTTCATTTTCCTGGTTTGTGTATGTCCGTGTTTGGAAGAGTCTGAATGGCTGACTGAGCTGTCAATCAAATTTTGGTGAGTAACGCTTGATTCTATTGGCCCTAACGATCCAAAAGAGGTGTCAATCTGAATTGACTAATCAGTCACAGACGGAAGGCTGTGTAGTGAAGCTTCTGGATTAGCTCCAGCCTACGCCAGCAGTGTTTTTATACGCATGACGCGCAGAGGCAGTTCAAAACAACTTTATTTTCTTGTTTTGACTTGAAATACAATTTAAAAGCAATTTTTAGAAATTAAAAGAGCTTGACTTTACAACAATAATGTCTGTGTCTATTGTTTGATTCTCTGCCTCATTATTTTGAATTTAAAAAATTGCTTTCGGGGCAAATTTTCTTGAGCGATTAAAATGCGATTAATCAAGATTAATTCATTACAACGCCTCTGATTAATTAGATTAATTTTTTTAATCAAGTCCCACCCTCAACTATAATGTAAGATTCTGGCTAGTTTCTTTTCTCTAAAAACAAAACTGAATTTGTTCTAAAGGTTTCTAAAGTTTTACTACATGTACTTTGTGTTTGACTTTATTACTTGTGAGCAGGTGAAAACGGTTTGTTTGGATATTCAACTTTTTTTTTTAATTTTTGAACAAAGTCATTTGGTGCAAACAAAGAGTACAAACCGTTTAAACATTTACCGCCATGTTTTACGTTTGGCCTAACGATACATACGAGCTGTGGCCTTCAATGTGAACAGCTTCATGCTGACGAGTGTTAAAGCTGACAGGGATTAATGACATTTCTTATAATTTGAGTTACTAGATTGGTATTCTTCACTGTGGTTATGTTTTGACTGGAGCACTGTGATGTTTTCAGCTTCGCTGTTGCCAAAAACAGCTTTAAGAGAAAGTACATTTGTTTTGAGTTAGTAATGCTTGATGGCAAGTGGTGTAACATCCCTGTCATGCGTTTATTTAGACAATAAATGTTGAATAGTGTCAACAAAGCCAACACAGACTTCATGCTGGCGACTATCCATCAACCCGTTGGCCAAAACACTGAAAAAGCCTTTTACTAGTAGTCATGCTTAGTTCTGATTTGTTTTTTGATGTTTCTGAACACTTCAAAAGCAGCACAGAGAGTTTTATCGTAAAACTTAAAGAGTGTGACGGTGTCTTTACCTTGTCATGATAGGAAGCAAAGTGATAGGTGAGCATGCAGTGTTTGTCCACCAGGAAACAGAAGCGCCGTTTCTCCTCCAGCAGAGCCTCCTTGCAGCTATCTGCCACAAACAACTGCATGTCCGTCTGGCGACCCGTCAGCGTTTCCAGACACTGAGGACATACAAACCCTTAAAGTTGCTTCAAATACAATCCTAGCATCACTTTATAAGTGCATATGAACCGAGCACGACCAACAGATTTGACTATGGTTGAGTTTTGTTTACCGAGCCTTCCTCATGTAGGTGACTACAGACTCTTATCTCACCTTGCACATGGTTTGCAGACACAGAAACCCTTTCATTGTTGATGAATTACAATTCCCAAACAAGGGTGTATTACATGAAAAGGAGCGGTGTTCTTTTCTTAAAATCCTAATCTCTCTCATGCAGGGGAACAGGTATTGTTAGTTTGTAGTTTGGTGTGCTGACAACCGGGCTGCAGGTAGTATTTAAGGGAAAAAGAGCAACAACATGCAGGAGAAATCACTGGTAGGGAGGGGCGGTGTTATCTACACCGACAGCCCGGGATTACAAGAGGCTAAAAGGTCATGAAGGGATTCGCCGTTTAGCTTTTAGAAAGCAAACCTCATTTCATTTTGGATTATTAATTAAGTTTAAGAGGATTAACACAATCAAACTTTATAAAAATTTAAATTCCTGTTTCGTTACTCTGGACAACAAACACTGCGGCATAGTTTCAGTAAACAGAAGGGGTGTTCGTCATGAGGTGAGTCACAAATGATTAAAATCTGACTGAACCTGCTTCTTTTCACATTGACCCTGATTTCTTGCTAGAGATCCATATCTCATCCAGCTAGCTGGAAGTGGCACGCCTGTAACGGCTGTGTTAGCTCAGAGACGCACCCCCGCTCTGTTCGGGCCTCTCATGGTTCCTTACAAGCTTTTGACTACCTGTAAGGTAAGGCGGGGTGTGCCATTTGCATCTACTGTTAATCATTTGCCTGGAAGTACTCCACAAATAGATTATAGATGCTATTTAGCTGGACAGTATTAAAGATCATAACTAAGCAGAGAACAGTAAAAAAAGTGCATAAAAACATTAAAAGGTTTAAATTCCCCTTTTGGTCTTGCTACAGCTCCCAACATCCAGAGTGAGCAGCCATTTTTACTAGTAGCTCCTTCTATGAGAACAACCCACTTATTGCATCTATTTGCTTGTCTTTTTGTTGACAGTTCTACATGAACCAGTTGCTGCATCCTGACACGGTAACAACAGGCTGACCTTTGTGATAGCTTAAAAAAAGCAGATGCAAATTTCAAAAGCAAACATACAAATTATCTTTGGTAAAGATACCAACAGTAAACCATCATTTCCCCTCATTAGGCTCCTGTTCTTAGATGATGTCCCCCACAAAAATGTGCTTACAGCAAAGATATTCCTAAAAAGCAGCTGCACGACGGTAGAAAAACTTGGAATTGTGATTTTAATATTGAACATTGAGATAAAAAAATTGGGTGAGATAAGGATGGGTGGGAATTGGGTAGATGTATGTTAATATATAATGTTGTTTAGCAGCACTGGTGCTCTCTATTATTGTAACTGGTGCAGAAAATAAAGCTATTCAATAGAAACATGTTATTTTTACTATAATAATTGGTGTTTTGAGGCTCTAGACTGAATGAAGTGATAAATCTATAAACAGAGACTGTGCCAACTCATGAAATATTTGTTACTGTTGTTGTAATAGATACCAAAAAATATTGTAACACAGTTTTAAATCCATTTAGCTCATTAATATATCAAATACACCATGCAGCCCTTTAAACTATCCACTAATAAAATACTACATCCTGAAAGTCAAATATGATTTATGAGAGTAGCGCCATCTTGTTTTGATGTTGGCGTTCTTTGAGGGACGTCTAGGAAATAACATGTTGAAAGAAAAGTTATATTAAAGTCAGGAGAAGGGACATTTGACAGCTACATGAAATGAGATCAATCCTTTAACTCCACTGGAATGAGAAATAACCAATCACACAGCTCTTCTGATGGACACAAAAGTTATAGTTTGATAAAAAAAAAAAAATCAGCTGAATTTTAATTAAAGGTCAACCAATATTTCTTTATATTGCCGATACCGATGCAGAAATGTAGAGATCACGGTCAGCTGGTGGTCGATATGTGCTGCCAATTTTTTTTGGTCAATTTTCATGGCCGATAGACTTTTTCCTCCTTGTTTGGGAGGTTAAATGTCACCAATAACATCAGCTGATGGCCAAAATGACTGAGCTGAATCAGATTTTTGAACTCTGAATTTAACCAACAGTTGAATCTTAAGTTTGGTGCACTGCTCAGTGTTAAAATCAGACATTTAACTAAAGTTAATCAAACAAATCAATGAACCGACCAAGTAATGAATATTCAAAACTGATCAATAAAAAGAAATTTGTGTTAAATTTTGGAGCATTTATTATGCAGATGTTTTTCAGAAACATAAATATACAATTAAATTAAATGCTGGAGCAGCACCGGGCTGCCCGGGATGTGCCTGACTTTAAATCAGCTTTTCTAAGGAGGTATATCGGCCGATGCCGATATATAAAAAATAAGGTAAATATCAGCCAACTGATATATCGGTCTACCCCTAATTTTGATCATTATGGGATTTTTTTAAGGAAACTGGTTGTGTTCCTAAACTGAGCTGAGCCAAAGCTCCCAAAATACACGTCCCAAAAATGAATATTAATATTAAAATCCAATGAAGGATGCACAGCAGATATTTATTATAACATGTGTGCAAGTGGGCTGTGAAAGTATCACAACATCAATAAAAAGACAACAGGGAGAAAAAAAATTAAGAAAAACTTAAAAAAAGGTTGAAAACACACTAAAACTCAACATTTTATAAATATCAACGTCAAAGTCTGGTGCTGTTGACAACCTGCGTCTCTCCTGAGAGACAAGATGCAATCTAAAACAGCTTTGAGCCTCTAAAAAGCATCAGAAATGTTCTTTAGGCTTTCATCTGTCCCAGGAGTCCTGATACAGGCCATTCTAAACCCCCTAAACCAGCCTTGCTGTGGAAAGAGCTGTTAGCCCCTCCCACTCGGCCAGGACATGAATATGATAATGAGCTGCTTGCTGATTGGTTGGTTTCCCCAGAAGGCCTCAGACACTGGAGACATGCAGGTTTGAGGAGGCGTGGCTCCCCCTTATGACGCGTTAAGGAAGACTTTCTAGGATCAGAAGTTTTTCTCTCGCCTTTTTCAACTTTCTAATTGACATAAAAAGTAGGTCACACACAGCTTTGACTTTTTGGCATGCTACTGTTGACCACCCAAGCTGTCTTTATTCAACAACAGGGAAAATGTTGGTTTACATTCTAGGTCCTCTTTAAATCTAATCAAAAACAAACTTTTATTTGCTCTTTCTATCATTCTAATGACTTTGATACAGATCTCCATCTCTGTTAATCTGTGGTACAAGGTGCTCCACTTCAGAGTGGGGTTTAATCAGCTGTTTGACAGTTTTTTATGTTATTTTTGCATCTCATGTCTGATGGGTCCCTGTGAGGGATCATACAGTCCCTCTGAAACGCTGTCAGCTCGTTGGCAGACGTCTACCTACTCTAACTCCTAAAACTTGGCCCTGAATCAAAAAAGTCAGAACGGCAGCAAGTAAACAGCTTACCGTGTAATCTGGTGGGGAGGGGAGGTGTGGACAGAAAAGAGAAGAGAAAAGGCAAACAAAGGAGGAGAAGATGAAAGGATAAGTGAAGAATAAAGAGAAAGAAAGAAAAGCAAACAAAGAGGGAAAAGAAAGGTCATTTCTCAGAAGCAACAGGAAAGACTTCCTCGTGTTGCACAAGTCTTTTTTTAGTTGTTCCAAAAGGTTAAAGGGGACAGAAGCAGTTCAAGAATTGAACTTTTGAGAGATCACTGAGAAAACTGATTAAAACTTTCAAAATAAATGTTGTTTAGAACTCCAAAAAGGTTGTTTTCCATAAAACATTAACAGCTTTCATAAACCAGACTCACCGACTCTACTTTTATATGATTATTTGTTTTTGTTGACGTTAAATAAAAAAATGAAGATTGCTTAATCTTTTAACATCTTTCCTCTTGTGAATGTTTGTGCAGGAGGTCGATCCGTCTGCAGAGCCAGGGTAAACGTTGTTGACAGTAAACACTAAACCGGCCCGAGCGAACGCGCTGCCCCGACAGGATCGATGGAAACAGCTTACGTAAGACGCTCTCTGGGACTCTGCTCTGAAATTCAAACTCGTGTGCCGTCGCGGTGAGGGCGTGGCGCTTTCCACCTTTCAGCAGCATGCTTTAGTCATTTAATATTCCACAGGAAATAATTATGTACACAGTGGTTAAATGCTGGAGGTAAAGATTGTTTTTATATAAATATTTAACAGACTGATCTTTATGAAGTCACGTAAACAAGACGTGTCGACGGTAAAATAAAAACAGCTAAATTTGGGGATTTTTCCACGAGTGGACCAGTGTGGATGTTTGAAGCTTTCTCAACAGTCCCTGAATGTATTTTATCTGAAAAGCAAGGCGGTGCAACAAAGAACAGGCGTGTTCAAGAAGCAGACAAAGGAACCCAGGATCTTCTGCCTGGACAATTATCACACCGTCCCGTCGACACGGAGCGGCTCGGGTGTCGGGTTTATGAATGAAAACCAGGTAATAATGCCTCTGCAGAGATGAACATGGCTGTCTGAGCGTGACACCTCCACGCCACGCTTCACATAACCGAGGGTGTTAGAGTGTCCGTCTCACCTCACTCTCCTTGTTCTCGTACTTGTTGGCGTTCTTGCCTTGGCTCTTCCTCCTCAGCCTCTTCAGGTCTGCATGGGCCTTCTCCAGAGATTCCTGCTTCATCTTGTTCTCCATCTGGTATCTCTTAAACGTGGCCTGGATTAGAAGAATGATTCATGTGAAAGCTGGGAACACAAAGCTGCTGATTTTTTTGTACAAAACCATACAGCTCACGTTCTACTTTTAAAAAGGGACAAAATGAACGTGTTCCTGTATAAACCCATGTTTCCTGGTTTATTCACAATGACTAAAGCTGAGATCTGATAGCCTTTCCTCAGTCCATCTGACTTAGGGTAATTACACAACAACAGATGCCTTTTATTGACTGTTGCAGAAAGGTGGGTGATAGTGTTTTTGCCTGCGAGTTCATTTATTTACAGTGTTAAAGAAGAATCTCATGATAGATTTTAACCCTCAAGAGGTCCTTTAAAATCCTGGCATTTGTCTATAAAGACAAAAAATGTGTCCACATCCAAAAAATTGTTGTAAATATGCATTTAAATTCAAAACTATATTATTGGGAGTTTAACCCTTTAAATGCCAGTGTAGTAGTTAAATAAAGCGAGGTCATAGGTCATCGGCCACAACACCAGAATAACTACTCTTTTTAGTAGAAAAGACAGCAATACTAAAATAATTTTAAAATGATAAAAAAATAATAAATCAGCATTATTACTATTATTATTATTATTATTATTATTATTATTATTATTATTATTATTATTATTATTATTATCTCTAGAATGAAAGTCATCTGGTGATTTGCATTTTACTTATAATTTTATATATATATATATATATATATATATATATATATATATATATATATATATATATATATGTATATATATATATATTTTTTTTGGCCCTTGCTAAAAAAAATTTTCCCAAAACAAATATCCCAAACTTAATTAATTCCATAAAAAGATTGATATCAACATTTGTTGAGTTCAGTGATGAGAACAAGAATATAGATTTTAAAAAGTGTAGGAAAAAGCTAAAGCTCGTTTACTTTCATTTATTTGCATCCAGCATATTAAAAATCAATTCATTCAATCAATGAAAGCTTAATTACTTTAAAGAGGTCCTTTACTCAGATTTTTAATACATTTGCAGTGGTCTCTACTGGAATGAATGCCTTTTAAGTCATACTCTGGGTAAAAAAAAAAAAAGCTCAGGTGCATTTCTACTGGAGGACAAAGTAGCTTCAGACGGCAGGATCTGGAGTCTTATTTCCTGATATGTGGACATCTCTCCTCTGATTGGCTAACAGCAACACGACTCTACCACTGACTCCGTTTGGTCTGCAGCGTTGATGTTTTATCTCCACAAATAACACAAGCCTGGAGGAGTTCTGCTGTGTGGTGGAGTTGCTAATGCTAACGGTTAGCTTCTACTAGCCGAGACGTTCTCTGCTGTTTCCTGGACGCTAAACCAACAACAGCCTTCCCCGTCGTGAGTCAAGATGGGTGAGTCCATGAATGTTCAGTGACAGTGTGACGTAGATCTGTCAGGATTTTCTAATCCTAGAGTTTCACCTAGAGTCTATTTTCTATCAGAAGCTAATGCAGGAGATAGGTGGAGGAGACAAACCAATCATTTTCAAAAATAATAAGTATAAAATGGTTTCTCATTGAAGCTCCTCTTTGAAGCATCAAAAATATTTTTTTGCATAATTGCAGCAACATTATTGCAATAACAAGAGATTAATTGTAGACTGACATATTGTAGACTGACATATTTCAGGACAATGTTTATTAAAATCATAACTGTAAATTTCTCTACTAACACTCACTGCAGGAAAATAAAACCTTATTTGTTTTTTGTGTGTTGTGTGGCTGATATAACCCACTTTAAATTAATTATCATGCCTACAGTCATGACAGAAAATGACAGCCTCAGAGTGAAACATGTGACCAGATTATGGTGTTATTCCTTCATTAATCCTCTTTAGCAGCTCATCCTGTCCATGATCACAAAAATCTGACCATTTAACTCTAACGTTTTGTGCATCTATCACTGATTGTAGTCAGTAACAACTGAGAAGAGACATAAAACCTACTTTTAGATGACAGTGTGTGTTCTCTGCTTAAAATTCAAAATGCACACAAACACAAAAATCACTCACTGTCATGTATTTGACATCCATGTCCGTCTTCCTCTCCAGCTCAGCTACGACCTCCCTGTGGAACCTCTTAAACTTCAGGTGAAGAGGGGGAGGAACGAGACAGAAGAGAGAGAACAGTGGTGATTATAAACCTGAGGGGAACCATTAAGGACTAGCTTGTCAGCAGCAAACGGAGAAAATGCAGTTTAGCCTCAGAGAAACATGGAAAGTGATCATTTAGAGTGCAGTGGCGAGTGCATGCGGAGGCGACAGCCGAGTCCAAGGTTGTGCTCATGAATGAGTCAGAAACAAAGCGTGGGAATTCCCATAGTCCTCCATCACATTCTCCCTCTCCCACCAGCTCTCATCCGTCTGCAGGTGTCAATGCGTTCATCACAGGCGGGGCTGCGATGCGATGTTTGCACCCACTCATGGTGGATCCAAGGTTCAGAAGACCCCATACCTCAGCTGATGACCGTGAAGAGTCAGAACACATAACACCTCTAAAATCGTTTTCTTTTTGAACTGTTTTCTCTGACCTGAACTGGTGCCTTTACTTACAAACTGGAGTTTATTAACTAGACAACACACCCACTGAGTTTTCCCAGAGAAGTGCACTGCAGCTCCTCTGAGCTGAAGTTTGTTTTTAAACACCAAGTTCACTTGTTTTTTCAACACATTTGAGGTGGTCTCTAGCATAAATGAACGCCTTGTGAGTCGATCTCTGTGGGGAAAAAAGCTCTGGCGTTCCTGTTTCAGGAAGTAGAAGTTAGCTAGAGGACAGGGAAGCAGAAGAC
>SSNS01000394.1:246590-260700 GCA_006937985.1 Aphyosemion australe
TGAAGTCTTATTTCCTGATATTTGAACATCTTGTCCCTGAATGGCTAACACCAGTGCGACTCTACCACTGGCTCCATTCACTCTGCAACATTGATGTTTTATCTCCACAAATAACACAAGCTTGAAGGAGTTCTGCTGTGTGATGGAGCTGCTAATGCTAACGGTTAGCTTCTACTAGCGGAGACGTTCTCGGCTCTCTCCTGGGGCCTCATTTATCAACCGCACTTACGTACAGATCTGTGCGTATTTCGTGCGTAGTTCTATATAAACATATCCTAAAGGTATTTTATTTGATTGTATTATTTTTTAATCATCTTATCAAAAAAAACATACAACTGTAGTCCATTACACAGTACTCTGCTCCCAATACATTTGCCAAATAAAACCAGGATTTTATGAAGAACGATGGTTATGTATTGTAACCCCAGATTCTATGAGTATATCTTTGTCTACATTTATAAATAAATAACCTATCAATTAACTCAGTTCCTCTAAAACTACTCTCAGTAAGTAAATACTTTTTTTTTACATTTAACTATTTTTCAAAGACAAAATCTTATTTTATGACTGTATGACTTGTGTAAATATTTGCACTTTGACCAACTTAACTTCGATCAGGGAAAGCTTTAAACATTTAAAACCTGCTAGGGAAACATTTTTTCTCTCCTTCCTTTACTTTATTTAACAACAGAACATTATTAGAAAACAGTTCAATAACATGTAAAACAACATGCTATCACCTCAACTGTCTTACAGCTTTTGAGATATTGAATAACATTTCATTTCTACTGGTAACAATGTAATGGTGGCATGTCTATAATGTACGGGTTGGCAATAATCCAGTTTAAATTATGTTCACAGATAGAAGTGTTTGTGAATTACATACTACAACGGCTTGCCATAGTCCAGGAGCGGTGTGTTGCGCAATCTCGTAGCAACAACAACAACGTGACTCCCGGTAGCTGCTGTGGCTCTGCTCCATAGCGCTGCAGACAGCTACGAATAAACAGGATGGTGGGACTTTTCTTCCGCTTGTAGAGTTTAGTCATTCTTAGTTCCAAGATCATCGTGTTCTTTGGAACCCACGGCGTGAGTCTGCTATCCGCTAGCTTAGTTAGCATTAGCCAATCTGCCCGTAGCTGCGCGTTTGATCCCAAACTTTGGACCGTTTCTGCTGGTTCCTCTATTTTCCTCCACAGCACCTAGATTACCACATTGTGCGCCAGTAAAAAGCATCTTCCGTGCACAAAAACAAATAACTTACATTTGTTAAGGCTCCGGTTACGTGTTTTTATTTTTTTAGTACCGGCTTTGCAACAAAGCTTTCACGTTATTTATTTTTTTAAGCATCGACGTTCATTAATTGATTCTGAATCCTCACGTGAAGCTTTGAGATGCATCGCCACATCGATGAAATGCACCCACCCCTAGTTATTTATGTATTTTTTTAAGCATCGACGTTCATTAATCGATTCCCAATCATCACGTGAAGCTTTGAGATGCATCGCCACATCGATGAATTGAACTCACCCCTACTGGCTAATGAAGAGAGGTCATCCACATGTAGCTTAAGGGGCGAAGCATATACGGAATAGAACTCCAAAGACCCTCTAAGAACATGTGAGATTATTTCTAATGGTAGAGCAACAACTGATATAGTCATTACAATAGTCAACATTATTGATATTGTACGTTTTCCTAACATTTTGAAGGCCTAATTGGTAAAGTGGTTATTTCACTCAAAAAACACCCAAGCGTGCTACATTAGGTTAAAACAAAAGCAGCAAATAAAACTCTGATGAACAGTCGGATAGATCAGCTGAGCTTTGGTTTCAGCCCAAATACTTTGACACAGGAACAAAAATGTTGCTTCTTTACATAATTTAGCAGGTTGTTGCCAACAGCTGATCAGAACATCAGGGCTTGAATCAGACACGACTTGTTCAGTCACCACCAGATGAAGGGAAATTAGTGCCTGTATAAAACCGGCTTTAATTAATCTCAATGCAACACCTCCAGCTGATGTTCAGCAGGGCATGTTTAGACTTGCAAAGGACACAAATAATGCTCCCGTTCTCATCTGAATACTTTATATTTCACTTGCAGCTACAGTAGATGGTGTAGGTGGGGGAGGAGGCGAGTGTTTATGAGAGGAGCAGAGCCGGATCTACTGGTGGACAATGAGAGCAGATAAATGGTGCTTTGTCAACGGAGGTTTAGTTTCAAGTCATGTGAAAAGATACAAATCAACAGGTTGAGAGAAAGAGTGTCTTATGATAGCTGACACAATCATAGAAGACAGAGGTTGTGTATGTGACCTTTAGAAGACTCACATTTTCCTCCAGTTCCAGTTGAGCCTTCCTGTGGACCTCTGAGATTTCGATCAGCACGGCACCTGCCGACGGAAACAACCGGGGAGGGAGGTTAGAGACCGACAGGCAAGCAGTACCTCAGCTGTTCGCTTCTCCTCCACTGATGCAGCTCATTTAAAGTTACTGTACAGCATTCTCCAAACAATGAGCACAACGTGCAAAAAAAAAAAGAAAAGTTTTCATGTAGCTTTAAAGGGATATTCCACCCAAAATTGAAATTTTGCCTATTGATAGATTTGCCAGCTATTTTTGACCAGCCCAGTCATTCTCCTGACCTGGCTGTACTCCTTTAGCTTTAGCTTAGCATAAAGTAAGTGAATGGATCCAACTAGCATTGAGAGTAAAAAGTCCTTAAAATCACTCAGTAGTAATTCTGCTTGGTGACCTAAATAATCACACTGACTGTAAGTGAAAATAATTAGTAACATAAAGGAATCACAGGAGCCATTTTAGACTTGGGACTACTTTATGACAAAGCACAGCTGTAAACCTCCGCTGAAAGGTGCAAGGCATCCCCAAAGACACCTGCTTTCATAAAATGAATCATAAATTGTGTGTTATGTGACCATTGTTGTGTAACAGATTCAGTGGTTAGAGTGTCACACTGACATGTAATTTTGTGCCTGGTTGCGGCAGTAACCCTTTTTCGTATTTTTTTTGCTACACTTGCCAGTATTTGTTTTCAACCCTTTATTGGTAAACTGTTTAAAATATCAGAACTAATCTGTTTGTTTTTTTTATTTCTTTGTTTATTTAGCCAGTGTGAGTCCATGTGAGGTGAGCAGAGTAAATCAACTAAAAAGCATCTTGGAAACGACCAAATTCAAAGATTCTGCAGAAAATAAGCAATAAAACTAAAATATAAATAAATGAAATCTGCTTCAGCTGGCTAACTAAATTACTGCCGACACCACCGGGAGACGAACCTGTGCAAAACTACATACCAGTCAGACACTCTAACCACTGCGTCACTGAATCTGTTACAAAACAATTGTCACCCAACACACATGTCTTAGTGTTTTATGCTAAGCTAAAGCTAAAGGAGTACAGCCGGGTCAGGAGAATGTCTGGGCTGGTTAAAAATTGTTTTTTCCCCACTTATCTAACTCTGGCAACTATATCAACACATAAAATTTAAATTTTGGGTGGAATGTCCCTTTAAAAGAAATGTAGACATGTGACTCAGCTGGAAAATCTTGACCACCTGCTTCTTGGGTAATAAAAAGAGATCAGAAACAAACTAATCTCAGTCGATCACAAAAGCAATGAAACTAGAATTAAACTGAGGCCAAAGACCTTAAATCTCCCACTGATCACCTCTTGTAAGCTGATGGAATCACAAATATTTGAAAAATGTCTAAGAATATTTGAGGATCAGGTTGACTTGGGTATTTAAATCAGTCTGATGTTTAAACCCAACTAATGAACTTTCAAAAGATCCCCTGGTGCTTTTCCAGGACTGAAGATTTATTTTTTACTTAGCAAATAAACAATTATAATATTAAAATGTCTATTTAAAGAGTACTCTTGGATTTTGACAAACTGCAAGTTATAAAGGAGCGAGGCATTACAAAGTACATTTAAATGTACATGTAAACAACACATAAAGCTGTACTTGTGTAAAGAACTCAGCGGTGTAGCTGTCTGATGCATCTGCTGGTAAATGTTACAGCATCGAGTTTTCCTCACTTATATCTGTAACAAGTCTGATAAATAACACGGCTGTATTTTCTGCTGGAGGACATTTTATTTTCTTCCCTGACTTTTAAATATCATTTAACTAAGCAAACATGAACATCTTGACTCTGCAGCCATACTGAGGGTAGTATTGTTGCTGTGTGTCAGACAGCCTTCAGGCTGACTTGTGTCTGTTTTAGAACAAACTGCCAGATGGCCTGTATCCTGGTCAGTGTGGCTCACAGATTGAAAAACCTCGGTGTGTGTGTGTGTGTGTGTGTGTGTGTGTGTCTGCCAGTAATTCTATTATTTTGTCTTGGCACAAATGAAATATCACTTTATTGCTGGAGGCAGAAGGAAAACGATGATGGTTGAGAATAAAAAAACAGATGCTCTGACTGAAAATATAAAACTGCTTTTTCTTTACGTAAAACTTAAAGAGACGGTTCTTATGAAGTAGGTTTCTGTAGAAGGGTCATGAATAATGAATACTGTATTTGTTGTAGATAGTTCTGTGAACAAACTCAGTTTGGAGGCACAGAGATCAATTCTGACTGAACTAACAGCTCGTCTAAGTGAAGCCAAGCCCAAAGTGGACGGCTGCTATCCTTTTCCAAACTCTAAAATGTAAAAATGCCATTTTAGAAACCTATAAACTTCCATAATAACCACAAAAGCATTATGTGCTGAGCTCACCGCTGAACGCTGTAGTGTTCCACGATCGCCTGCCAGAGAGTTTGGTGACAAAAAGGCAGTTTTCAAAACTAGGATTGAATTATAGTTTTGATAAGAGAAGAAAGCTCCCAGATTGTGAAGAGTTATGATCAAATAAGAAAACACTTGCTGTGTCTTGGACTGAGAAAAAGCAGGAGGAGGAGAGTGGGGGTGGGTCATTGGATCCAAAGAGCAGCATGGTGACTGGGTTAGCTTTGCTGGTGTCAACTGTGGTCAACGGTCATCCAAACTTGGGTTCATTTTGGATTATTTACATAGAACTTTGTCATTTGTAAACGCAAAAACAAAAAGCAGCAGCTAGCTGGGACATTCTGGTATAACATTAGCCTGGCCAGCCATGCCAATGCTTCCTTAAGAAAAGGGCCTGGTAATGCTCCCATTCAAATAACCCCACCCCCTGAGAATTCTAACCGAGCCAATCAGCGCTGAGCAGCGTACGTCACACACCGCAACGCTCAGTTTCTCATAAACAACGAAGATGGCGTCTGAAGTGCAGTTTGCTGTGGCTCTTTCTTTCCTTAAAACCACAACAAGAATTAGCGCTAAAGCCTTTCTTCTAAAGAAAGATGTTTGCGCCGTGCTACCAACTGGATTTGGAAAAAGTTTAATATACCAGCTGGCTCCGCTTGTTGCCAAAGATGACCGCGGTCAAGCCAGCCGATGCTGGAGCTTAGCTAAAATTAGCTTCGCGCGTACATTACGGTAATAAAGCATTGGAGCGCCCTTTTAGGTGAAAACAAGGAAATGAGGTGGAAGTGTGAGGCTGCAAACATCTGCAGTAAAACACATTTGTTCTGGATATCGTTTAGAAAAGTAGGTAAGTCTTAAATAAACATTTTTAATGTTCAAGCCTCACACTTCCACGTCATTTCCTTGTTTTCACCTGAAAGGGTGCTCCAATGCTTTATTACCATAATGCACCATGTACGCGAGAAGCTATATATATATTTTTTTTCCTGTTTTGAATTTAAATACAATTTAAAAGCATTTTTTTTAGAAATTAAAAGAGCTTGTGTTTACAATAATGGTGTCAATGACTATTGTTTGATTCTCTGTCTCATTATTTTTTATTTTAAAAACTTGCTTTCGGGGGAAATTTTCTTCAACAATTAAAATGTGATTAATCAAGATTAATTAATTACAAAGCCTCTAATTAATTAGATTAATTTTTTTAATCGAGTCCCCCCCCTAGTTTTTTTAATCAATGTACTTCCTAAGCAAGTGATGTTTTTTGGCAAATAAACTAAGGAAATGTCATAAATACAGAAAGAAAAATACCCAAATAATAATAAAAAAAAATTAAGGAACTATCAGATCAGGACTTGGTATCGGCAGATACTCAAAATCAAATGACTTGTGATCGGAACATCCCTACTTTTAATCCCTATTAAACTAGATATCATCATTTGTAGAAGTGAATTTAAAAGCTGGATGAATTTCAACACAGCAGAACCAAAACACAGTTTTTCCGTTATAGCAGCAGCTGCTCCGTGCTCAGTGATGTTAACCTTGATAGGTTTTAAAAACACAGATTACTTCCTACTGTGTAAATAAAGCAACACCAACAGCTCCAACAAACTGGACCATCGCAGAATGAACCCGTTTGGTCTGATGAACCGATGTACAGCATATGTTCAAATGTAAAACCAGAGCAATTAACAAAAACACAACGTGGAGTATAAAATACATCAACAGTCTCAATACTAATCTGTTAAAGCCAACAGCGTAAACCCTCGGAAGTGCTTCAACATGCTGCCAAACGGATGTAGAACCAAGAGCTGTACATTCATCAGTATGTAAACACTGCCCTGCCCTGTTTGTGCCACGCCTCGTCTGCCCGACCTCGCCTTGTGTCGAGACCGGCTGTCTCACTTCAAACGCTCCTGCAGAGAGAGGCAGTAAAAAGGTTCCCGTAACACTTGTCTTTTAAAGAAGCAGAAGAAAGAGGGCTGACAGGGGAGCAGAGGCTGGTTAGAGCAGCAGCAGGGGAGGGAAGCACTGACATGTGAAGTGAGTGCTGAGGAAAAAGCAGAATAAGAAGGGCCACACTGAAGCAAAGCACACTGGCAGAAGAAACGTTTGGAGTTAAGGCAAGCAAAAGATGTAAATAACATGCATCAAAATGTTTGCTGCAGCTTCATTCCAGCGCCTTCCGCTCATTTGTTTATTGTTGTCATGATCCACACTGATTGTTGCTGGGCAACAGGTGTGCACGTTGAAAGCAAGTTGAGGGCAAAAGCGCGTCACGAGAAAGACACGCCAAAAGCAACCCACCGCCATTAGCTCACACAGCACAGATGGAGGGTCGGCCTGTGGTCCTGCTTGGCCCGGCTATAAACGGTGCTGCTGGACTCCAGGATTCATAAAAAACTACAAAGTTCAGGTTTTTGAGATTTAATCCAATAAAATCAAGTCAAGAGTCAAGTCTCGCTGAGAGAAGCTTGTGTTTTGTGCATCAGTCGAGGCGCCGATATCAGTTTCTCTTCCATGAATCAGTTCTGCGCCGCTATGGAGAAGCATCCCTCTTTCATATTTCATGAGATCCAGATAGATGTGTCATCTGTGTGGGCACCAGCAAGCAGAAGGGCTCAGAACTCCCATGTTCTGGATAAATCGCTCTTGATTGCAGCAAACTTTAGAAAACGAAAAGATCAAATCTATTCAGCAGCAATCACCACATAAAGCAGCTGGAACTGGTAGTTGTACTGTTTCTGACTGGACATCATAATCCTGTCACCGTTGAAAGTCACACCGTGCAAACATGTTCAGGTTATGTAAAGTGACTTTAACGCCATTTTCACATCAGACATCTTGCATCTTTTTCCATTCAGACACGTATGTTACACCTCAGCCATGTTTCATCACAGACCAAATTCAGTTTCTTCTTTTTTGAAGCCGATAATTTCAGTTTTCTCAGCTAGTTCCAGTTTATTATTCTTGTAAAACTCTGACCTGCCAATTCCAATTGATCTTTAGGGAATGTAACATCATAAAACAGAAATAAATAAGCATTTTACACCTTGTGTGATTTCTCTGACTTTACTGATATTTAAACATCTAAAGCCAGTATCTCACTACTGGATGGAGAGACAGTTGAATTTTTACGTAAAATACATTTTGTCTCCAATAACCAGAATCTTTTTAACAGTTCTTGCATTCAGGCTTTGTTGCCTTTCCTCTAAAGTCTGAGAAATCGAGTAGATCGTCATATGTCAGACAGCAGGAAGCTGATCCAGGTCTAAATGCATATTTGTGATGGAAGGTTGTTTGGAACGCCGAGGAGATGCAACCAACTACAGGACTAGTGAGAGGCTGCTGCTCCCAGGCAATTCAAAGTACTATCAGGCCTGTTTTTGGGGATGGTCTCAGAAAAGTACTTTGGAAAAGGTTATTTAGCCCTCTAAGAGCTGCCCAGCTGCAGACAGAGCCCAATATTGCACTCTTTGCACATCCTGGAAGAGACTCTTTTGCAAAGTGAACCTTTTCCTTCCCTGGCTTGTCAGCAGAAGAACTCCTGGTCCTGGAGGGCCGGTATCCAACATGTTTTAGTTTTAACTCTGCTTCAACACACCTGATTTCAATCAGAAGGTGATTAGCAGGCTTCTGAAGAGCTTAATGAGGTGATGCAACCACTGAATTAGGTGTGTTGGAGAGAAACAAGGAAAACATGCTGTATAGCTGCTCTCCAGGACCAGGAGTGAGTACCACTGATCTAGAGGGATGTTGTATCTTTCTAGAAGATTTTCTGAGTGGTATTCCTTCCATTATCTACAAAATATGACACAAATCTAATATACGACTAAAAACCTCCGGGAAACACAGCTGAAAAAACTAACAAATACGGCAGAAATGCTCTAAAATTTCAGAGTCTGTTAGCCTGGCAAGCCTTCCTATGTATGTAAATGTAGCATGATCAATGGAGCTTGACTAGACCAACACAGAACAAAATCATTCTGCTTCTCCTGCTGTCTGTCTAGATTTCTAGGCTAAGAATCTATACTAATATTGCTATATGCAAATATAAAGTACAATGTACCACTGGAAAGTGCAGCAATCTAAAGTAATAAACAGGGAGTCTTTATCCTAGCTTACACGTACGTCAGGAAACCAAACTCTCAAATGAAGTTCGTTCCACTCCGGTACAGTAGGTGGCGACATGCGCTCTTTCCTGTCGGCATTCTTCCGGTTAGCTTATAGCAACACAAATAGTAAACAAAGGCTGGCAGGAGTGAAGCAGATGAAGTTTAAACAGGATATGCACAATGGCTGCAGGAATGGACAACAACAACGCTGCAGCACAGCTGATGTGGTACGTACTGTACTGTTTGATGGTGTTACACATGTTATGTTGTGGCGTTGAGATTATCAGAAGACCACTTCCACGGTCTCGTCACTTCCAGAAGTTACCGGTATCAGCCTGACTGAGTTGTTTACATGCATTAAAACAAAACAACGTCAGTCTATTTAGGGCAACGGTTCGTTTTTCTTATGGAAACGTACTGACTGCACAAGCGTCATAAGAGTTACGGTAATTTAAGTATGGAAGCCATGTTGTGTCAGTGCTGACGCATCAGCATTAGGAGGCTTAACTGGAAATGTGCTTTAATCACAAACGTTTCTTAATTATATCTCCATTTATTCTATATTTACCCTAAATTCAGTCACAACTTGGTAAAGTTGTGTCATCTGCATATTTAGCCTAAATAGAAAAGGCTTTGACACAAGTTACAGATGCTTTTAACGATTCCACCTGCACAAATCTTTTGAAAACGGTCAAACATCCAACATGACTGCAAAGTATGCTTTAGGCGCTCTGGCTTCCTCCCACAGACTAAACTCAAGCACATTAGGCTAATCTGTGACTCTAAATTGTCCTATGTGTGAGTGTGTGTGTGGGACTGGTTGTCTCTGTGTGTCCCTGTGATGGATCTGTCCAGGGTTTCCCCAAGTTCCCCACGACCCTAGTGAGGATAAAGCGGTTTAGATAATGAACGGATGAATTTTTGAGTGTCAGATAATCCGATTCCCGTAAGCAGTTAATTGTTTGGAGAATCCCCAGTATAAAGTTATATTTTATTAATGTAAACCACAGAACTCTGTGTCCAGCACCGAGGCTCAGCTTCACCTTAAAGATAAAGATAAAGATTCTGCCTGTAATAAATCCAGAAAGACGCCTATAGTATTCTGCCCCCAATCAGAAATCAGGCACATTAAATATTCTAATGAAAGACGTGAATCTAGGTGAGAAGCAGGTGAGTCAAAAGAATTAAAAGGATAGAGGTAGCAGGAAAAGGAGCACAGGTCCTACAACGTCTCAAAAGTATCAGTTTCTGGCAAGGTGTCAGAGGAGCTCGGGTTTCTGATTGGGCTGCTTCACCACATCCACGAGCAAGCTCTAAATGACAACGCGGACACCATCTTGTTTACATATATTACAGGTCTGGAGATCCTGCTGACGTCCCGGCCACATTAGATTTGATGTTGTGTATTTAATCACCACCTGCTCTACGTGATACAACATGATGACACCGACTGAACTGGTTTGTCATGAGAGGACAGCATCTCTCTCTCTCTCTTATCTGTGTCAATTACTGGGATTAGAGGGTGTCAGAGGTGAGTGTGAGTCAGTCTGAACAGAATGACTTCACCCTCCATAAATCTGAGTCCACTCTAGGTCATCACAACATGTTTACCTTCTTATTTAATATAAACACAAAAATGCACACAAAAAAAAGTAAAAATGTATCCGACTTTCCATCACTCCCTTCATTTCCCATCACAGGAAGCATGAGCTACGTGCAGCACTAAAGGACATCATTTCCAGCTCTGATTGCTATCCTCCTACAGAAGACATCAACCACTGCTTCTGGATGCATGCAGACAAAGTCCAGGTGAGAATCTGTTCAAATTGATTTGCCTCCTGTGTTTGACAGATTCTATTTGTGGCAGCAGCTGCAGCTGAGAAGCAGCAGAGAAATGCATAACTGAAGAAATGAGCTCAGTTAGCAAAGCATGACGAAACTCAAACAAACCTATGTAACATGTTGCTCTCCAGCATTACATAGATATTGTGTTAAATAAAAATACAATTATTATTTCATTACAATGAATTGATACTGAGATTTTCTGTAAAACAGAATAAATTGGTGCTACTATGGAAGTTGTTCAAATATAAAACCAGGAAAACAAATATAAAAAAAATAATTTGAAAAACGGAAGAAAACCGAATCCTTTAAATGAAAACAAAGAGAGTTGATTGTTTAGATTGAGTAAATGATTTATATATCAAAAATCAAACGTAAGACAATGGGTGGGCGGGCCTTTGCTCATCTTTGGAACACGCTTCCTCTGGATGTTAGACAGGTCTGGATGTTAGACAGGTCTGGATGTTAGACAGGTCTGCTGTTGAGGTTTTTATAGCCAAACTGAAGACTCACCTTTTTACAGCATCCTACCCAGATTTGTGATATTGCTGCCAACATTTTGGGCTTTTTTATCTTTTAGGCGCCCTTTAGTGACTCAGTAAATTTTTTAGGTTGGTCTGACTATAATCTGCTTTTATTGATGTTTTAAGCTACCTTGTTCTCTTTTCTAGTTTTGTTATTAATCTTTTAATTGACTCATTATGCTCCTTTTATATTATGGTATGTAACTGTCGTATTTTTCTGTGGCTGTTGTTCCTCATTGTCTTTGTCTAAATATAAATGAATTTTACTATTATTATTAATATTATTATTATTGTTGTTATTATTACTATTGTTATTATTATATAGACTCAATTTTGCAACTTCAAATTAAAAAGTGACTGCCACTGGATGTTTAACAGTAAATTTAAAGCAGCAATCCGGAGTTTTCCCCTTTCAGGAATTATGTATGATTTTTCAGAAAACCGTAAAAATGATTGTCTTATCATGTAGTGTGATATAATGTAAGCAATACGTCTTTTCTTTTGCTAAGCCCGCCCCCTGACCCGTAGAGCTCCGTACAATAGGAAACTGAGTGCGGGTCAGAACTAACCAATAGCGTTAGACTACCGCTTATGTGCTTCAGAGTTAAGGAAGTACCTCGGCTGATGCAGAGTCGAACTTTTCACGGACAAGTAAGTCTTTAAAATATAAATATATGAAAACACAACATGACATGAGAATAATAATTGTAAAACAACGTGTTTTAGCTCTGTTTGTCGGCTACAGAAGCACATTCATAAACAAGAAACGTGCAGTCGCCATCTTAAAAAACCGAATCGAACGACTCTTGGTGTGATACGCTTGCCAGCCACTAGATGGTGCCATCAGATAAAAGAAATACTCCGGACAGCCGCTTTAACTCACAAAGTGTCTTTATTTAACATAAATGGAGTCAGATTTAAAATCTATTAATCTGAAATATTGAAGTGCCGAACCAAGCAATAGAAAATCTAGAGCAAAGAAACAAAGTCCTCTTTTGTACAGCTTTTAAGTTAATGTTAGATGCAGCTCTACCCATCTATCCATCCATTCATCCATCCATCCATCTGACTTGAAGATCACTGAGTCAGATTACAAGTGCAACAACAGGTGACTCTTCCCATCACGCGGCTGAATTTAATTAGCAGTTTTTCAACTAATCAACAGGGGAGCAGAGCAGCATACCGTGGTTAAACAAGAGCGCACCACCTGTGATGGAGAGTTAGGATACGAGACATCTTAGGTCTGCAAATTAACGTGTGGGAACTGGAGCCTGGGGAGTTGAAGGGAAAAATCAGAGGACCAAAATAATCAGAGGCAGGGTATTCCCAAACATGTTGCATTGGGTCATTAAACAAACGTGAAGCATGCTGAACAGCCGTGTTTCTGCAGCATCGGGTAAAGTTTGGACACACCTTTTCATTCTTTGTGAATGAGTGGGCGTGTCCAAACCTTTGGCTGATTCTGTTAGTGACGAAAGGAAAATGATACAGAAACCCTGAATCTGTCAGCATGCCATGTTAAATATACTCTCAGACAGAAATCTTTGGACGTGTACGCCTAAAACTGATTCACTTTTGGGGTCAGCTCTGTTCAGGATGCCTGCCACAGCTAGACGACATTAGCAATCACAAAACGGCTGTCACTCAGTTAACATTAGAGATATTGATGTCTAACTTGATAAGGCAGAAGCTGAGACTCATGCTGCTGCATGGCACTGCATGTAGTGCCGGAGTGTTCCAATAGGGGGCACAGTAGAGTGCTCAGACCGGATAGAGAGCCAGGTTTATGGGGTACAACCAAAACAAACATGGCATCAATAAAAGAGATCAGTTACTAGTTAGTTTGAATGCAGTATGCATTCAAACTATTGTTTTCCTGTTTCTCTTTATTATTCTTCTTCTTCTTCTTATAACCTCTGCTTCCGTACGTTTTTTGAACTGTATCTCCTCCTACAGTTTTTCAGCTATTTCAGCAAGTTTGGTATCAAACCGTTCAGCTTGTTCAGCTCTTTCCGGCTATATCTCTTGGTATTGATATCTTCAACCGTTTCCAATTTATTTAGCTTTTTCTGCCATTTTTCAGCCCATTGAAATGAATGGAAAAGGCTTAAAATCGCTCAATTTTGAACAAAATCGTTCATCTTTTTGACCTCTTACTTGCCAGGGTTAACTTCAACCTAGAGACTTCATTCAACTTTTAACAAACTCAAAAGAAGTTCAACTATTTCAAATTTTTTCAGCTTCTTGATATCTTTTACGGTTTTTCTACAATCACAGGTTAAACTTGAGGTACGATTTTGGAAAGTTCAGGAACGTCTCCTCCTCCCCCCATTCAAAAGAATAGGGCCAAAAACAGACTTTGCTCGACTTCAGGCCGTGTCCTGAGAGAACCGTAGAACCGAGGGAAATGAAACTTGCGCTGGATGAAAGCTGACGGATTTTCCTCCGTTTTGAGCTATAATTTATGGACGTACTCCAAAAATTGTGGTCGTAGCGTTAACTAGTTTGGAAAGGTTTTAAAATATTTCTCCTCCCAGCAGCTGGGCTGTGCTGTCCCAAATATGGTCATTCCTTTCCCACTGTGACTGACAGCTTCAGATTCAAATCCCGAAGGGGAAATTCTGCTACGACCACATCTTTTGGGGTAGACGCGTAATTTTCTCAAAAACAGTAGGTTTTTTTGTCTGCTTCGATGGGATGGTCTCGATTTTGCTGTAGCTGCCACGGTTTTTGCGCTATGAGGCTCAGAAGGAGGAGTCAGCCAGATTTTCTCCCATTGGCAGCCATTCAATTTTTTCTCAGCTCAGGTGCTTCGATCGCTCTCCGAGAGCTAAACTGTACTCGTCATATCTCCTACAATATTAAAGATAGGCACACA
>SSNS01000394.1:261224-320415 GCA_006937985.1 Aphyosemion australe
ACAGAATTCGACGTAGCCACACATAAATTCACACAGAGCACCATCGACGCCTTCTGCTGCTGACGCTTTTGGAATTTTTCTAATCGGTGCCATACTTTTTGAATGGTGATGAGAGGTTCCAGGCTTCCAATGTGACTGTTGAAGCTGCATATCAGCTGCAGGATCCGATGATTTTCTCTAAAGAAAAATCTGCTACGACCACATCTTTTATAGTTCATGTGTAATTTTTTTCAAAAACAGAAGGTTTTTTTGTCAGCTTCGATAGGATGTCTTCGTTTTAGCTGTATCTGCCACGGTTCTTGAGTTACAAGCGTCAGAAGGAGGATTCAGCCACATTTTCCTCCCATAAAAAACAGGCATTTTCTGCTCCAGACAGTAGAAATCATCTCATCATTTCTCCTACAAATATTCTAGGTAGGCACACAAAAAATTAAATACAGCACCACCAAAGCCTTCTGATGCTGACGCTTTTGGAATTTTTCAAATCGGTGCTATACTTTTCGAATGGTGATGAGACGTTGGAGACCTCTGATCGGACATCTGAAGCACAGATCCAAAGCCTTCCTCATTAAGGGGCCTGCCTGCTGCATCTCTAACAGCAGCAGAGCAGTGGTGTGATAATGGAGCTTTCTGATTGGTTCAGACATTTCCCGCTATTTACTGTCTGAGAGCGGATATACGGAAAAGCTATTTTAAGTACAATCCTACTGGAGCCTTGTGGCCTCTCTATTAGTCAGTCTGCTTGTTTCAGCAAACCAGTATCAGAACCAGCATCTGGTTTAAGACCAGAACCAGGATCAGAACCAAAACCAGAACCAGCATGTGGATCAGAACCAGGGCAAGACTAGAGCCAGGGTTAGATGAGATATAGGAACAGAACAAATACCCGGACCTGGATCAGAACCCAGACCCACACTCTACTCTCTCTCTCTCTCTCTCTCTCTCTCTCTCTCTCTCTCTCTCTCTCTCTCTCTCTCTCTCTCTCTCTCTCTCTCTCTGTCTGTGTTTGTTTCTCTCTGTCTCCCTCTTTCTCTCTCCCTCCCTCCCTTCCTCCCTAACCCTCTCTCTATCTCTCTCTCTGTTTCTCTCTCTCTCTCTCTCTCTCCCTCTCTCTCTCTCTCTCTCTCTCTCTCCCTCCCTTCCTCCCTAACCCCCTCTCTCTCTCTCTCTCTCTCTTTCTCTCTCTCTCTCTGTGTTTCTCTCTCTCTCCCTCTTTCTCTCTCCCTCCCTTCTCCATTTCTCTCTCTCTCTGTTTCTCTCTCTCTCTCTCTCTCTGTGTCCCCCCCCCGTCTCTCTCTCTTCCTCCCTCTCTCCCCCCCCCTTTCTCTCTATGTCCCTCACTCTTTCCTACTCCCTCCCTTCCTCCCTCCCCCCTCTCTCTCCCTGATAGGCTGAGAGTTTTCAATTTTTTTCTGGCTAAACAGACATACACACCCACACATATTATACATCAAATTGATCGGCTTGGTCTAAGGAACCCAATGCCCCCCCACCCCAATCCCTGCTCTCTGATTGGCTGAGAGAGCTCAAGCATCTTTTTGGATAACAGAAATACGCACCCACACATATTATACATCAAATTGATCAGCTTGGTCTGATGAACACGGTGCCCCCCCTCCCGCCCATCCCTGCTTTCTGATTGGCTGAGAGAGTTCAAGCTTCTTCCAAGTTAACAGAAATACGCACTCAGACATGTTATACACCAAATCGATCAGCTTGAACTCTGTAAACCAGCCGTCCACCATCCCTGGTCTTTGATTGGCTGAGAAAATTTTGAAACCTTAAAGTTCAATTTCTGCTCTTTCTAACAGTTTATTTTTTATCTCATTCTGCTAACTTTGACAATTGAACTCATTTTCAACTTCACTTAAGTTCTAATGCATGTTCATCAATTTCAGCTGCTAAATTCACAGTTCAGCTAATTGTGAAAATTTAACTTTTAAATTATTCCTACTCAAATACCAGCTGTCTAGTTTTTTAAACTGTGTAGTGAGATTTCAGTTTTCTGCTGTTTAGATTTATTTTCTCTTTTCTCCACTTACTTATTTGGCTTTAATACACTTGTTAGTGATTTTTTGCTCCTAAATCTTTCAATCTTTTCAGCTCATTTTTACAATTACGTTAAATTTTCGCAGCAGAAAACTGCTTATTTCAGTTCAGCTACTCAGCTATCAGTTTCAAAATTCAGCATATCCTGCTAACTTCACAATTCAACTAATTGTGAAAATTTAACTACTTTTACTCAAATATCAGCTGTTTAAACATTTTAGCTGCTCAGTTTTTTTAACTATGTTTAGAGATTTCATTTTTCTGCTGTTTAGGATTTTTTTCTCTATTCTACTTTTTGGGCTTTTTAAAACGTTTTAGCAATTTGTGCTCCTAAAACTTCAAATACATTCAGCACATTTTGACAATTAAGCTTAGTTTTAGCTTCAATTCAGCAGTTTCAGCTATCGTATTCAGCAACAAAGCATTCAAACGCATTTCTGCAAGAAATGCAATTTATCTAGTTCATTTTGAGATGCAGTGTAGATAGTACGAAAGACCTCTAAACCAGAGACGGAGTGACCATGGCAGTGCGCCTACTGGTTACTCGTATGTTGCAGCGTTCAGTTCGAAACGAGTCACGTTAATTTCAGGGGACGTGCACAAACGACACTTCAAATTAATGCAAGTTATGCGAGGCAGCCATTTTAAACACACAGAAAGTATATTTCTAGCTTTATTGTTAAAAAGATACATCATGAAACCCGTGGTGGATTTTAATTAAGCTATCAGAAAGTAAACAACATCTTCGGCGTCTGTGCAACGTGTAACTTTTGGAGTCAACCCTATACAAGATAGCCACCCTAGCCAATTGACCCTACAAAACACAAAAAGGGCTAACTCAACACAATCAATTTCACTGTTAGCGAGCTAAACATCGATGTGATGGTAGCGGAAGTGGAGTCGTCCACTACAAATTCTCTGAAATCACACAAGACTCAACATTTGATGAAAACAGTTCCATCTTTTCTCAGCATCTTAGTTAAAACCCTGACATGAAAAGGTCACAGACAATAATCATCATTTCATGGAATACCAGGCCATTTAATTATCTTGTTTATCTATTATGGAATAATGTTTTATGTTAGAACGCTGAACTTTCCAGCTCCTCACGTGAGCTCAAAACATTCTGTTAAATATTTGATAGTCAGTATCAACAGTTGGTGACTTTTGTAGTGTTATGTATCACCACAGCTAACCTAAGAGATGGAAGGCTCTTAGAGCTGAGAGTTTTCACCTTAAGAGGGTTGGTGAAAACATCTCTGTGTTTAAACACTGCATCTTTAAGCTTTCGTAAATGTTTTTCAAGTGGCCAGCATTAAATTCATGTTGGATGACCTTGTAAAACAATAATATCAACACAGCAGATCATGTGACCCTTATTGTTGCATTCTGCCTGGAGCAAAGCCCGCTCCAATAACCAAGCTTAATTTCTGCATCTGAAGCCTTTTAAACCCTTATATGCCCTTAGAGCATTTTTTTGTGCTCTAACACGAGAATCGTAGGTTTTTTACTAAATATGACATCACACAAAAACTACACAGTGAGCAAAAAATATTTTTATGCCCATTTGTGACACTCCAAGGCTGTGACAATTCACCCCCAAAACAGGTCATCTGGGCATAACACACAAAAAATTATTTCTTTTTTTTTTACATTTTTTCACAGTTCTGGTTTTGATCATAAACGTGGCAATAAAGGGGTTAAATCTCAAAATCACGCAAATATTTTATTACATTTTGTTAGGGCTGAAGTCAAGGATGAAATTCATGTAAAAAAATTGGGACTTATGAAATATTATATAATATTTCTGTAGGAAGTTTTCTTTGTGCATTTTTTGTGCTCTAACACCAGAAGCGTTAGAAAATTAAAAGGTTATATAAGGGTTAAGCTTCTCTGAGAATATGTGAGTGAACAGGTTTTTCAGTGAAGAGAAAGCCGCGTGTACCAGGTCTGGAGACTTCCAGACTGATTCCAGCAGACTGAGCAAAATGGAAACTTACCCAACTCTTTGGAGACTGGAGACACTGCAGAATTCTCCCCAATCTTAGACAGTGCATCAAAATACATCTTTCCTGCCACAGACATTGCTGAGAAAATAATAAAACGGTCATGAATGTTTGTGGAACACAAACTGGAATGCCTAGTAAAGATCACAGAACACTGACTATTCACCACAACGGCCAATCTTCAACCCCCTAGTTGGCTATTTTTGTGAAACTGTAAATGTTTAACAATGTGGAAAAAGAAACACTCACCACTAACAGATTTCTCATAGTTCTTTCCCAAGTTGACCAGGTTCCTCAGGCCTGGGTTGAACTGTTCCATCACATTCTGGTTGGTTTGAGAAAATACAAAAATGAAGTTATAGCATCTGATGAGAAAAATAAGCATCAACATGAACTAAATTATACTGTATTTATTTTATGTCAACCTAAAATGTATAAATAAATGGCCACTATAATGTTTATATAAGACATTGATGTGTTGTTTTGAGTTTTTTTAAACTGTTTTACTAAAAATTGAGAATAATTTAAACCCCATCATGTGTGCCTCAAAAACTCAAGACCTAATCCTGTTGGACATTACACACTGTGTAGCAGGCAACAATAAAGTTTCTCCTGGAATTTTCTGGTTTAAATCCATCATTTGTGATTCAATTTATCCGACCGCTTCTTAGTTTTGACTTATCCTGATTTGTCCAAGCTTTCATTTTAGGTAAACGTGTTGTTCAAAATAGCAAATCAAAAAGAAAAACTGAAACCAAAACAATAAACATATCAAGAACACCACTCAGACGAAACCAACCTCCCCAAAATAAAAGATAAAGGTAGATAAACACAGATTTGGGTTTTTAGGGATCAGATCAGACTCATGAGCTAACGCTAACCTGCCGATACCAATATTCACCAATTATGATTTAGCTCAAACTATAAGGAAGACCCAGGACACGCTGGAGGGACTATGTCTCTCGGCTGGCCAGGGAACGCCTTGGGATTCCCCTGGAAGAGCTGGCCCAAGTGGCTGGGGAGCGGGAAGTCTGGGCCTCCCTCCTTAAGCTGCTGCACCCGCGACCCGACTCCGGATAAGCGGAAGAAAATGGATGGATATAAATAATGGAATACTATTAAATAGGGGTGCATCAATTGCAGTTTTTGGCCGATCGCCGATCTTAAGAAAAACCTGAGCTCGAGGCCGATAGATCGATCTATCGATGCACCCCTACTATTAAATTGTTTCTATCAACTTGAAATTTGTAAATTTGAAAGAAAAATAACCACATGGAAGATCTGTCATTGCTAGCATGAATTAGCACTTCAGTTCATTTTAGTTCACAGACAGGGAAAGATGTAAAACTTTGTCAAAGGCGTGTTCAGACCTAAACAAAACCACCCGTTTCCAATGTTATCCAAAAAGTCTGATTTTTGATTCGCTGACTGATTGAGCACTGACTGAGCCAAACACGTAGCCTGGCAAGCCATCCTATATATGTGAATATATAGTCTGGCCACGAACCACTGACGGCTCTCAGTCGTGAGGCGGGATCTACGGTTGTCTTTCAAAATGTCAGCACGCAATTGGATAGCGCTATGACCAATCAGAGTGACGAACAACATGACGTAATCACGGCGACGGAAAAGCGGGAGGCATTAATAGCGTCTAGCTTCAATGATTTCTGTCGTTTTTGTATAAAAACATGTGAATATCAGGTGTACTGGGACATTGCACTACTTTGTTTGATAAAAATAAGAAGCCGCTAAGTATAGCCGACAGACTTACGCACGTTGGAGTCTAAATAATCCAATGTTGATGACAAAGCCGTTTCAAACGAACGTGTTTTCCGAGTTGCCGCCATGTTGCTTGGGTTCGCGGCGTTCGCGGCCATAGATATCATATCACTAGATGCCTTAGCCGCGCTGTTCGTCGATTGGACGGACGTCCCTACGCGGCGGCCATCTTACCTCGGACAGCTGCCCCCTTTCGTAACATTGGTGTCAATGGTGAATGTACTATTTAAATAACTCTAACTTGCTCAATTTTCAACCGAATTTCAAACGGTTTGGTTTGTTATAAACGCCAGAGATGTGGCTGTGAAATATGATGGATTTGGCCCATTAATTTAAAAATGTTAAAGTATGTCCTATCAAGCCTATGTGCTATAAGGTTTGTAATAATGCAACCGGCTTGTAAATCCGTTCATTTTTAATCGAGTTAAGAGTGTTTTTGTTTAAGTTGTTCAATCACCTTCCATCTGCTACCATTGAGAACGGAACGTAAGCTGTCCGAGGTAAGATGGCCGCCGTGTAGGGACGCTGTCGACTCCCAGTTAAGGCATCTAGTGTTTATATGATATCTATGTTTGCGGCCGCAGCGCTGACGTCATCGGCTACTCCCGCTCTGTGATTGGCCCATGATATAGAGCGCTGTGATTGGCCCAACCAAAACTATAGCGAGTTGTGATTGGATAGACACAGCAGTGGTTTGGGCTGCGAGGGTTCCAATGAAGCGTGCCTAGACCAAACTCTGCAAAGCAAGAATTGGTCTAGTTCACTAGGCTACCAAACACGTGGAATATCAGCTGATTTAGTATTTTTTGGTGCATTTCTGTTTAAAAATACTCAACATTGCCTTAAAAATGCATGTTTGAGAGAAATAATGACCCAGGACTCATTAACTCAATATCTAATGTTCATCTGTGTCCAAAAATGATAAAACGTTGGTAAACCACAGTTACTAATGTTTCATGAGTTGTGTAATGATCACCTGTAAATTATTCAGACCTTATTGTCAATAAGTGATATTCAAACTATAATTGTGACCCTCTGATAATGATGAATCTGTAAAATTACACTTGCAGTGACTCTTTAGGCGATGCTGTTGCTATAAATCAGTTTGTAACATCACTTAATCCAGAAACAGCAGTTGTCTCTGTCCATCTATAATATTTTCTATATAAGCTACTCACTTACATCCATTACTGCGAGCATTGTGTAACTATTTTATATCTGTGAGCAAGAGGTGATGGCTGCTGAGGAGCTTGCTGTATAATCTTACCACACAAAACACACAGCCAACTAAATTATTAAACCTGGAGTCTTTTTCCTGCGTTTCAACACTCCAATGAGCTGTGGGGGCTGCTCAAACAGGAGAGAAGCAAAGAAAAGCTGTTCCAGAGGGCTAAATGCTTGTAAGAAAAGCCTTGAATCTCTCCCTCTTATTTTCCCTCCTCCAGCTGCTTATATTCCCTAGACTACCTGTGGAGAGCAGCTTTTAGAGCAGAAGACGTCAAAACTATTGGTGGGTTTAAAAGGAACTGGTGACTCTTACTTCTTTTACATCAGTAAAATCATAGCATGAAATAAGTGAGCTTTATTTATTCACCAAATATGCAATTGATTAAAAGCAGGAAGGTGAGTTAAATCTCCTAAATATTCTTCATGACTGACCAATCACCAGCCAGTTTTTAAATCACATATTGCTAATACACCAACACATCTTCCATGTAGATGTTTTTACTTCCAGAATCAAAATTTTCAAGTTAGATAAATTATGAATGTCAGCTGCTACCCACAATGCAATGCAAGAATCTCCTAGCCTAGAAATCTAGACAAACCGTAGCAGTAGCAAAAGGATTTTACTCTGCAGGTTGGTCTAGCCATGCTTCATTGTAGCCTCAGCAGGCCTACCATTGGCCAAATCAGTTTTGTGTTTGGCCAATCACAGCGCTCTACGTTTGTTGGGCTGGTTGAGCACCAGAGCTGTGACACATAAAAACTACAAACATGGCATCTCAGGACTGGTGTTAATTTGAAACGGCTTTGGCATCAACTTTGGATTATTTAGACTTGGGCTTTCCTTTGAGACAAGAGCAGATATCAGAATCAGAATAATTTTTGCCATTTGAGCCAGCATCCCGGCACAAATGAAATTACAGTTTCAGAACAACCTGTCCAACATTTGACAGAAAAAACACCTCAAACGTAAAAGCACATATTCAGATAGTCACAACATAAATCCACAAGTGGTGGGTGGAAGGGGTGGGGATCCCCTTTGCACTGGGAGGGTTAGCAGCCATCTAGTGTGTCCTGCTGCTCTAAGATTTGAAGGAGATTCAGGGAACGAGAGAGAGCATTGAGCTAGAGGTGTATGGCGGACTGGCTCCTTGACTCACTACAGTAGCGTGAATACGTCATGTTGTTTGTTGCTCTGATTGGTCCTAGTGCTATCCAATTATGTGCAGAGGCAGTTTGAAAGACAATCGTCAATTCTCCCCCAGGAGTGGGTTGTTTCAATGGTTCAAGTCCATATATAATGCTAAGGAGCATTATATATTTACATATATAGGATGGCTTGCCATGGTAAGGACCTCCAGAATATTGTCAGAGGTGAAAACAAATAAGAATTAAATAATGTTTTGGGGTCCGTTTAATTTGACATAAACACGGCAAACTTGCTTTCTTGACAATCCTTGTCATTGCGTGCTGAGAAAAGTGTAAAAATAGTGTGTTGACACAGAAATACCTGTGTAGCCTGGTTAGTGCATGCGCCGTGTTAGCCGTTTGGTACTTTTGGGTTGCAGCGCTACTTCAACAGTGCGATACACTCATGAGGGACGAGCAAAATATCAAACATGTTTTGATATTTGTGCACATTTGCTGATCGGGAGCTGGTCGTGAGGCGTTAATCGCCTCTTAACCCCTGAATATTACATCATGCAAAACTCGCCCCGACCTCAAAGATTATCCCACGAGTGGAAAATCAGCTCAAAATGAGCCAAAAATCGCACACAGCGTACACCCATCTTAAGAAGTAGTTAAAAAGAGGAATTTTTGACAAACTGGAAATAAATAAAGACGTATGTGGTCAATTACTGTAATAAAATTCATGATATTTTAATGATGGAATAAGTTAAAAATCAGTAATCAGTAATAGAAGAAAATTATTAAAAATGAAACAATTATCAATAACATTGTTTAAAAAAACTGGTATCCTCACAAGAGTAACAAGTGTTAATGTCCTGGGGCTGACACGCTGCAACCAGTGTGTTTGCACCCTCAACTTATGGGGCTGAAATGGTTGTCACGGCAACACAGCACCTCACAGCAAAGTACCTGGGTGTATATGTTGATGAAAAAAATGTGTATATATATATATATATATATATATATATATATATATATATATATATATATATATATATAGTATCAGGTCTGAGCATTTCAAAAGTCAGAAATTGGTATCGGCCCTCAGCACCAGAATCTGTGCATCTCTGTCAATTAGTTTATAAATAAACTTTTTCAGATGGATATTTCCACTTAATTTGAAAAGTGGTCAATTACCCCTGGAGGCGTTTAAGGCCTGCTTAGGGAGGATATTAATGAGTAAACAACTTCCTAGGGTAGGGCTGGTTTCTCAAAAACCAGTTCAACTCTCCAAAACCGAGACGGTTCTGGGTGAACTCAAGCAAAACCAGTTGGTAAAACTGTTTTGAAGTATTTTAAGAGTAGTTTAAACCAAGAATTGACTCACTTGAACAATTATTCACACACAAAATACGACTTTATCATCAAAGATGTCATAATAAAAGAAAACATCCCTGATGTTCTGTTTCATTTCTATATTTATATCCTTTATCTGTAAAGTTTACCAACAAGAAAAAGAAGAATTGAGCGACTAATTGGTAACACCTGGTAAATTTTCACCGGTTAGTCCACATGGAGGAGAGTATGGAGGAATTTGCCTCCCTCCATGGCGGTAGCACCTGTTGTGTTCCCAGCTTGCCGACACAGAAACCCACCTTGTAGGTACTTTCGGTCAGCCTGTTCACCTCCTCCGTCCTCGACATCTTTATGTCTCTCTTCTTCCGCCGGGCAGAATAAACAATAAAAAACAACTATCTCTCTTTCTTTTCTGGCCAAAATAAAAAGAGGTATCCAAGTGGGTGAAGCGACGGAAACCTACGGACGTTTGAAATCCCTCATAGCCAGCGCGAGAGGCGGCTCGCGCACATACCAGCGACACACCAGAGATCAAAGGGACACGGGAGAGAGGAAATATGAAAACAAACCCGGGACAAATAATAAAAAAAGGCTGGTTATCTGCTTCTGCTGCCGCTCAGCACTAAAAGGCTGAGCTGTCAAACTTGTTGTAGGTGGTTAGTTCACCGGAGGGGAGGAGACCTGTGGAGGGAGGTATTATTAACCAGTTTAACCCTTAAATGGGTGAAACTGGGACTTTTGTCACGGTGGAAAAGTCAATAAAGGTTATTTATTTATATTTGTCAAACTAAATAAAAAACACAACTGTGGACTGAAAGGTAATTTTACATCAAAATGTTTTTTAACCTAAAATTTACAATTTTGATGAAGTTGCTGCTCCTCTAGTTCTTATTTTTCTTTTTAGTCGTTATTACCAAATAACATGTTTTGTGCTAAAACCCTTCTTTAAGATAGTTGTTTTACCAGCTTTTTTCCCCAATTGCACTTCATTATATTATAAAATGTTTTATTTAAAAGCATCACTGGGTATTTTTCTTTCCATGCTGGCTACCTGTTTGATTCATCATACAGATACAGCACACGCGCGCCCCCTAGAGGCAGTCTGGCCGAAACGCAGACACATTGACTGAACATGGCCCACACCTGAGACTCTGGATCCCCTTCTGCGCCTCTGAAGTGGCTCCATGTAACTTTGATCAGCAGTGACATAAATCTGAGTATTATGTAAATTTAAACTGACAAAAGAAAATGTTTGTTTTAAGAGTTTTAAGACGTTTGCAATAAGTGAATGAAATCTCAATCGCAGAATGACCCTAACAATACAAGTAAATTGAGATGTTTGTAAACTGGCTTTTATAAATACATGCTTAACGGTCAGTTCACTGTTGAGCTTTCTCTTCTCTAACATGTAACTTTTAAATATATAGTGCAACTCTTCTTCAAACCCACCAGGATTTAATAATTTAACATACTAGAGGCAAATAGCTGTAAAAGCAGAAGGTGGTGTGGCACATCTACTGTAAGCTGGTAGATTTTAGGGTATCATAATACAGTGTTGCAGTAAGATAGAGCAACGTATTATTAAAGCAAGGAAATAAAGACCTAGCTCATAAAAACATGGTACGTTAAACACAATAAGTAAATAGTGCTTACAGCCTTTAGAGGACATCTAAATAATAAATAACCAACAACCTGATGCATTTTTTATGTTTGCACCTTTTAAGAAATGAAGATACAACGTTTATGTTTTATTAATTAATTTATTCCTTATTTCTGTAATTTTCTGCAAATATGAGAACTGGATTACTGCTGCACAGTTGCACTCAAATAGTGTATTTTCACTTAAAAAGTTAGAAACTTAATAAATCTTATTTTCAGGGGTCAAGCAGGATTTGTGGCTCTTTCTAAATTAAAGAGTCAACGTTGGATACAAGAAATTATTAATGCAATGAGTACCATGGACCGCCTAGACATAATAAAAATAGCAGCAATAAATGTAAACCCAAAGTAGGCGGCCAAAAATGTGACTTCCATGACTGTTTCTAAAATAAATCAATTAAAAATAAACAACCTAGCACAAAACAGAAGCTACATTATCAGTTTATGTGGCATTTGGGTCACTTTGTCACCTCAGAGCTCTAAACCAATAATTCCAACTGCCCAGCCCACGTAAAGCATTTGTTGCATTTGTGTTCTGATTTACCACTAGATGTCCCTCCCCATCAGCTGATTCTGTCTCTAGCTGATGGAGGCAGGTTTCATAACTTTCCTCTGACACTTATTTCAATGTGGCATGCACCTATTCATGAACACTTTTGCTGTTATTCAGTCATATTCCGACACATTTATAACAAGCTGACATGATCAATGCCACTAAATACCCTGTCAGATCATTCTGAATTTACACACTCTGTTTGAGCGTCCTACAAATCGAACAGCAAGCAAATAGTAATTAAAATAAATATGCCAAGCCCCTTCTTTGTAAATGTCATTTGAGTTCAAAACTTTGCAAAGCTCCCTGCTGCCACCGGGGGCTGCAAAGGGGAGCAGAATGCTAAATGAGACTGTGCCCTCAGGCTCTGAACACTGCTCTCAGCTCTCAAAATGCTGTTAAGTGGCACACACACAAGGAAATTAGTCTCAAAAGTCACTACGTGAGAGGTAAATCTATTCTATTTTTTCCTCTCTTGTTGTTATCGCCTGCATCTTGTCTGTCCTGACAGCCTCCCATTGGGTTAGGAGGCACAAATCAATACTAAAGGAATGTAGTGCTAAATAAAGCTATATGAGGGTCATTTATTACAAGTCATTCACATTTGTGGAGGACAAATGCTCAAGATTTTTCCCCACAAGTGCAATTTATATTGCCCTGTAAATCTTAATTTGTCAGTTTGTATTAAAGACGCCCAGAGGAGTAACTAATGAAACTGATTTTTAACAGTTTAGAAGTCAGACTTCAATATTTAAGTATATTCCTACACAGTAGTAATGCTCTTCCATGCTGCAGCTGGATTCTGGAGTGGATGTATATTTGTCTTTGTAAAGTTCCCAACAGTCTTGGTTTTCAGGCCGTTCTTATAGTTAGTCTAGATCATTTGGGTTCTGTGATAGGGTTATGGACCAGTAACATCTTACCTGTTGTAGATGGCTCACTGAACAACGCTTTAAAAAGTACAGATTAGTTCTGATCAGACTGATGAGCTAACAGCTAGTCAGAGAAGGCACGAGACCAGAGTGTATTACTGTCTTCTTAAAGACCAAGTTCACTAATTTTTTCAACACATTTGAAGTGGTCGGTTAGCCTGGGAAGCCATCCTATATACATAAGTCACCACCTGGATTTAACTAAGCAAACAGGCAGGAGCTTCCTATTGGATAATGACTGCATGGGTGATTCTCTTTCAGCTGCAACAAGTTATTTAACCCAACTGGAGCAATGAGCTGCTTCTCATTTCTTCAACAACCATGTGGAAAGACACATCTGGTGGTGGTGGAACAGATGTTAGTCTGTGTGAGAAGGGTCACATCACTGGCATGCATCAAGCAGAGAAAACATCTAAGGAGATTGCAGAAACGACTAAAACTGGGTTCAGAACTGTCCAACGCATTATTAACAACTGGTGTGATGAGTCCAGATGGACCCTGTTCCAGAGTGATGGGTGCATCAGGGTATGAAGAGAGGCAGATGAAGTGATGCACCCATCATGCCTAGTGCCTACTGTACAAGCCTGTGGGGGCGGGGCTATGATCTGAGGTTGCTGCAGTTGGTCAGGTCTAGGTTCAGCAACAGGATGTGCTCCAAGAATGAGGTCAGCTGACTACCTGAATCTACTCAATGACCAGGTTATTCCATCAATGGATGTGTTCTTCCCTGATGGCACGGGCATATTCCAAGATGACAATGCCAGAGACCAGACCTGAACTCCATTGAGAACCTTTGGGATGTGCTGGAGAAGGCTTTGTGCAGCGGTCAGACTCTACCATCATCAATGCAAGATCTTGGTGACACATTAATGCAACACTGGATGGAAATAAATCTGGTGACATTGCAGAAGCTTATTGAAACAATGCCACAGCGAATGTGTGATGTAATCAAAGCTAAAGATGGTCCTGCAAAATATTAGAGTGTGTGACCTTTTTCTTGGTGTCAACTTTATTTTTGGTAGTGTATATGTGAATATATAGTCTGCTACGGGCCATTGACGGCTCTCAGTCAGATCTACGATTGTCTTTCAAACTGTCTCTGCATGCTATTGGATAACAAACAACGTGACGTACTCACCGCTACAGATATCAGTCAACAAGGTAGTCCGCCATACTCCGTCAAAGAAGATGCAAAAACATCCTTTTTCTAAATAAACTTAAGTACCGCTATCTGCTCTTAACTCAAAGCAAAGCAACTCTTATCTCAATAATGTAATAACAACTTAATAAACCTTTATAGCCATGGTAACCAAAGTGTGGCCCAAGGGCGTTTGACTGCAATTCAAGCATAGTGAATTTTGGCTTGCCAGCGCAAGCGATGACATCAGAAGGATAGTTTTTTATCAAAAGTAGAACCCTCTGCGCATCATCCACTCACACATAGGTGCTGCACAGCTGATGGACGTCAAAAGTCAGAAACAGGAAAGCTGGAGCACACTAGTGAGCAAAAATTGACAAGTTTGCTCACTAGTGTGCTCCAGCTTTCCTGTTTCTGATAGTTTTTTATTTTGAGATCCCTAACAGAAATCCAAATGTTTTTAAAAATAATTAATAATTTAATAATTTTAATTGAATCTACTGTTCAGTGCACTGAGTTCAGTTCATTTTTCAATTAGTTAAAACTTTCCTATATAAGGAAACCCAGCAGATTGCATCGAGTCACTGGCCGTTTCTCAATATGTGTACTTGTCTGTACTTGTGTACTCCTGTCCTTGTGAAACGTCATCAACGATGGTCCAAGTCCTGTTCCAATCCTAAGTACACATAATGGCAAGTTCGCTCAAAGTTCCCGGATATGTTCTTGCTCCGCCCATTGTAGCGAGGATGCACTGATGCATCCTTCTGCGGACTTGGGACAGCAAAGTTTCCCATAATGCATTGCGCCGCTAACCGTTATACTCCGAACGGCATAGGAGAAAGCTCATAACTGTTGTGTTTTATATCAGAAATACAAATAAATCAATATAAAGTTGTCTGTTATTGTAAATAATTGCGTATAACCTGTAAAATTTGCTGTGTATTTGTTTTTTTCTTCTTTTAGACTCTTCACGATCCCTCAAAATGCTAATGAGCTAACCCACTATCAAAATAAAAGCATCATTGCTTTGTTTTGATGAAAAAAAAACTTTTCTTCTTCATTTAACAGCAGGAAATGCTGATATTTTATCAGTTTTGATGAAAAGTGGACCAAATATAATACAAATAGTATGTTTTCATTGTTTTTTTGTCATTTAAGGAACAGACTAGACTTTCTTTTTTATGTCAGGTCGTTTTTTTTAACCGTAGCAACAAGCAGCGCTTGTTACCATGAGGCAAAGAAGTACGCTTGTTCCAAATGCCGTCCTCGTCCTCCCGTACTCGGCAGAACGGACTTTCTGGTGTCCTAGGCAAGAACACACTTGTCAAGTACACAAGAATGTACTAGCGTCCTTGAGTATTGAGAAACGGCCACTGACTTGTATCAAGGACTTTACAGCAATCTGCATACTAAGCAAGCATGTAGCGACAGTGGAGAGGAAAAATCCCCTTAAAGCCACATTCCTAAACTTTGCAGTTATATGCTCTCTGTCGCCCTCTCAAGGCTTGATGCGTAACGTCACTGTCGTAAAATCAAATCTTTCTCTCGGGCATAAGAGGCATGTTTACATTCCTAATGTCAGGCAAAACAACAAAAACAAACGTTTCCACCTCCACACATTGAATAAATATTTTTATCAGGACTGTATAACAACTTTATGCCTGACCAAACACAATAACCCTGGTGAAATCATTTATTACTTACCTAGCCATTAGCAGCACGGCTAGGTTAGAGTCCGTAGTTCATGCTGTTCTTTCTAAAAGAGCTCTCCAGCGAGGAAAAGACGGCCCAATAATAACTCTGGTCTTTGCTCTTGCTCTATCACGTTCTCTTTTTCTTTTCCTAGATTCCTCTGATAAGGGATTTCTAGCTTTCTTTGGTGGATCTGCCATTGCTCGAGTTTCTAAACCACGGGTCTACGTTATATTACTATGGCAAGCCAAAGGGGTTAAAGTCTGCCAAAACGCTCATCTTGAATGCGTGTTTTGCCACCAAAGGGGGCAAAAAACCACGCGTTCTAAAATCACACAATCTAAACGCACGTTATGTCCGCCAAAACATGCATTTTGGCGGACATAATGTGCGTTTAGAACGCGCTCTTTTTTCAACCCTTTGGCTTGCCATATAGTGCCGTAAAGCAACATGCAGTCAGTACTTCCAGTGTTGGGTTGCGGGTGAAAAACTGTAAACAAATGGAACGCACCATGAGGCCCATTGTTCACAGCGTAGACATTAAAGAGTAGACGCTGCATCAACCACTACTGCCTTTGGCGTCTGGGTCTACTCTTGTTAATGTCTATGGTTAACAGAATGTTTTGCTTTAGCTCCATGGAGATCTGGCTCTCTCGAACTGCGAGAGAGCGCCGTTCATGAACCCGTTCACAAACACACTTTACTTTTCATCAGACAAAATGGGCGCAATCAGTTCACGTTCGCAAAAAAACATGAACAAATTCATGAACGATGAACTCGTTCAGGCACAACACTGCTAGGGGACAGGTAGATATCTTGGAGATGCTTTATAAATACATACAGCTATATACATATACTGTACATAAATATATAAATACAGGCCGTTTCCTATGTTTCCTGTTCATACTAGTCATTAGCTTATCAATCTTGTCAGGACAAATCTCTGTTTATCCCAAAGATAGTCCAATTCCTCTTTATATCCTTTTTTTGCGTGATTGCACAAGTTGGTGAACAAGTCATGAAGCTTGTTAAAGCTATCAACCAGAATGAGTTAACTTATAGCCTACTATTGGTTTTAAAATAAAAGCGCTCAACAGCATTTTGCTACAACATTGCTAACTATTATACCTTCATAACATTGTTCATGTAATGCTAAAGAAAGAAAGCATTCTAAACAAACATCAGGACGTGTTGAAGTTGTCCGTGTACCATTCTGCTATCAGCCCATCTGCGATCTCTTCATTTATCGCCTCTATTGTGCTCCAGCTCTCAAGGACAGCTCCTCATCTGTTGTGACTGAATACCTAAGCGCACTAAGGCATTCAAAACTCAGCCAGCAAGGCCACCTCCTTTTCACACACATCACATTTTTTCCAAGCACTGCTTCACAGGAGTAGACAATGGAAGCGGTTGAAAAAATAGCTTTTTACCCTTGAGGACAGTAAATGAATTTGCAGCTTACAATGTCGCAAATCTAATCAGCAGTAGCTGTGTATTTATTTCAGCCACCATTCCTGGAAACGTTTTATGTCACTTGTTAAATTGACGTCAGTCATAATGTTCTTAAAATAGTGCAAAGATGGAATGAAACTGAGGAAGGTGAAGGGAAAAGATGCCTCATTATAGCTTCATCAGTTTGGACCAACATCAGGGCCTGGCGGGCAAAATGGCTTCTACTTCCTGATAGAGATGCAGTGTTGGAGCTCATTATATTTCCACGACCTAAGCCTCATTGTTGAGTAAAGACATGACTTCAGGCTAAACAGCCCATTCTTGTTGGTATTTTTACAAGTTTAGCACATAATACGCAAAACTTGAATCTAAAGTGACCTCATGAAGAAGGTGAACTACACGTAGACAGAAATCTAGATAAACCGTAGCAGTAACAACAGATTGTGCTCTGCAGGTTGGTCTAGCCACGCTCCATTGTGACCTCAGCAGGTCTACCATTGGACTGAACAAATTTATGTACAGCCAATCACAGTGATCTGTTTGTAGAGAGACTTTGGGCGGCTTAGCACCAGAGCTGTGGACTGCCCCGATTGGTGCGTTTCCTTTATCAGAACTTCCGGTAAATCTGTGAGCATGAAATTGACCGGGAGATCCGAAGCCCCGGTCCTCTTAAGCTGTCCTGTCTCCATATATATTTGGCCTTGTAAGGAATTTGATGAAACGTCAGCACATCGAGACCGCTGCGTAGCAACAGCATCGATCAGCGCAAAACGCGCGAAAAGTAGTAAAGTAGTAAGTTCTTGTAAATTTACCCCGAAGTTCCGATAAAGGAAACGCACCTAATGACTGATTTCCGTAGTGATGAATATGTCATGTTGTTCATTGCTCTGATTGGTCGAAGCACTTTCCAGTTGTGTGTGGAGACTGTTTGAAAGACACCTGTGGACTCTGCCCTACAATGAGCTGTGTCTATGTGTCATGGCCATACTATATTTACATTCACAGGATGGCTTGCCACGCTATATAAACAGCATTTATAGCTATCAAATATTTTATCACCACTCACAAAGGTAAGCAGTATATATATATTTTTTTACTTTAGTGTTATCAAACAAACCCCTGGGCCAATTTTAAATGAAACTTTCAGAAATAAACCCTTAGATGCTGATTTACAACTGGTAAACGTTTGGATTCAGCCCAATTCAAGATGGCCACCGCAGTTAACGCATTTCATCAAAAATTATTATAACTCACTCGATTTTAGCTAATGAGCCCAAAGTTGGTGTTTTAGCTGAGATCTTAGTTTAAAGGTAGTGGGCAACATGCATTATTTCAAGGGATGTTGGGTCTTTAAATATGTCAAATGGTAGAAATTAAGAGCAAACTTGTGGTATTAAATGGTAACTTTCATACTTAAAAAGATTTGCACTTTAAATTTTCGTCAGGCAAAATACAAGCGAGTTCATTTCACAAACGATCGTTTAATGAACACATTCATGTACAACACTGCCTGTCACTTCCTCCCTCTTGCCGACATGACGCTCGATGTTGACTGACGAGCTGTCTGTTGTGGCCACGTGCACACAAAAAAAAACTACTACCGGAAATTAGAATAAAACATAAACACGAAAACTATGCTAATTTTCTCTATAAATTCAGTTAGTTTTAGTTAGTTTTGTTAATGCTCATTTCAGTTAGTTTCAGTTTTTTAATTTAAATTCGTTTTTATTTTTATTTCAGTTAACGAATTTTTTTTTAATTCTAATTTTCGTTATTTCGTTAGTTTTCGTTTACGATAATAACCCTGGCCACTAGATGGTGCCATCAGATAAAAGAAATACTCCAGAGAGCTACTTTAATCTGAGATTTAGGCCCTGTCCACACGTAGCCGGGTATCTCCCAAGAGATTTTTCTACGATTCAGACTGTCATCCACACGAAAACGCAGATTTCCACAATAAAAACGAATTTTTTTAAAAGCTCCAGGCAAAGTCAAGATTTGCGTTTTCTCCATTTTAAGCGTTTCCGTGTGGACAGAAATAACCGGCGTTTTACGTTACACAACGTCACTGTCTGCAACAAAAATGCTGACGGCCCATGTGCGACCTATGTTTACACTCCAACATGGATGCCCTCAGAGCTGTGCTCGCGTTATCAATCGACCAAGAGCTTTTTGACTTTATACTCCAAAACTACATTTAAGAGCAATTCTACCTCCTTATTGGTCCACACAAGCGAGCTAGGCGCCATGTTTCATGCTTTGTAGAAGTTGAGCAGGAAGATGAAATGAATAGGATTCGGGGAACTACTGCCACCTACAGGTCTGGCATGCCTATGAACGTGCTTAACAATGCACTTGTGCGGTTATGTGTGGATGGAGTTTTTTCTAAAATCGAGGTGGTGTGGACGCTAGTTTTTGTGAGGGCGGATGTTAGTTTTTAAAAAAACCAGCTACGTGTGGACAAGGCCTAAGATAAAACCTTAACATGGGATTATTTTATAAAGAATGTGGTTTCACACGACCGTTTTCTCATTCCAGTGTGACAGGAGCATGTGTCTGAGCCTGTCTTTATGCTGATTTTTTAGGAACAGAAGTACGAGGTTTCTATGCTCATGAGAAGAAACTGCTGCTTTACAAAACTGCTGACTCATGCTGCTCAGGTATTCCTCAATTTTAGATCAGGAAACTGCAGCACAGATCTGATATGGAGCAAATAAGTGACTGGAGGTGTTTCACACTATACCTTTTCTCATTTTATTTTTTATTGTTGACAAATGATTTCTGTAGTCTGATTTACAAACTAATCCAAGTCGGCTAAAATTCAGACCGTCTGAGTGAGTAAACGAGCACAGCAGATCCCTGAAATACCTGCAGTTTCAGTATGAATTGTTTCATCAGGCTCCAGACGTTATTACACGGTACAGAAACATACAAACAGCATCTGAAATGAAGAGGCCAGGGCACCCGGGGGTGTCACGGCAGCAATTCTTCACCCTGGATAAAATCGTAGTCAGCAGTGTGTGAAAATGTAATAACAGTCAAAATGCCAGGCGCCACATCTTTACCGGATCAGCAAGTGTTGGTTGAATCTGAGGTCCCCTACCACCCTCCATACTTCACTGACGCCACAAAATATTTACAACCTAAGCAGCCATGATCCCTGAATCCACAGCATTTACATCCACCGCTGGACTGGTCGTGTTTGATTAGTGAACGTTTAGATTTTGATATGCAAATACCATCCAGGGCATTTGTGTGTGTAATCAGCAAATGTCACGGAGGAAATCCACTGATTAGTGATGAATAATAATAAAGTAGGTGTTAGCAAACAGCAGTCACAAATGTATCACCTTCTCTTGAAAATCCTTTTGACTTAATCAATTTAAAGGGGCACTTTGCAACGTTTTAATATTTTATATCATTTTCTTGAGCCAGTATGTGCTAAAATGACCCTTTACAGGGTTAAGGCGGGCGTACACTGTGCGACTTTTTCACTTTTTTGAGCGGATTTTCCCCTCGAGCGAGAATCTACAAGCTCTGGGGGAGTTTTGCGCTGAGCGTCGTGTATTATACAGGGGGTTACGAGAGGCGATTAACACCACGTGACCAGCTACCGATCAGCAGTCGAAAGCTCACAAGAATTTATGGCATGTTTGATATTTTGCTCGTCCCTCGTGAGGGTGCCGCACTGTTGAAGCGGCACTGCGACCCAAAAAGTACCAGAAGCGCACACGGCGCATGCGCAAACACAGAAGCAGTAGCGTAAATGAAGGAAGTGGAAGCGAAAACAAACCAAATAGCTAACCCACTTTCAAAGTAAAAGCAGCGTTGCTTTGTTTTGATGAAAAAGAAACTTTTTTTCTTCATTGAACATGCTGGTAATTTATCGATTTTGATCAAAAGTGGATCAAATATAATACAAATAATATGTTTTCGTTGTTATTTTGTTAATTTAAGGAACAAACCAGACTTTTATTTTTATGTCAGATTGATTTTTTAACCGTAGCAACAAGCAGCGCTTGCCATGAAGCAACAGGGTACGCTTCTATTCCAAATGCCACCGTTGCATCATATCTACTTTTTTTTTAGCTGTGACGAGTTCATGCCAGATGTACAGTGTGAGCACATGACTCGTGAGATTTGCTCTGCGAGGAAGTCGTACAGCTTGAGCTGAAGCTGAACGCTACGAGTGAAAAAGTCGCACAGTGTACGCCCGGCTTTAATGAAAGGCCACCCAGCCCCTGTTGCCCCCTGTGGCCAGAATATTCCACTTGCAACTTCTCAGTTGCCGGTCCGGTCTGTTGGGACTTAGAAAAATTCAGCTTGACCTACCTGGCGCTGCAGTCTGCTTCCAGCATGTTTCCTGCCTGTTTTAGATCAGGGATTCCCAAAGTGTGGGGTGCGAGAGCTGCCGCTAGGGGGTGCACAAGATAAAAAGCGTAATGGCGGTGAACGGTGATTACACAAAAAATTAAAAACTAAAAAAAAAAAAAAATTACACATAAAACGCCGCCGCCAATTTGCCGCAAAGCCGATGCGGCATCTGGGAGCCCAAGGTCGTTTATAAGAGCTCAGACCGTGGCGGTAATGTTGCGCAATCATGTCAGTTTTATAAAAGATTACGCGATGGCGGCATAAAGGAGGCATGGGGGCGGTCGTGTATCTTGGACATAACTTGCTTTTTATTGCGATCGAAACCGCGCTTGTTAAGTTTTTATTTTCACGAGCAGGTGTGTGTCCTCCACCATTTCTGTGAGCTGTCAGATGATCTGAGCTGCAGATCTAACGGAGAGAAGCTCCTGGAGCACCGCATCGCTCCAGTTTATCATTTCAAACTTATGCCCGTGTTTACTTTCATTTTCAATATTGCTCCTGTCTGGAGCTCTGCATTAATTCATCACGTGATCATGACACCGGCACGGTGTGTCTTATAAAAAGGGCACAGTGTTTTTTTCCCCGCAAAATACAGATGTGTATATTAGGGTTGGGCATACCGTGCAATCATGGAAAATATGCAGCTGCAGATGCGTTCTAAAGTATGACTTTAACGGCGTTATACCTGCTCATCACCTGTCGCAGCTACTTTAGCCCGCAGAGACCCCGAGTGCAGCAGCGCGTCTCCCCCTCCCCTCTCTCACAGACGTGCAGCGGCAAAAATCAAACCTGTGTGCCGAACTAAATTAACTTGTTTAAAAGTGAATTGAAACTGCCTCCTGCAACAAAAAATACCGCGCGGAGGAAGCTCGTTAAAACGCGTCATCACCGTGGATTCAATACGAGTTTTGAAGAACAAACTCCAGGTGAGTGAGGTGAGTTTTATGTCTCACTGCAGAAATAAAAACACACGGAGAATCAACATCAAACGCAGCTAATCTCCACTTCCACCCACTAGGAGCCGATGCGGCTAATAAATAAATATAATATTAATAATAAATCTCAACACGCAAAGTTGTGAGATTATTTATTTCTTTTCTGCACTATTTAGTCTGTTGAGAGTTTTAACTATTAAAACCTGTTATATGGTCACTGACAGCAGCTACATTTAAGTTTCACTTATTCTCAGTCATCCTGATCATCCTGAGAGTTTTAGCTGAAATCAGCTGCTGGACTTTTCTGGTTATCTTGAAGACATTTAGCCTCTCATCCTAGAGGCTCCTTCAGCTCCCAGACTTTGTAGGAGGCTGTGAGTTGTGGTCAGAAACAAACACACTGATTGTGCTGCAAGTCTTTTTTCTTTCTTTCTTTCTTGAAAACATGTTTTTGGGGGATGGTAGATGAGGGTGAGCGGCTAAATAAGTTTGGGAACCGCTGTTTTAGATCATGAACACAGCTGATGTGTTTGATTTAGTGATGAACCGCTCCTGTAGACACTAATGAAGGCTGAGGAGACATTTCAGCAGTTAGATTAAGGTGTTAAAAAGACGAACGCACAGCGAGGAGATAAGTTTTACTTTCGCTTTCGCCAACAAACACTAGGGGGTGCTAAAAACAAGCCCAAACTGACTAGTGTCCCTTTAAAAACTAGAAATTGTCACAAATGAACTACTCGAAAGAAGAGAAGATGTTATGCTTAATTCACCCGCTCCCTCAAGCAGGGATTTCATTTTCATCCAAATTTGCAAACCAATATCTTTTAGAAGCTCTTTGCTGGTAGAAGCATGAATATTGATTCCATCATTATTGTTCCTTATGGAACTGTGACAGTTTTGACCACTCTAAACGTGTCAAAGCAGCAGCGAGAGCGCTCGCCTACGGATCTCGTCTCGATGAAGATGTCATTTTTAGCTCCAACGCTCTGCAGCGGGGACCTTGGATCAGTCTATCTAACAGCTCCTCACGCGTGCACACACATGTGCTAATTGCTGTCTGTGTCATCTTGATGCCTTCTCCAAATACTCAAGGTTTGTATCTGGGTTAATTACACCTTCCTAATCCCGCTGAATCTTTTGCTTGAGAGAAATCTGTCGTTCTGGCAGAAGAGAGCAGCCCTGCTCTGTTTGTGTCATTTAATCCCACTGTTGGCTCTTATAGTTTTGCTGCTGATGGATTAGCAACAGGATCAAAGCAAGAAAGTTACATTTTACACTTGCAAAAAGAACTTTTCATGATCGCATCTCCATCAGCAGTTTGCAGAGTTGTTTTTGCTCTTCGTCTGTCGTCGTTCAGTCTCATAATACTCTAGAAAACACGGTCTGATCCAGTATTTTGTCACGAATAATACGTGTGAGTTTCTCTGGTTCTTATTAAACACAGATTTGCAACAACAGCTTGACTGTTTTCATATTTACACATTTACTTCCTCGTTGCTTTACTCTGTGGAGTGCAGGGGAAATAATTTAATACCCTTTAGCCTTTTAAGCAGAGCGCCGTGTGACTATAATCCGCAAATCCCATGAGAGTGTATCAGAAATGTCACGGCAATGGAAAGGTTTCTAAAATAAATTTTATCTCATGAGCTAAAGGAGAAACGGGGACAGAGAAGAGCAATTAAACTATGTGAAAATGTCGGGCTGCAGACACTAACTAGCTTCTACTTTTAAACACAAAAACAAAACACGAAGAGGCAGCTAGCCTCGTTTACAACTAAGACAAAAGTGAGCTAGCTGGTAGCGTTGTTTAGGCTGAAAATTGTCGAGTTAAAAGTCCTCTTGGTCGGCAAGAATTAGTTTCTCTTAATAAATAGCAAAGCTTTTTTCATGGTGATTGTTAAAAAGTCAAACTGCTCCATAATTGGCTCCATAATTGTAAAAAAGAACATAAAAGTGTTCAAAAGCCTGCTGCAAAGACAACATTCCACCACTTTAGAAATGCCAGTAGGGGCTGCAAATGGCCCCCGGGCCAGGTTTTGGACACACTTGGTTTAGAACAAAGAGATGTCGCTACTAGTTTTGTTAAACACAAATCCAGAAAGCAGCTTGTGGAGAGACAGTGGATAACTTTATCACAAAGACAGGAAGGGAGTAGGAACCCAACTTAGTGTTGACCAAGTATTAACCAGTAGAGCTCATAAACCGACACAATATGTGACAGAGAGCTGTTAAAGGTGCAATATGTAAGACGTCTACAGTGAAATCACAAAACTGAATGTTTGAAGGAAGGTTATTCTGAACCAGATTTCCTTCTCAGCTAGCTGGGGGGATGTCAGGTTTTCTCATTTTAAAAAAGCCAAAGAGGGACCTTGACACTTTTTACAATCTGTGGGCCCATAGATCTGCCGAGTCTGCGCTGAGCTAACGCTGCAGCGCCGGCATTACACCAAGAGGCACAAAGCTCCAGACTACAACCGAAGCCAGTAAACAGGAGCGACCCAGAAGTTATTTCTTGTCCTCCTAAGAAGTGACAGCATCTTTTTTTTATTCTAATATCAAGTGAAGCGGGCTAGAGGCTAACGTTGAGCTAACAACGCTATCGGTGAATTAGAAGCAAATAGTTGGCTCTAAATAATATCTCAAGCTACTTTTTCAATTAACAACTTGATGCTACAGTGATGTATGTGTGCTTCCTTTTATGGGTCATTCAGAACTATAACAGCAAGCTAACATCCACACTTCCTCTAATGCCGGAGGCATAATTCCATAATAAGTGTAGAAAGTGGTTCCTACCAGTGCTTAATTTGTAAATCAAACGTTACCGGAACAAAAGTAGTGATGTCAGACCAGAGTTCACTAAGGACAAAACTGATGCCGGATCGCGCGGGGGGGGGGAGTGGGGCGCGCTCATGTTTAATGGAGTTTTTGACGACTAACTTATAATTGTGCCCACATTCTCAAAGTTTACACAAATTTCTCACAAGGTCCTCGCATACTGCAGAGTTGCATCAGTGGGTTTAGGGACCTCTGACATTTACATACCTTTTATTGCTACAATAATTTGTTGGAATACTTACAAAAAATCATCAATGTGATTTTTTTTAGCAAACTGCAAACCATTTTCTACCATGAGGTTTAGACAGTCGCTCTGCTCAGAACAAAAGGAAAATATGCCTGACAAAAATGATCAGGAAATGATTAGGGATCATCATATAATTAAGAATTACTGTGAGACTAACTCACAGAACACCAAACATGAAAACATCTGAAAATATTCCAGAGTTCTTAGGTTATTGTTGTGTTCATGCTGCTCTGATGAGTTGGTTCTGATTAAACGTTTAGGAAGAGCTGGAGCTGCAGGGAGATGCAGCTTTATCTCAGCTGTTTGCTTGAATACTTTAATAAACCACTGCTAAGGTCAAAATGTTACAACTCTGCTTTAGTGCTGCAGAAATGTTACAACATTATGAAATGATCTCATCACGTGTTTGTACTCCAGCTTCCTTAAATCTTCCGCTGCCCAGATCAATATATTAGGATGACTTTGACATGAGTGAGGCTGCAGCATGCTGGTGGCCATTTCTCACCAGAAAAAAGTATTTATGTTGTTAATATTAGGTTTTAACCTTTCATTTATACAGCTACTGGTTTTAACGGAGTTAAATACTGGCGGTGGTTATGTTCAACTCCGAACTTGACTTGAAAAAAAACACGACGAGCCTCGGGGGAAATTCTCTAAAGGCTGAAAGGAGGTAAATCTGCTACAGTCCTCGACAGAAAACTGTTATTTAGTGGTGATTTTGTTAGATTTGACAAACTTTAAGCTCAAAGCCGCTGCTCGTGAGCGCGCTGTGCGGTCCGGCTGCGGCGCTGCCAAAGCGTCTGTTTCCACGATTGTGATTGGTCAAATGACGACATGCTAAAACAAAGATCGTTTGTGAACAAGATGAATCCCCTATTTCCCTTGTTGACTGCTGAAACCAGAACGGCTTATTTGGCTTAAAAACGGCGATTTTGCTGAAAAGCGAAAAGTTTAGGTATGAGATTGGACAAATAAACCACTCACCCGGAAGTCCCTGCCCAACACAGCGTCCTCGTTTACCCACTGTAATCATGAGGTAGCAGCGCGAGTTAACGGATCCTAGCAGACAATTACCGGAACGCGTCCCTTCAAAATAAGAGAGTTCCCGGATCTTGTTCCGGCAAGATCCGGCTCAAATTAAGCTCTGGTTCCTACCGTAAAACACCCAAGAGTGCGAACATCAGATATGACAATGTATTTATCTACCTATCAACTTTACTGTGTATGACTCGTCTTTGCTTGTCATCTAGAATCTTCTGGTGCTGATCTGTAACTGGCAACAGCCATGAAACTCAGAATAGTGGTGAGAGTAACTTTTTGTTTATAAAAATGAGCTGCAGTAACCAAATTTGACCACAGGATGTCATTCTTACTTCATTCTTACATAATGCACCTTTAAATTGTTTTTTATTTTGCTCAATTAATTCCTTTCTGTTATAGTAAGTTTACTTTGTTATTGCTACCAAAGTGCTACAGTCTTCATGCTACCCAAGTACACTGCTGAAAAAAATAAAGGGACACAAAAATAAGACACCCTAGATCTGAATGAATGAAATATTCTTACTTTGTTCTTTACGTAGCTGAATGTGCTGACAACAAAATCACACAAAAATTATCAATGGAAATCAGATTTATCAACGCATGGAGGTCTGGATTTGGAGTCACACTCAAAACTAAAGTGTAAAAACACACTACAGGCTGATCCAGCTTTGATGTAATGTCCTTAAAACAAGTCAGAATGATGTCCCAGATGTGCTCAACTGGATTCAGGTCTGGGGAACGGGCGGGCCAGTCCATAGCATCAATGCCTTCATCTTGCAGGAACTGCTGACACACTCTAGCCACATGAGGTCTAGCATTGTCCTGCATTAGGAGGAATCCAGGGCCAACCGCACCAGCATATGGTCTCACAAGGAGTCTGAGGAGGTACCTAATGACAGTCAGGCTACCTCTGGTGAGCACATGGAGGGCTGTGCGGCCCCCACACCATTACTGACCCACTGCTAAACTGGTCATGCTGGAGGACGTTGCAGGCAGCAGAAAGTTCTCCACGGCGTCTCCAGACTCTGTCACGTCTGTCATGTGCTCAGTGTGAACCTGCTTTCATCTGTGAAGAGCACAGGACGCCAGTGGTGAAGTTGCCAAACTTGGTGTTCTCTGGCAAATGCCAAACGTCCTGCACGGTGTTGGGCTGTAAGCACAACCCCCACCTGTGGACGTTGGGCCCTCATACCACCCTCATGGAGTCTGTTTCTGACCGTTTGAGCAGACACATGCACGTTTGTGGCCCACTGGAGGTCGTTTTGCAGGGCTCTGGCACAAAGGCAGAGGTAGCGGTCCTGCTGCTGGGTTGTTGCCCTCCTACGGCCTCCTCTGCGTCTCCTGATGTACTGGCCTGTCTCCTGGTAGCGCCTCCATGCTCTGGACACTACGCTGACAGACACAGCAAACCTTCTTGCCACAGCTCGCATTGATGTGTCATCCTGGATGAGCTGCACTACCTGAGCCACTTGTGTGGGTTGTAGACTCCGTCTCATGCTACCACTAGAGTGAAAGCACCGCCAGCATTCAAAAGTGACCAAAACATCAGCCAGAAAGCAGGACCTGAGAAGTGGTCTGTGGTCACCATCTGCAAAACCACTCCCTTATTGGGGATGTCCTGCTAATTGCCTATAATTTCCACCTGTTGTCTATTCCATTTGCACAACAGCATGTATTGCTTCCTAAGTGGACAGTTTGATTTCACAGAAGTGTGATTGACTTGGAGTCACATTGTGTTGTTTAAGTGTTCCCTTATTTAATTGAGCAGTGTATATTCTAGCTGCCTGCTCAATGTTCCATCCTTAGCAAAGATTCTTCACTCACTTTTTACATTTCATCCGTTTTCATTTGAAATGATTCAAAAGGCCCTAACATGCAGTTGTTATTAAAAATAGAGTGTAGCTGCCCTTTAAACAAATGACTTGAACACACTTAAATTCCAGCTTTTAAAACCTTGAGGGACATTGGCCCAATAAGTCAGTCTATGTTCTCATCACAATCCGTCTTGTTGACTGGAGCCCAGGTGAGTGATGGTGGGCTCAAACCAAACCTACGCCAAGTGGCTGCCAGCTCCAAATGTCTTCCTGCCAATGACATTTCATCATTCTGCCCATAGAATCTAAAACAGCTGTACCCCTTTATATTTACTATAATTACTGAATTAGAACATCAACCTTTTGTGATTCAGACATGAAATGCACAAGGAGGCGTCCATGTATCTGACTATGGGTGCTTCTATGAGCAAGAACACATCTCACTTTTTCTAAAAAAATAAATAAAATGACCACTTTTCTTCCACTGAACACACGTCAAACCAAACTAACCTGCAGGAGGAACACAGGTAACAAGGTAGCAACAAGTCTGACTCATTTTTCATGTATTATAACTATTCTGCTCACACAATTCTGACACACAGACGGTATTTTTCATGCTTACAGTTACTGTTGACCTCATTCATTCCCTCAGTACCAAATCCTCATGCATCTCACTCAAGCTATTGTTTTCCTCTGACTATTCACTGAATCATGCTTCACCGTGTTCACCATCTGTCTCATCAACCATAAAGCCTCGTATCCGTTCAGGATGAGTTGTAAACGCCAGTATCTCTTTCAGGAAGTTCACATTCAAAAATAGTGTGCAGATAGGCTCTATATTTAGACTTTGCATGGATTTATGGTAATGAAAAAAAGGGTTTTATGCTTATTTTTTGTCCTCAAATCCCTTTCCTGATGAAAGCCACATGATCTGCTAATGTCAGCTGAGAGTGAGGGCTTAACCGCACCAGCGAAAGTGCACGTATGAGCGTGCACGTGCTCTGTCGACTAGTCGCAGGCAGGGTGGGTTTATCTCTTGGTTGGGAAATGTTGGCTGGTGGTGATTTTGTTAGCAGCGGTGGAATGATCTAGATAATACACTTATCTGTGGTCCTCCTGGGGGAAGGCAAGCCACTGACGTCTGATTAGATTCCTCTAAGATAAAAGGATCAGAAAGAGTCACATGGCTACTTTATTACTGGGTGACTTTGGGAATTTATCTCATGGATCAACATCAGATAAAAAAGCAACAACTAACTGCATTTAATCTCCAGAAAAGAAGTGGCAATTGTGTTTTCACGCCTGTATTTCTATCTTGAGCGACCGTCCTGGAAATGAAGTGACTTTCACTTCCACACCTGGTCCACTTGGATCATATTTTGCTTCTACCAAAACAGCAAAGGCAGATTCTAAACAAAAAAATGATCTCTGTTAGAATAGAATAGACTTTAGTTTATTGATCCCAGAGTGGGCAAATTCACTTGTCACAGCAGCACTCAGAGGATAATTAGAAGAAAAATAAAAACAAGGATAAATGTATATACACATATGCAGTAATCTAGTACTGTAATCTTCAATCACCAAAAACCACGGATAAAAAAATGAAAAAACTTGGTTTCTAACACTAAGCAGCATACAGAGTTATACACTCTTACTGCAGAGGGGATGAAGGATCTACGATAGCGCTCAGTTTTACATCTGGATGTCTCAGTCTACCTCTGGAGGAGCTGTCCATGACCTCCACAGTGGAGTGCAGTGGGTGGGAGGGGTTTCTTAAGATGGAGGTCATCTTCCCCAGCATCCTCCTTTCACACGTCTCCTCAACAGAATCCAGCGGGCAGCCCAGAACCGAGCTAGCTTTGGTAGCTAGCTTGTTCAGTCTCTTCCTGTCTCGGTCAGAGCTGCCTACACCCCAGCAGACCACAGCAGAATGAATAACAGAGCCAACAACAGAGTGATAAAAGGATTTTAGCAGCTGGGATTTAACTCCGAAGGACCTCAGCCTCCTCATGAGATGGAGGCGGCTTTGGCCCTTCTTATACAGAGCATCTGTGTTGTGGGACCAGTTCAGTTTACTGTTGAGGTGAACACCCAGGTACTTAAAGGTGTCCACCACCTCAATGTCTGCTCCCTGGATGTTTACTGGTGAGGGAGGAGGAGTGTTTCTCTGGAAGTCAATCCCCACTTCCTTTGTTTTACTGGTGTTCAAGCGAAGGTAGTTACGCTCACACCAGCGTAAAGTCCATGATGACTGACCTGTACTCCTGGTCGTCCCCCTCAGACACACGGCCGACGATGGCCGAGTCATCAGAGAACTTCTGGAGGTGACAGCTGCTGGTGTTGTAGGTGAAGTCCGAGGTGTAGAAGGTGAAGAGAAAGGGTGAGAGCACTGTACCCTGTGGAGCTCCGGTACTGCACACAACCACCTCAGACGTACAGTTGTGCAGCCTCACGTACTGTGGCCTGTTGGTGAGGTAGTTGATGATCCATGCAGTCAGATGTTCGTCCACTCCTGCATCCCTCATCTTCTGCTGCAGTAGACACGGCTGGATGGTGTTGAAGGCACTGGAGAAGTCGAAGAACATGATCCTCACAGTGTTTTGTTGCATCTCGAGGTGATTCAGAGCCCGGTGCTGCATGAGGGCATCCTCCACAATGAGGGTGTTGCTTTGTTTGAAAGCATTTGTGTAATGAAAAGACTAAGATGCTGGGAATTATTTTTTTACCCTTTTCAAAAATTAGACAAAAATGTATATATATATATATATACATTTTTTTATTACAAAATACGTTCCAGTTCATTTTATATTATTTGCTTTACAAAATACATAAATCTGAGATTGGTAATGAATCCAAATGCTGGAGACCAGATGAACCACCTTTCTATATTTGTTTGTTATCAGGACACTGTTGATAAACCTGTACAATGTACTTTAACACCAAATACTAAAAGGTTTGCATTAAAACTTTTTCGTTAAAGTTGGAAAAATCTGCTAGAGACCTGGTGGAAGGAATTCTTAGGCGAGCCTAAATAAAGGAACAAAATGACAGTCATTAGTAAACATCTAAGAGTATATGGTGTTACAACCAGAAGGTGTAAAATGAAGGACTAAGGTGTAACATAAGGAGTCGTGTGAAGGATGGTATGGTAACAAATAAATAAAATTTAACAAACTCAGAGTCAGACAGGTCCACTCTAACCCCTTATTTCCACTGGAAATGGAAGCGATGCAAAACGTAAGGGCAGTGTTTTACCCGTGAGCTCGTTCCCAACCAGGAGCGTTTCAGACGTGAAACGGGAGTGAAAGCCTTCCCCACTGCTGGTCCCGCAAATTCACAAAATCACGGGAGAATTGCAACACCACGCGTGATTTCAGAAGTCCACACAATAACAAGCAAGGCCACTGCAAAAACTGATTTCTAAGAAAATTGAAAAAAAATTTTTTTTTTAGACATTTTATCTTATTTTTAGTCTAAAAAGAATATAAATTACCTTCTAGAAAAATAGCATTACTTAAAATAAGGTAACTAAATAAGCAACGTTTGCTTACTGCATTGGCAGATTTTTTTTACTCAAAACAAGCAAATTTGGATCATATTTAAAAATATTTACCTTATTTTAAGTAATGCTATTTTTCTAGAGAAGAATTTATTTTCTTTTTAGACTAAAATGTCTAAAATTCAGAATTTTTTTACTTTCTTAGAAATACTTTTTTGCAGTCCAAAAAGGTTGGCTACAGAGGAAATGATGTACATTTAGCTGCATGTGACTTTTATTTTGAAAGTTTCTGGATATTTTACATTGGCCCGATCTAAACTGAGGAGTTCTACGCTTTTTGGAAACGTAGCACGTAAAAAATAGACTCAAAATGTAATGATGGTGTCCCTTCACTTCTGGAACGCATCCAAAAAGTTACACTTTACTGCCGCTGGAAAGGAGCTTATCACAAGCGAACGCTCACACGAAGTTTCACAAACTTCTCCAGTTCATTCTAAACACAAGTTAGCAATTATAAAACAAATGCTCATCTGAGCTGATTCAGTGCAGCCAGAACATCACCACAGATCTTTAACTGGAAGGTGCAGGCTTTTGTTGACAGCCACACCTGAGGTGTAATCAGGGTCGATCTCTATCAGCTGCACCAGCTGCTGCAGTGAAGGAGGAGGGCAGTCACTGTCCAAGGTCCTGAAGTGTGGGGAGATGGAGTAGGAGCTTTCTGTGGTGCTGCAGGGGGAGCAGAGCCAGTCTCCTGCCCCTCCTGGGTCAGACAGGTGACATTATGTCTATAATCTAGGTCTGCATCTGCTGGTGCACTCTATGCATTTCAAGTCTAACTCCACCACACAACTGTAAGAACAGCAGCAGGAAGTGCCTCTTCCTGAAGCAAGCCTTCTCAGTTCTGCTCGCTGTGTTGGTGGTCTATGTAAGGTCACTGGGTACGTGCAAGCACCCAGAATGCATCTGGACACATTAGAAGACACTCCAAGGTGATGGATCGTGGTCTCACCACGCAGCTACACCTCCATCAAATTCTTCTGATGTGGTGCTACCGCGATAATAACGTAAAACAGCCTCAGCAGGACAGACACGACCCTCTCTTCAGTTTCCTGGACTAATTTATACTCCCTATTTTTGGCTTCATAATAAATTGGTTGTCATGACAACTGCCCTCATCTTGTTGTTTTAAAGTTATCAATAATAAGCCTGTTTCTAAGAAATCTGTGTACAGCAGACATCTGGGAAAGAGCTCTGCTCAACACAAATTAAGGTATAATTGTGATTAGTGATCTAAATTTAGACAAATGTGTTTTAGGACATTTTAAGTGAAAGTGAGTGATCTGTTTATTGATCAAAAAGGAACCCCTTTTTGAAATGGATATATGTTTTGTTTTTTATTCACAATAACACATTTATAGCTGTAAAGCTTTGACAAGACAGACAACGTTTTTCAATTTGCTGCCTTCACAGGAGCCGGAAGGCCCAATCTCAGCAGACTGTGGGAGAGATTTAAGCCATCGTGCTTGATAGGAGGAAAAAAACCTTCAGAGCTAATCTTCTGCATTTCTTCTTCTACAGGTTGCCAGAAGTGGTCACTGTAGGGATCATTTTCAGGAATAGAACATGAAGTGAAAGGAAGTTTGTTAGAAAGTTTACATGATACTTTACATTTCTGCTGTCAGGTTGATAATCTAGGTTTGAACAAGGGATGTGAAGTTACTCAAACCTGTATTAGAATTTAGGCTCCACACAAATATACACAAAAAGCATAATAATAAAATGGTCTCCTGAGGGATCTCCTCCCAGACCTGAACTAAAGCATCCGCCACTCCTGGGCGTTGGTGGATGGAGGAGACATGATGTCCCAGATGTGCTCAGCTGGATTCAGGTCTGGGGAATGGGCGGGCCTGTCCATAGCATCAATGCCTTCATCTTGCAGGAAATATTTTAGCCGCAGCTTGTTTCTGGGACGCATCAAGCTTCATAGTTAACTGAGGAGTAGACAAGGAATCACACATGGTATCAGTGTAAAGCATCTGGAAAATTTCAAAATAAAAGTCTACTGCAGAGTTACGATTCCTTAACATTATATCTTTACCGGTGACTGAATGACTTCTCCGCTATGACACCAAGCGTCCAACACCAACATGGAGAAGATACGGACCAAAATATCAACAACTATGGGGCTAATATAAAAATAAGTTATTTTGAAGCAAACATCGTCAGTTTTCTCATGACACATTAAAGGGATATTCCACCCATAATTGAAATTTTGTCTGTTGACATATTTCCCAGAGTTAGCATGCTAGTACCTGCCATTCACTTCCATTGTTTATGCTAAGCTAAAGCTAAACTAAAGCAGACGGACTGCTGCCAGATCAGGAGAATTACTGCACTGGTTACAAAATGCTTTTCCCCACTTATCTAACTCTGGGAAATATGTCAACAGACAAAATTTCAATTTTGGGTGGAATATCCCTTTAAAGCTGCAAAAAAACATTTGGAAAGTAAATTAGCTTAAAACATTTTTTTCATGCCTTTCAACAACGTTCTAATACAGTATAGCTATAACTGTAGTGTGGAGATAAAAAAATAAAAATAAATAAAGTGGTTCTCTTACATTTGTCTAAAACACCTCCACCAATAACACGTTTCGGACCGAAAGCAAACATTAAACCATCCGGTTGTCGGTCTCACTGAACCACCGCGCTTCCCTGGGTCCTCCAATCATTCCCGACGTATTTATCAACAGAACACCACTGGTGTGAGAGGTTCTCTGCTCAATAATATCAGAGGAGAAACAGCCGGCTGCTACCACTTCAACTTTAGGACAAACTACCAGAGTCCCAAAAAGAAAATCACCATTTGAAGTCACGGACAACAAAAGATGTTTGGACCTAGAAAACGGAGACTGGTGTTTAGCGCTATCTCGTTTCCTCTGGCAACACGGGATTCCTGTTCCGGCAGAAGCATCCAATTTATTTTAATTTTAGTCGTATTTTAGTTGACTAAAACATATTTATTTTTCCTCCAGTAAAATCATTTTCAACGTCTGTAAAGGAAATGTTAACTACACCTACTTGAAACTGTAAAGAAATATGAAAAATGTCACATTTCACACTTTGGATCAGTAAAACTCTATATTTATAATGGTTTTAATAACAATAATTAATGGAAAATACCAGTTTGAAACTGTGCCTCTCTATAATAATAAAGTAAACAACTCTGTATAATGTGCTATAATATTTGTAAACATGACAGGAAATGATATCATACTATCTAAACAATAAAACGTGTTACTCTAATAACAGGAGGAAAACTAAAGTTAACAGGGTTCTTACACTTTTTCCACTGACAAATTCAAGCACTTTTCAAGCATTTTCAAGGTAAATTTTCAAACTTTTCAAGCACCACACGGCAAAGACAAAACAATACATTAGGACTCAAGAGGACAGTTTCACCTCACTATCATATGAATTTATTACTGTTAGATAATAGAGATGATCTTATCCGATCACAGGATCAAAAATCAGACCTGATCACGTGATTTTAAATTACTGGAATCAGGTGAAAAAGATTAGCTATAACCTTATAAAGCAACTAGCGTGACCTTAATTTATCCTCAGATAGAAATTTTCAAACAAAATGACAATGACTTAGTTTTAATTTTAACCTGCCTGCTTTTAGTTCTAGTCTGTTACCTTAAAACCAAAAAACACCCTGCTCTCCCAGTTCACAGCAGCAACTCAGACAAAAACACACAGCCATCCGACACTCAAGATACACTAAAAGACAAAGAGAAACTGTCTACTGACAGCAAAAACACAGCCAAGATAGCCATATATTAATCACACTGGATGACTCTCTGGTTGCAAACGTTGGTTTTTGCAGTCTCCTAGAGCCACGATATGAGCCGTGTTGTGCAAGGAAGAGTGAGCCTGCGGGCCGTAACATGGGTGCAGTCATAGTAATGCTTATTGCAAAACACTGCCACATACTATTTAAACAATTTGAATTATGAGCAATGAGGCTATTATCAAACATATTCCTAATATTAACACATTTATTATCAATGTTCTTCCTGACAGAGTGATGTTTTTTAGCAGCTAATCTGAGGAAATTACATCAAAACAGGAAGTTGAGGCCTGTTAAAAGACAAATTTCTGTTACTGTTTGGTTTCAGACAAATAAAGTATTCTATTATATTCCAAGTTACAAATAAATAAATCTGAAAGGACAACTTGGATGTTTTCTACTTTCTTCTTATTAACTGAATGCATTGCTGAGGTGTTGGATTGGGACTTGGTATCAAAATCCTATGACATGGATCGGGGGCAAAAAAAATGTGATCAGAACATAATTATAAATATTATCTTGTAATATTCCACAAAGCAGGGACAAAGTAAATAAAAACATCACATTTTACATTTTGAAATGTGTCTAAGGTCAAGGTTTGCTCCTACTTTTGCAGCTCTTATAGAAGCTGTGTTTAAAATCCTGCTCCTGCTAAATTTCTGACTATTACCACCCATTACTGAAATATCTGATCACAACCCTCCCTCCATCTGCAGAACCATTAATTGATGAAAATAAATAATTATACTCGATGAACAAATAGGGATTGTATTTCTGCTAGTAAAAATAGCTGTTGATATATTTAGTTTGAATTGTGACTAGAAAGAATATGACCTGGACTAGGATTAATTATATTGTTTCTATGTAAAATAGGAATTACTAGCTTTTGATTAAATGATAAAATGGCTTGCCACGTGAACTCGGGTCTGCTTTCTCAGCCAAACACGGTCCATGCTTCTGCTCACAAATAGATGCCATGAACGACAAGGTGCTTCATTAAATTACTGGTATTTACATGTTTAGTGACAAACCTGAACACAGTTAGCTCTGCTGCTGTTTACTTTCCCAGATGCAGTCAAAACTTTGATTTTTTTCGGTATTTTATTAGTTCGTGAACTCGGAGGTGTTTTGTAAACAAAGTTTGTGAATGATGCAGCCGACGTCTGACGTAGGCTAGCTACAGCAGGAGGAACGGGGCTTTGCGGTTCATAACAGACTTTTTAGCACCGAAAAAGATATTTCTTACCGTTTTTTTTTTTGTTCCCTGCTCTACTCCAGTCTTGGTTTCATAACTAATTATCACAGAAGGACCCGCTGGATCCCATACCCAAAGCAGCGCTCTCACACACGAGGCTACTAGCATAAAAGTCTCATCGGTAAAGTAGGTCTGCTTCATAGCGAAGCCAGCGTACACCGCCGGTCCAGCGGCTGGTCTCTATAGTAGGAGGAGCCTGCTGCTAACAGACCGGTGTGACAGAAAGGAGCGGACCCTCTGAGAGCAGCCGCAGCCGTGTTTACTAAAAGCGAAATAATCGCTCTCTAGTTTTTAACGTTAACAAAAATAACAAATTGAGTTTTTTCATCAAACTAACTTGGGTGATCTTATAAACAAAACCGTGCAGTTTGTTTTTCAAGCATTTTCCAGGACTCAATACAGAAATCAAGCATTTTCCATAACTTGAAAACACGTTATTGAAATTCAAGCATTTTCAAGGATTTCAAGCACCCGTACGAACCCTGAGTTAAGAATTGTTTTCAGGTGTATTTATTAGAGTTTTCCCTGGAAATAATTTACGAAGGTGGGCTGCCTGAACATTTTTCTAGACCACTATCCTGGTCCTGGAGGGCCGGTATCCAGCATGTTTTAGTGGTTTCTCTGCAACAACACGCTTGATTCAGTGGTTGAATCACCTGTGCAGCAGCTCATCAGGCTCTCCTCCTCTCCCCCTCCTGCTCATTGCTAGCTAGCTGCTAACACCGTAACACTTTTAAAACCAGGGGAAACTCTGGTTGTGTACTCACCAAGCATACTGTTTTCAGATCTTCACATCTAACGCTTTTCCTCCCAGCCGTGGACATTTTCTCCTTTTAGACATAAACTGTTACCGGCATAGACGTCCGGTTAGCGGTAGCTTCGCTTTTTCAAACGGCGGCTAGATCCAAATTCTGATTGGTTCTTTTCTCATCTAGTCCCACCTATTCCATTTGCTGATTGGTTCTTTTTTCCGTTGTCCCGTCTTTTCTATTTTCTGATTGGATTTTCATTTCTGTCAATTTTTGTCAACGCCAACAAAAATGTCGATCAATATTCGTCATAATTTAGTCTTTATTGTCGTGTATTTTTTAGTTTTCGCTTCATTTTAGTCTGCAAAAATTCATTCGTCATGAAAAAGGAAACGAATATATTTTGTCAACAAAATTCGTCCCGTCCTCATTCCTCTGGCAATGCGGGTTTCTGGTTCCAGCAGCGGCGACTCAGGGTAAACACCTGAAGGGAGGGTGAGTGTTCCGTGACTGTGTTTGCGTACAAAACCTAGCTTGTTTGCAGATTCGCTATAACAGCTTTAAATTTGTTTTGCTTGTTCTCTCCTTTTTTATTTGAAAAAAAAAAAGACATATCTTGTGATGATAAAAGTGTGAGCACATTGTCCTGGGTGATTAAAAGGCCTTTTCTGAGAACTTTTTGTTCCTCATAAAATCAGCGATGGGACTAAAATGTACATGTTTAGTGCATGATTTTATTAAGGGAGTTTTATTGGCTGAAGGGCGTTTGTGGGTCGTAATCCTGCGTGACACTGAAAGAAAACTGCAGTTCTTAAAAGCCTCACTTTCTGCTCAGGCTTTAATTACAAAGCCAAAGTTCTTCTCCGGTCTCATTAGAGAACTTGTTTTTCTCACAGCCTTTATGGTGCTGGCTGTTTGGGGCGCCGTCATGTGAGAAACAGGGCGCTCGGAGCACATCGACGCTTTAATTCCTCACTCCCATCTCCTCCTCCTCTTCGCCCCTCGCAGACATCTGCTTGTACACAATGGCAATCAAATAAATTCAGTGTGATTTGATTTTAATTGTGTGTTTTCACTCACTTTCAACAGAACCCTGGGCAATGTTGGAGAAACCAGATAATTCAGAGGGATGTTTTGATGCTCTAATAGAGACGGGGGTCAAATAATAATTCACCGTCACTCCATCTCGTCAGAAGTGAAAAGGAAAACAGACACTAGCAGCAGCGCTATGTGGTAATTTGTTTGCGGTGATGTACTGGTATTATTACATCTGCAGCAGCTGCTGAGATCATTTCTTTCCAGCCCCCTCAGGATTTTGTCTGGCTGTAGAAATCTCCATTTCAAACTCCACCGCAGTGGGAGAAAAACTCAATAACTGCAACAAAATCCACTCGTCGGACTCGGTACACAAACAAAGCTTTCAGCCACACGCCTTCATGCACCGACGTACAAGCACGCTGGTTGTTTATCCTGTTGAATCGCTCCACTGTCAGGGAGACAAATGATGCCCGTGAAACTCAAAGATGAAGATTTTCGTTTCAATTCCCCTTTCAGTTAAATTTTATTAGTGCCTTGCACCTCCTAATGTATAAATATTCTTTTATCCACAGGAGTAAATAAACCAGCGACAATGGCTGATTTCTGTTTTCTATTGCTGCTCGTTATCAGCACACATCCCATAATATTTCTCTAAGACATCTTTTCTTCTCAGCCAATATTATGTTAATAAATTAGAGAAAGTACAGTGAAAGAGAACAACAGAAATAAGCATAAAAAATGAATTTCTGGCTCCAAATGGGGAGTTTAAAAATGCATCGAATGCTTGAGGAGGATAGAAAGGATTACAGACTGCAAAGAGCTTCTCACCATTTCTGTCCAACTCTGGGAGAAACTGCAAACCCTCATTCCACTGTGGCAATTAAAAGGCTTTGGTTAGAACCTGTGGTGTCTCCGAGTCATGCACAAAGTGTTCTCTATAAACCGATCGAGACGACACGAGACCAAAACACGCTATCCTCAAAGCTTTAATAATGAACCACTTTCAAGGTCCTTAAAAGTGGCCTCGAGGTGGTGGAGAACTACAGGGACCCGTGAGGCTCATTAAACCTCCGCTCAAAACCAGACTGGACTTTTACTTGCTGCTTAGGCCCGTTTCTTAGGCCCAGTCCCAATACTCGCACTGCGCCCTACACCCTTCTGTGAAGTGCACTTAGAGGAAGTGCGCAGTAAGGCTTCGAGTGCGTAGTACACAAGTGTGCAAATAATTGCCGAATTGGGACAGGGAGCATTACGTCATCAACCGCGACGCATGCTGGGATGCATGCCGCTGTTTGTGCTTTTTAAAAAATCTTTATTAACAGCTTTCAAACACACAAACAATTATTTGACTAAATTTAAATTAATTGCTGTCCACATTTATATCTTAGTCTGAAACTTTCAGAGCATGAATAAATATCATTAATCGTCTTAAAATGAACTTCTTTCACTTGAAAATACATGTTTTCAGAAAAGGCACTTCAGCCATTGCTCCGCCTTCTTCTCAAAATTCCACGCAGCAATGAATTGTGGGTAATACCCTTGCCCGAAGTCCGCATCACTGCGGACTTGGGCGAAGTGTGGATTAAGGGTGCAACATGGGCGTGGTCAACTTCTGCACTTGGGAATTGGGACACCCTACGCACTCGCACCCCTGGCCAGGAACGCGCAATTGAAGGGCGCAAGTGCGAGTATTGGGATTGGGCCTTACTGGGCTGTGACTGCTGGAAACAAACTGTCTGTGGTGATTGCGAATCCAATAATGTCTCAAAACGTTCTTGACAGGGTGTTGCTCTTGTGTTGGTGGAGTTGTCATCATGCTAAAAGTGGTTCCAGAGTCTTCGCTGGAGTCCAGCATCATTATGAGCCCATCTCGATTGAGCTTTTACTAAAAGTGTAAAAGTGCAAGACATGTGGGGCAGCTTTGGGAGGGGTGGGAAACCTAATTGAGAATAAAATTGGGATAATTTGCAAACAACTTGAGACATAATAGAGACATTTCTGACTAGCCTCGTTTAAAGTTGGTATGTAGCATTTCAGTGTGATTCCAATTTAAAGTTTTGAGTGTTTTCTTGCAGTTTTGTCTCCAACAAGTCACTAGCAGTCACAGCCTACTAGTCCGAAAAACATCGTTTTTGGGGTTAGAAAAGGGAATGGCTTCCTTTAAAGCTGCTATAGCAAATCTGCAAACAAGCTAGGTCACAGAACACTCACTCCTCCCCTCGGGGATCTTCCCTGAGATGCTTCTGCCGGCACCGGAAACCTGCGATGCCAGAGGAAACGAGACACAGCTAAACACCAGCCTCCGTTTTCTAGCTTATTATTGAGGGGAGAACCTCTCACGCCAGTGGTGTTCTGTTGCTAAATACGTGAGTGTGGAATTAGTGGAGGACCCAGGGAAGTGCAGAAGTGTAGCGGTTAGCGGAGACCAACAACCGGATGGTCCAATAGTTGCTTTCGGTCCGAAACGTGTTAGTGGTGGAGGTTTTAAGACAAATGCGAGAGAACCACTTTATTAATTTTTTTCATTTTTTTTAATCTTCGCAATATATTTATAGCTATAATATGTTAGAACATTGTAAAAGGCATGAAAATGTTTTTTAAGCTAATTTCTAAATTTGCCATTGCAGCTTTAACAAAACTCCATCTCACATTAAAAACTCGTTCTTAAAGCCTACATACATGACGTTGAAACAACTTCAAGTGATGGTTCAGATCTTAAAGTGGAAAGATTATGAACAACATCCTATCAGATAGACAACTGTGAACAGCTTCCGTTTCAGGTTTTATCTAAAGGTGGAGCTATAATAGGGCTCCCAGTTAAAAAGACTGCTGACATCTTCATTTTTTATAGCAGTTCAGCCTATTGTCAGTTTCACAATACATGATTGTTAAACCATAAATATATAATTGTGGCTGGACATGATCTCTGTTTTCTTTATTTTTTACATCGTGAAGCATCATGGCACGACACTCGGTTACGTAAGGTTTATAAAACACTGTTAATGTAAGCCACTCTGATATTTGAGTTTTTTAAAGTAATTAATGCACTTTAGAAATGGTCCCACTGTGACTAGCTGTTAGCTTATGCTGCGTTCCAGTTACCTCGGAACTAGGAACTCCGAACTAGGAAAGACGTCACACCCGAGATAACAGCGTTCTGGTTACCGTAGTCGGAGAAGTTAGAATTCCAATATGGCGGCGCCCTGGAAAACTGCTGTTTTGGTAGCTCTCAACAAACACAGACGACTAATAAACAACACTTTTAGTTTGTTCAGCTTAGAGATGCAAGCGCTACATGTAACTTTTATTTTAAACACACTCTTTTACGTGTGTCTTGTAAAATAAACACATTTCAACCAAAACATACTGTTGTCGATACGGAGAGCTGCCATCTTGGATCTCGATGTCGGAGTTCTGAAAAACTTCAGAGTTTCCAACTGGGCGTTCCGACTTTGCGGGGCGTTTTATTTGATTTTTCCTACTCGGAAGTCGGGATTTCCGTGTTCCGTGGACAAATCGAACGCACCATTATCACTCTGTTCAGAACCTACCTCCATTTCTCCAAACTGAGGCTGTTCAAAGAGCTAAAACAAGTGAAGTCTGGTTCACTCGGAAGGATTTAAGAATTGTCAGACGATTTTTAAAACATGAGGTAGGCCTGCACGTGTTGACAAAAAAACACCAGATTTCACACACAAACATTTCCTGGTCACACAAAACCTCTCGAGATCTAAAGCGACTCTGGGGTAAACAAACATGGTGGAGGAGGAGCGTGCAGCACACTTTCATCACATTGGTTTCTGATTGGCTAAACGATAGGCAGGCAGCTTTTACCACGCCGCAGGACTATCTGAAACGGCTGTTTTTAGAGCCGTTACGGTAATCTGGTGCGTCTGTCAGAAGTGCAGGAGCTGGTCAAAAATCAGCCATGTGGTCCAGGCCTAACATATTATGGTTAGATTTTCTGTTCAAGCCCACTTCTACATATCGGGCGACGGTGGCATAGGAGTTAAGTGGACGCCCCGCAATCGGAAGGTCGCGGGTTCGCGTCCCACTCGGTCTGTCGCCGTCGTTGTGTCCTTGGGCAAGACACTTAACCCAAATTGCCTCTGTTGGTGGTGGTCAGAGGGGCCGATGGCGCAACAATGCAGCCTCGCTTCTGTCAGACTGCCCCAGGGCGGCTGTGGCTACTCAGTAGCTTACCATCATCAGCAGTGTGTGAATGTGTGAGTGCATGCAGCGTCTTTGAGTGTCCTAACAGAGCGCTATAGAAGTTCGATGAATTATTATTATTATTATTATATCTGAAGTATCACTTGAAAGTGGGACAGACTGAAAACTACAATGTTTGCTTTGAAATTTGGACTTCTTTCTCCTCCATTTGTAAAAAAAATACCGTTTCTGGAGATGCGTGTGATCACTGGAGCCAGTAAAATGACACACCTCTAAAGCTGGGCACTGAGTTATAAATCAGGTAGTAGAAAACACTCCAAGTGATATTTCTAACACTAAACCTGTTGCAGCAGACACAAAAATCAGCAGCTGCCTCTGCAGACATGAACCTAATAAAAGCATCACCTGCACAGGTAAAAACAAAATGCATCCCTAATCCCAGAAGCAAGGGTTCATGCACTAATGTCGAGACAAGAAAAAGAACTTCATAACTTTGCATGAGCTGCTTTATTTCCACTTCTGAGACAGTAAACATGGTGAAGAGCATTTTTAAAACTTGAGCCCACACTCATGCTCATGAGTAATTTTACCAGACTGATTAGACAGAAATAATCAGCTCTTTCTTTCATCCAATTTATGCCAATAAATCATCCTGAACCCCACGTAAGTGATTTGTTAAATGCACGAGTTAACCTTAGACGGCACATTTGATACAGATTTATTAAACTTTTAATAATCCATGTTTAACCCGTGGATAGCTCAAAACAACCTGGAGTTTATGTGAGAAATTAGAGCAAAAAACCTGTGTGTGTGTGTGTGTGTGTGTGTGTATGTGTGTGTGTGTATGTGTGTGTGTATGTGTATGTGTGTGTATGTGTGTGTGTGTGTGTGTATGTGTGTGTGTATGTGTATGTGTGTGTGTGTGTGAGAGTATGTATGTGTGTGTGAGAGTATGTATGTGTGTGTGCTTGTGTGTGTATGTGTGTGTGTGTGTGAGTATGTATGTGTGTGTGTATGTGTGTGTGTGTGAGTATGTATGTGTGTGTGTATGTGTGTGTGTTTGTGCGTGAGTATGTATGTGTATGTGTGTGAGTATGTGTGTGTGTGTGCGTGTGTGTGTGAGTATGTATGTGTGTGTGTGTGTTTATGTGTGTAAGTGTGTGTGTTTGTGTGTCTGTATGTGTGTGTGTGTGCGTCTGTATGTGTGTGTGTTACATTTTTCTGTGAAAACAGCAACAACTCCAAGGGAATGTAGGAAATTCTAATGAAAAACAAGTTGTTCATTTTCTATCAAACTGCTGTTTCTGTTTCCTTCTTTAACATTTTTGAAAAATGCCATGTAACATGTGCTTTTAACAAACTAATATATTTATCATTGATTAAAACACACGCATGAATTTTAATCGTTTCTAGCTGACATGTCAGGGCATCAGCGTGTTCATTCCTGCAGCATCGAGAGGATAAAACAAATCAAATCGTAATCAGACATATTTCACACTGCGTGTTGTTTTTGTGGAGTTTCAGACCCTCTTCTCTTATAGAAAACAATGCCCCCCCACGTCTCCTGTTCATCTCCACCAGAACACTTTCAAAAGCATCAACACACAGCGTGAAGGAGAGGAGAGGGCTCAGTGTCCTACATTGTAGCAGCAGCTCTCATAATCCGCATGGGCAGATTTTCTCTCTCTCGCTCTCTTTTTTTATTTCCACGTGGACGTCAGCCAGTTCAGAGGATTTCTCCACTGTTGACAACATTTCATTGTCCAGATGAGAGGACACACGCTCACCGTGAGTTTTACGGCTGGTCCTACAAATGAAATTGCTCCTGACTGGACAAACACGGGAATCTTTATTACTGTTGATGTGAACAAAACACACTTTGTAGAGGGGCTTCTGCAGAAAAGCATCTAAACTGATTGTGGCTTTTAATAACAAACTGTGAACAACAGATTTTCCTAAAAGGTTTCCTTGTGTGAGATGAAGGGCCTCATTTTCATGTTTCAAGAGTTCTGAACATTTTAAAATGTTTTCACACTTTTTTCTTCTCAATTTAGTTTCTTGAATAAGAAAATGCAAAAGATGACTTTGGCTAAATGTTTTGACCAACTGGAAATAAAAAAAATAGAATTTGACACCCTAAGCATACTAAATTGTGAACTCATGCCTAAATTGCAACAAAAACAGCGTTCCACATTTGCACAAATGTTATGCAAAGGTTAGGATTCATTTGAAATTTTAAAACATGTAAAAAAGTCAAAAGCAACCAATTTAGCAGCTAAAAATGCTAATTAGCATGTTTGTATTGCGTACAGACACAACCAAGTGATAAGACCTGTGGTTCACTTTAAGGTGAAAAGGGTCAAATCAAAGTTTTCCTATTTGGAATGAATCATGAGGAATGATGCATGGGTGGTTTAAACTCCCCTCTGACTTCCTGCAGTGACGTGATCATTTATTAAAACATGCTTTAGCTGTTAAAACAGCTGTAAGGTGATCCTGTTACATCACCAAGCTGCAGCGCTGAGCGCAACTTCACTGTGTCACTTTTTTAATTGGGTGCAAAAACACATCAGATTTAATGGCAGAAAGGTGCAAAAGTTAATCTGCACATGTGAAAATCCATCATTTCTGTCTCATTTGCAGTATTTTCTGTGCTGGGAAGCTGTGCTACAAAAGCTGAGAGAAGGTTTCAACTGTCCACAAGCAGAAAAAAGCACGTATGGTTCTCACAAAAGGCCATTCACCTGATAAATACTTGTAGTAGTCCTGCTTTGTTCATGACGGGCTGCTAATGGGAAAAAAATCACAATCAGAAGCAAGAAAAATACTTCCTAAAAGAACAAACCTCGTGACTTTACAGTAAAACATTCTTCCAGACATTTAAGAGAGGAACAATCACATGTGGACAAATCCTTTAATATGTTCATTTTCAACATTCAGCGCTGTTCAGTTGCCTACTGCATCAAAAGCTGCTTCTAGGAGTCCTTTATGTAAAGTAAAGAACACGTTAAGTCCACGCAGAGAACAGAAATTACGCTTGAAACCGATTTGAAATCAAAACAAAAAAGCTCAATTCTCTTCAGCAGGAAAGTCTTTAGTTAAGCTGATCAGTGCCAAAGTACACCAGGCACACTCCATTTATTAAAAAAATACATCACGGATCATAACAGTTTTATCTTCCAGCAATAGTTCAGATCTTCTAAACTGAGATTCTGTGGGAAGGTTATGAACAATAATGACCCACCTGATGTAAATAGCTCTTTGAATGACCTCAGTGTGGAAAACTATGTAAGGATTGATAAGCTAAAGACTAGTCTAAACGCAGCACATTCTAAAGGGAGCCTAAGTCTCCTCCCCCTCCGGTCAGCTCAAATGAACATAAGCAATAAAAGTTATTTCCTGGTCCACTTTGCCTTACACCCCAAACCACACACACGTTTTACTTGTTTAAAAGAATAATAAGTGTGTTTCGACCATGTCTGTCACTCAATTTTAGATTTATTAGCTTGTAAAAATTTGTAATTAAAAAGGCTACAAATCAGAAGTCACACAAATGACATCACAGCAGAATCTCTTCTTCCCCAGCATAGCTGCTGCTTTCCACATGGCCCCATCATAATCATAAGAGGGTTTAATGCTCCTTCTTTCATCCTGGAAGAAGGATGCAACGTTCACGGCCCTTTTCTTCTCCTAGAAATTTGGTGAGACGAGCAGCTGGAGTCCTCTACATGTTTTCACACAAATCCTGAAGTAACTTTTGCTGCCTGATGAAAATGAGCGTTTCCTTAGCATCAAACTGTGTCTTTAATCAGAAAATAACTTTTATTGCTCCATAGACACCCATTCATTTTAGGGGACCCATGGTCTGGAAGTAGATGGGCGTTAGGCTCCTTATTGTTGGGTGCTTAAAAGCAATCTCCAAAATTTGTAGTTGCATTTTTATAATATTTAACATATTTACTAGTTTCGCATGACATGGTTATGATTAAAGTAGGCATATACTTGGTATTTAAATAAATTTGCTGTGGTTTACAGTATAAATTAATGCCTGCTGAGTCTTTTTCTGTGGAAGAAAAGCTCTGGCGCTCCTGTTTCAGGAAGTAGAAGTTAGACGGAAGAGTGGGGGACAGAAAACGGCAGGATGTAGAGTCTTACTCAATAAAGTTCATGATATGTGAACATTTAGCCTCTGATTGACTAACAAGAACGCAACTCTTCCGCTGCTTCCATTCACTGTGCAACGTTGATGTTTCATCTCCACGAATAGCACAAGCCTGAAGGAGTTCTGCCATGTTGTGGAGTTGTTAATGCTAACAGTTAGCGTCTACTAGCCTAGATGCACTCCTGGCCGCTAAAGCAACAACAGCCGTGTGCAGTCACAAGCCAAGGTGGGCGAGTTCATGAATGCTAATTTACACTGTGACATACATCTGTGTGGCTTTTCCTGACCCTGTCTATTTTCTTTGGCAGCTAATGCAGGAAATAGGGGTAGAAGACTTTTTTTCACATTCAGCCTGCATGTTAAGCCCAGAGGGACCAAGTTTATTTAAAAAAGAACAAGTATTAAATGTTTCTCAGTGAACCTCTGCTTTAAAGTAATATTAAATCCTTGCCAGAAGGCACTGAAACTATAGCATTTAGCTTTAGACCTTGGAGAAGAATCTCTGCTGTAGGTTTGTGCATTTTTACAGGTGAAATGATTATTGTTTGGAAGAGGAGCCAAGTAATTAATCTTTTGTCCAAATAACATGAATATGCAAATACACTACCTGGCCAAAAAAAAGTCACCACCTGGATTTAACTAAGCAAACAGGTAGGAGCCTCCTACTGCATGGGTGATTATCTTTCAGCTGCAACCCCAACTGGTGCAATGAGCTGCTTCTCATTTCTTCAACAACCATGTGGAAAGACACATCTGGTGGTGGTGGAAAAGATGTTAGTGTGTTTGAGAAGGGTCACATCACTGGCATGCATCAAGCAGAGAAAACATCTAAGGAGATGCAGAAACAACTAAAACTGGGTTCAGAACTGTCCAACGCATTATTAACAACTGGTCTGATGAGTCCAGATGGACCCTGTTCCAGAGTGATGGGTGCATCAGGGTAAGAAGAGAGGCAGATGAAGTGATGCACCCATCATGCCTAGTGCCTACTGTACAAGCCTGTGGGGGCGGGGCTATGATCTGGGGTTGCTGCAGTTGGTCAGGTCTAGGTTCAGCAACAGGATGTGCTCCAAGAATGAGGTCAGCTGACTACCTGAATCTACTGAATGACCAGGTTATTCCATCTTCCCTGATGGCACGGCCATATTCCAAGATGACAATGCCAGAGACCAGACCTGAACCCCATTGAGAATCTTTGGGATGTGCTGGAGAAGGCTTTGTGCAGCGGTCAGACTCTACCATCATCAATGCAAGATCTTGGTGACACATTAATGCAACACTGGATGGAAATAAATCTGGTGATGTTGCAGAAGCTTATTGAAGCAATGCCACAGCGAATGCGGGCTGTAATCAAAGCTAAAGGCGGTCCTGCAAAATATTAGAGTGTGTTACCTTTTGTTTTGGTGGCGACTTTTCTTTTTTGGCCAGGCAGTGTGTTTTTACATACAGAAGAGATTTTAATTTTGTTTATTTGGTTTGAGAAATTCCCGGTTCACATGGCAAGATGCTGATTTTGAACATGATTCTCCCCTTGTGACATTTTTAAGGATGTGCCTGATTACTGTGATGGCTCTAAAAATCATCTTATCAGATACTCCTGCCATGCGGTGTATTCAAGACCAAGTTCATTTTTTCAACACATTTGCAGTGGTCTGTAATGAATGCCTTGTGAGTCCATTTCTGTGGGAGAAAAGCTCTGGTGCTCCTTTTTCAGGAAGTAGAAGTTAGCCAGAGAGCTTCAGACGGCAGGATCTGGAGTCTTATTTCCTGATATTCTGACATCTCACCTCTGATTGGCTAACAGCATCATGACTCTACCACTGTTTTTTCTGCAACGTTGATGTTTTATCTCCACCAATAACACAAGCCTGAAGGAGTTCTGCCATGTTGTGGAGTTGCTAATGCTAACAGTTAGCTTCTACTAGCTGAGATGTGCTCTGCTGTTTCCTAGAAGCTAAATCTAACAGCCTTCCCCGTCGTGAGTCAAGATGGATGAGTCCATGAATGTTAATTATCAGTGTGACGTAGATCTGTCAGGCTTTTCCAACCCGAGCGTTTCCCGTCTAATTTCTATTGGCGGCTAATGCGGGAGTGACTGATCATATTTAAAAAATAACAAGAAAAAAACAGTTTTTCAGTGAACTTGGCCTTTAAGAGTGCTCTGGTTTCTTTCCTTTCATAAATTGAGGACAACATGTTGGTCTAATAGGATAAGTGAGCGTGCTGCTTGCTGTTGAGTTTAGCCAATCAGAAAGCACGGTGACAGAAGCGTGCTGCATGTCCCGTTTAATCTTGAGAGGTTTTGCGAGATCCTTTAAAGAGCTAACAGGTAAGATAGTAATTGGTCACCTTTCCACCGAAAACCACTTCAAAAGATCTGAATAATTCCTTTTTGACCCAGCTTCATCTTCAACATTCATTTTGTCCAGAGTGCTGCTCTCTCCTGACTTTGCCTCAACATTATTTTATTAGTAATGACACACTTGGAGAAACACCAGAAGACCAGAACTGCTCATTGCCAACGCTCATTCATAAACATGAATAATTACAACCCACAGGAGGAATTAGTGTTTGTCCTTGAGGGTCAGGACCAGGCCCCGCCCTCGCTGAGAACTCAGCTGGCGTGGACTCACCCGCACTGGGCAGCTGTCCGACACTGCTATTAACCTGAGCAGAGCCAGCCCGTTCATACAGCTGTTTGGGATGTGGCAGCTGCTCAAGGGGCAATGAGGTATTAGACATAGATTTACAAGAATGAAAAAAATAAAAAAGCCCTCCCTCCCTCGCTCATAATCTCCAGTTTTTGCACACGCAACACAAGCCACGACCACAGAAACGCACACACGGTCTTATGTAATGTTATCTGCACGCTGCATTGGCTTGTTTTGATGACAGAAGCATGCACTGGCACTTGTGAACTGACTTCGGTTCACTGCTCAAGCTCATGCATAATATTTAAACAACCTGCCACATCTGGATGCCTTGAGATGATCAGCATCGAGGCCTGCCGGTGTCCACTTCAAACTTCGCCTCGTCTCCCCGCACGCCTTCCTGTGCGTGCCGCTGCTCTTCAAACAGCCGAGGGGCTCCCAGCGTGCAGCGCTCGACCGTCAATTTCTACACATGAAAGCCTTTTGGAGCTCACGCTAACAAGGAATACACTGCAGCACTGTCAAAGTAAGGAACGCAACCAATAAGAAATGCTTTCAAAGAGGTGTCAAGTGACAGGTGAGCTACTGACGAAGAAAGAAACACGAGACGACGGCAGACAAACGCGACAGCATTCTTCCTCTGATGATTTGAAGTCTCCTGGGAAATCCTCAGGGTTCAAACTATCTGGACGCAAGAATTTGTAAATCCATTAAACATCAAGTCTTAGTGGGCTGCTACCTTTGCCTTTAAGATTCAAATGAAGCAGCAGTTCAGAACGCTTAGCCCTTGATTCCTTTAACCATTCCTTTGATTAAATCCCCTAGGAATCAAATGCCCGGTCTTCACAGATCTCCAGAGCAGCCTTACTGGCACCCCCAAATACTTCCACGTTTGCATCAATCCAAGGAACAACATTTCCGGGCATGTAGGCCGAGCAATTAGCCAGACCCACGATGTCCACAGGTCGCAGCACTCGGTCCCACATGTTGAACTGGCTGAGCTCGCCAACGAAGGCTTGGGTTGCGTCAAAACGGCCTCCAACGATGTCCTGAAGCAAGAGAGAGAACAGAGTTAAAAATCTGCCAGGGATCTGATTTTAATTAGGCAGGAATAGAAAACAGACAAGCTGCAGTAAGGAGTGTTATTCAGTGTGTCACCGCTTTCAAACCTCTCACTGTCGCGCTGTTTCCAATACCGTGCAATCTCCAGCAATCTCTTATGGGTTTGTCACCAAAAATAAATAAGAAAGCAACATCATCCCCTACAGCTATGAATGCTTTGTGAGTGAAAAGATCTCAGCAGAGTTAATTTTTATACATTTTTTAATGACATATTTGCTGTTGTGTTGGAGCGAATCTGCAGGATAAATTTGGCTCCCACGGGTTTTATGTGCAGTTTATAACTAGATGAATGAGGTGAAACTGTAGCGTGAGAAGGGCTTAGCTAACTCCTCTCCCTTGCTCCCTGCTCTGCGCCTCCGGCACTGAGGATACACACATGAATCGGAGAAAAACATACACACACTCGCTCTTTTTCACTGCCTCACCTGTTCCTGGCCCAGGATGATCACCCCTCCAGGTTTAATTGGGTGCCAGGGGGCCAGGTTGTCTCCGGTACCGAGACGCTCGCCGTCCTGGTAAGCCTCCCAGAAGCCATCTCTGGTCGTCCAGGTAATGCAGATGTGGTGCCAGCGCCCGTCACTCACAGCCAGAGGCAGCTGTGCCACCTGGTGGGAGGGGCAGGAAAACAAAGGTGCAAGACAGGGAGGGGCAACAGGGCAAGAAGAACAGAAAATTGTGGCGTGTTAGAAATAAGGACAGCAATTAGAAGGGTTACAGCTTCAAAGAGACACCCCTCCCCTCTCGAGAAATCTCTAAACCAAGGCAACATTTAAAATTCAGATTACCCAGGTGACATCAAGGGATTAAAGCATCCTTCAAAGCAGTCAGATGGCTAACAGCAAAACTCTGTCCTCTTACGCCTTTCTACCTTGTTCACAGATCAAAGACAAACAACTGGTTATTTTACCGACTGGTGACATCATGGCCCTCTGAGGATTCACCGAAACACACACAAGATGATGTGCACTGTAACTCATTAGGCCTTCTATTATGAGCCTAAAGGACTCCTTCATATCTCGTAGCCCATGCAGCGTTGCATGCAAATAGACCCGAGAAAAAGGAAGTCATGGATAATAAAAATTCAAGTCACTCCCAATTACAGAACCGATTGACCTCATTGGAGACACCAGGTGGTGTGTTTTCATTAGTGGGACAAAAGGGAACCCTCGGGGTGTTTTGATAGAGTCTGTAGTACGAGTACGAGTCACACTACAGGTTTAGAAAGTTTAATGTAGAAAGATCAAATACTCTGCAGCCAGTAGCAGAAATATGGCAGCTAAGATGTTTCGTATACAAAGAGCAGAAAGAGCTCACTAGTCCACTCATTTCACTTTAGTGGTTCCATTCACAGAAAATACGAGGTGTGTTTACACTTAAAGGATAATAAACATAATAAATAGCCTCAACTTTTGGGGCATTTTTGGAAAACCTTCACAACCTCAATAAGACCCTGTAAGTTAAAAATTAAAATAGTGTGTATTGCCTACAAGCTCTTCTTCTGCTGCCGTTCCTCCAGCTGTATTATTTTCTCATTAGTGACACACACTGTTTAGAGATGGTATTGCAGGACCTGTGGTGGTTCAGTGTGATGATGCAATGACGATGTATCAGTGCTTGACCAGATTTTACATAAATTCCTAATGATAATATCCTGTCAACAATAGTATCATAGGCTGAGGAAAAGTAGGAAGAAACAAACAAACAAACAAATGTTGGTGGTGCAAGAAAGAAACTGATAGAACAAGCTGAACCACAGCTGTATGGACTCTTTACAGAGTTTTTCATGGTCCACAAAGGTGTGATGTATGTGTGTAAAATAATGCATGCATCTCTCTGTGGGCACTATGAGAACACCATCATATTGGGCCTAATTGAAGGTTTGTAGGCTGCTCTCCTGCACAAATCTGGAAAGGCCAATATACTGGTAGGCAGGGAAAAAACAACTAAAAATGGACATGCTCATTTTCCAATGTTACAAACATTTTTGTTTTCTTATTTTCTGTTATTTAAAGGTGTGGAACACTGAAAACCCATTTTTAATTATTAATTCTGATCATAATCGTTCACTCTGAGTTTTTCATGCAGGCTGAACATGAAAATAGTCTCCTCCACCTATCTCCTGCATTAGCTTCTGATAGAAAATAGACTCTAGGTGAAACTCTAGGATTAGAAAATCCTGACAGATCTACGTCACACTGTCACTGAACATTCACGGACTCACCCATCTTGACTCACAACGGGGAAGGCTGTTGTTGGTTTAGCTTCTAGGAAACAGCAGAGCACATCTCAGCTAGTAGAAGCTAACTGTTAGCATTAGCAACTCCACAATGGGAATGGGTCAAATGCAGAGATGTAATTTCACCAGTGTGTGATGATGACTTGGGACTTTAACTTCTTGGGGTACAAGAAATAACTTCTGGGTCGCTCCTGTTACTGGATTAGGATCTCTACAAAACACTGATGCTTTTTGCCAGTTGGTGCTGAATTAGAAATGCTGTTGCTGCAGTGTTGGCTGGTACAGACTCAGCAACTCTGCGGGCTCTCATGTTGTAAACAGTAACTACGCCCCTCTTTAGTTTTTTAAAAGGAGAAAAACTGACAACCCCCAGACGGTTGAAAAGGAAATCTGTTTCAATGTAACTTTCCTTCCACCATGATTGACACATTAGACTGTTTATTGATTATTTCACTGTAAAATACCTACATGTTGCACCTTTAAATCACAATTTTCTGTATTCTTTTAGCAGTTATAAGATCATTTTTGTCTTTTGCATCTTTGTACTTAAAAATTAAGGTTACAAATAGCCCATTAGAGGAATCCAACACATTTCCATTCTATGCAGACTGGTGTGATGATAAAAAAAAGTTTTTTACAGCATTCAAAAACAAAAATGCTGAACTGTATTACAATCAATAACGATATGTGTTGAGCTAAACCCACATGGTCTGTAATAAAGGGGATAAAATGATTTTCCTATGTAGGACTGAAGGGCTCGTTTAACATTTTCTGAGCTCTCTGAGTAGAGCTGCTGCTCCTCCACATAAAAATGAGTCAGCTGAGTTGGTTTGGGCATCTAAGCAAGATGCATCCTGGTCATGTTCCTTTTTAGCAGGTCCCACTGGAGGAGACTCCAAGGCAAACCTAGAGCTTTAGAACTATCCTTACCGGGCCATTAACACTTTGGAGTTTCCCAAAAGGAGCTGAAGCGTGTCCCTGAGGAAAGGAATGCCCGAGTTTCTCTCTTGGACTTCACAGGTGTGGTTGATGATGGATGCATGGAGATTTTTCACATGTTTACAATTGAAGTCTTTTGCAAAATTCTGATTTTTGATACCTGTTTTGCAACCATAAGTGCATTTAAACTCCATTTAAAAGCAGTTTTTGCAACAAAAGCTAAAAAAGTCTGCTTTTCACCTTTCATCAAAATGTGTTTCACATACACTTTGGAGGGCAATAAAGTGATATCTGTGATATCTGGTCACTAAACCAACAAAATTGCATCAGCCACATGTATTTTGAAAACCCGCAATAGTCTCTAAAATAATTTCTGATCCTTTGAAGTTTGTAGCTTCACGTTACACATGCAAAAGTGCAACAAGAAGAGGGTTCCACAGCTGTGCAGGGCTGGTGGAATCCATCACTGATTAAACTCCTGTAGTTACGTTTGAATGAAGAATCTGAGGTGCCATGAGCACGTTTGGAGCAATGGAAAGGAAATTAGGAGACATCAACACCCTCACGGTGCAAAAAGGGAGGAAAATAAAATTCAGATGAAGACGCTGCTGTGTTAAAAGAAAGATTTCCTCCCCGCATAGCAACACAGAAACAAAATAAGACAACGCTGCACTTTTAATACTGTCGAGCCAGCCTTCTGTTTCTTTTTTAGTATGCAGCCAAATGAAGAGTATAAACAATACGCCCCGATGGACCTTATTATCACCATGAGCAGGTTCAACACATGGATGTGCAGCTGCACCTACGGTCATCAGATCCACCGTATAGCTCCTACTCTCACCCTTTTGATCTTTCTTGTTGCACAGCAGCAATCTTCATCAGGATTTTTTTCCTTTTGTCTCCATCACCTCCAAAGCTCTGCAGCTTTACAATTTTCTACTCCCTTCTACTTTCTCCCAATCAGACTCTCATCCCTTCTACCATCTCCCTCTGATCCATCTGACGTGATTCCATGTATAATGCATGGTGGAGGGGGGGCTGTGGGGAGACCTGCCTGGGCCAATAACACCCAACGTAAACAAGATGGTGGGGGAAAGGATATTTGCAGTTTGGGAACATATTACCCACAAATCTGTGGAACTGTGTCAGACACTTTCAGCCTTGCCATCATGAATAAAAAATATGCTTTTCTTTTTTACAACTTACATGAACTCACACTCTTTCCTTTAAATGCCATACATGATTTATACCTTTTTTAGCAGTTTCTTTGCAAATTGTGTTAATTGAAATGAGAGCAAGTCAAAGCCTGCATTAGGGGAAGTGTGCAGGAAGCAGGGAGGTGGGGCCATCAAATGAGCACACATGGCAGCCTAAACTCTCTGATGAATACAGCCATCCCGTGGAATGTGGGTCAGCCATATTAAATGTTTATATGGAGAAGAAATTACATATTCCTAGCTAATGGTCAGTGGCTGTCTTCTCAGCGTGGGCTCACATAAACCATCACAGAACACACGGGGAAAAATCAGATTTATTTTTGGTTTCTTTAGAGTTTAGGAGCAAAAAAAAAAAAAGATTTCTGATGCTCACAAAATCAGGTCAGGTGGAGTTTTAAATGCAACCAATCTGCTTTTACAAATAATATTAATAATAATCACACTTAATTATTAAACAGCCTTAACGCTGCTCAGCACAAAGCAGTTCAGAAGATGCATGAATGCATGAATGAATGAATGAATAAACCTATGTGTGGCACAGTTTGGAACCAACAGGTTAGTCAAACATAAAAAATGTTTTTGCATGTAAAATTCTTATTAAAGGTGTGGAACACTCGTGTAGTCAACACATTTGCAGCTGTCTCTGTAAGTCGTAGTCTGTGGAAACAAAGCTCCGGTGCGCCTGTTTCAGGAACTAGAAATGAGCCACATCAGAGTTGAGTTTCAGACGGCAGGATCTGGAGTCTGATTTCCTGATATTTGGACATCTCTCCTCTGATTGGCTAACAGCAACATGACTCTGTTTGCTCTGCAACATTGATGTTTTACATCAAATAACACAAGCCTGGAGGAGTTCTGCTGTGTGGTGGAGTTGCTAATGCTAACGGTTAGCTTCTACTAGCCGAGACGTTCTCTGCTGTTTCCTGGACGCTAAACCAACAACAACCTTCCCCGTCGTGAGTCAAGATGGGTGAGTCCATGAATGTTCAGTGACAGTGTGACGTAGATCTGTCAGGATTTTCACATCCTAGAGTTTCACCGTCTATTTGAAAAACTCGGTGACCAATTATAATCAGAAATAATAATTTAAAAATATTTTTTCAGTGAACCACATCTTTAACAAACTCCTTTGATTATTCCATTTGACCACTTCTTTTTTCACAAATGTACCCCTTTTTCACCTAAAGCAAGAAGCCTCCCATAGAGCTGAAAAACACTCGCACTTCTGTGAAATGAACACAAGGACCCAGCCAAACTTCCAAATTCTGTGTTTTAAGATTATCTTGTGTTACAATATGAAGTTTGAGCCTTTTTTGTCACAATAAGGTGTGTTTCCATTTGCAGGAACTTCAGGGTAAATTCTGGGACAGGGAAAAGACCGGGAGATTCGATGTCAGCATATGGCGACTGCTTCGGCAGTGAGTGATGTCACTGATCAGCGCCAGAAAGCGTCCACAGTAACATTAATAACATTAAAATCATTTATTCTGTCAAAATGTATCATACGTAATTTAATCCATTCAGAAGACGAGAGCAGCTGTGTGATGTAAAATGTGGTGTTCAATGACCAGAAGAAGCTTCGTTTTTTACGGCGCTCTGTGAGACAACAAAGCCCCGTGATTTAAGGTGATGTGGGGGAATTCCACCGTGTTTTCCGATGTCTGGAGTTTAATTTTAAACACGATCCGTGCTTATTTCTGTTTGCTTCCATTCTGCATAACAACTCTTCTAATTTTACTACTGCTGGTTGTTTTGGTGAACGTCTGCTGATGTCATTTCCTACTGAGTTACAACCAATCAGACTGAGTTAACCAAAAGTTCCACTCAGCGACTCAACCAGGCCATTCCGAGTACCTACCCCTGTTCAGGTACTCAGAAGGTTCCTGAAAATGGCCGTTCGGCCAATCCGGTCAAGTGGAGACGCGCGCATGTCGGGAAGTTCCTATAAATTTACCCAGAAGTTCCGATAATGGAAATGCACCTAATTAGAAAAGGTTATGCACATTCTCATCTGATATTTTGCATATTCTGTCCTCACTCTCTTTTAACTAGACTTATAGTTGTTGCTGTGCTTGCTAATGTCAGTTAGTTGCTGCAGCCATCTTGAATCAGACTGACTCCAAACTTGAATCAGCTGTAGAGGAACATCCAATTATAACTTTCTACAAATGTCTTTAAAATCCCTCCAGTTGTTCATGTGATATTCTGCTACATGCACAGGGAAAAGCACTTTCATTAACATCCTACAATCTAATTATGAACCCACCTTGTCATTGACTAGTAGCTCAATTGGGTTGTTTCCCCACTCGATGAGTACGATCTCGTTGGCCTGGCCCGGTACGCCGTAAGAGAACGGGGTTCCTATTCCTGGACTGGCGCTGGACTTGAGCCACATGCAGACGGTGAAGGCGTACATCTCCGGGAGACTCTTCTTGATGCGTCCGTACAGATAGTTAGTACGCAGAGGGAGGGACACCTTGAAGTCCTCTGGTGATTTAAAGGCATTATTACCTGTTGATACATAAATAAATGTGTGTTGTTATGTGTTATATTAGTTTTTGTCTTGTTTTATACGTCATTTTCATGCTAAAGATGAACAAATAAGGCTGCATGGTAGCACAGTTGGAAACGCTGTTTCCTTGCAGCAGGTTGCAGGTTCAAAACCCTTTGTGTTTGCATGTGTGGGTGTTCTCCAGGTACTCTGGTTTCCTCCCACAGACAAAAACATGCATGTTAGATCAAATTACTGCACTGTCCTCAGTGGTTAGTCGCTTAAAAAAAAGCTTTTATCAAATAAAAATAACAAGAATAAAGTTAGAGAGTAGGGAGAAAACGAGGATAGGTCGCTAGTAAAAATAATCTTATGATGTGGAAAGTTTATGTTTGGCCAACATGTTGTTTTTATTGTATAATATTATATTTAATAATATATTTCATACGGTTTAGGCATATTTTCATGTTTGTGGCATTTACGCCCAAATCATAGGGCAGCAGTAGCTCAGGAGGTAGAGCGGGTTGTCCAGTAATCAGAAGGTTGTAGGAGCTCAGAATTCTGCTGTTGTGTCCTTGAGCAAGACACTTAACCCACCTTGCCTGCTGGTGGTCAGAGGGACCAGTGGTGCCTGTGGTTGGCAGCCTCTCCTCTGTCAGTGCGCCCCAATGCAGCTGTGGCTACATTGTAGCTCATCACCACGAGCATGTGAATGTGTGTGTGAATGGGTGAATGATTCACTGGTGTATCAGAGTCCTCTGACTCTGAAATGCGCTGTACATGTGTGGGTCAATTATCAGTATCATCACATTATAAAAAAGCATAACATTATAGTAATGTTTTAAAATCAATTTTAGCAAAAATAATCACAAAAACATTTGCATTTCAGATCCAGAACCCCTAAAGATAAAATGGAGGGGAAAAAAACAACATTTTTAAAATATTCTTCTCCGTGCTCACTCAAAGTTTCAAGCACAGCAGTTAGTTGTGCAAGAAAAGTTTCTGGTGCTCACAGAAAACGTTGTAAACAGCAAAAGTTACAGGACTGTGTGTGGAATGTGAGTTTTGATAAGCCTGATGTGATTTACCTGATCGTTCTCGAAATTTGGGATGACAATGTGAACGAATACACACACACGCATGCACACACGCACATGCATGCACGCACACACATGCATGCACACACACATGCATGCACGCACGCACACACGGCCATGCACGCACACACACACACGCATGCACACACACACGCATGCACACACACACACATGCATGCACACACACGCATGCACGCACACACGGGCATGCACGCACGCACACACACGCACACACATGCATGCACACACACACATGCATGCACACACACATGCATGCACACACGCATGCACGCACACACGCGCGCACGCACGCACACACACGCAAGCACACACACATGCATGCACACACACGCATGCACACACACATGCATGCACACACACACGCATGCACGCACGCACGCACACACACACACATGCACGCACACACACGCACAAATGCACGCATGCACGCACGCACGCACGCACGCACACACACACACACGCACGCACG
>SSNS01000394.1:320557-337334 GCA_006937985.1 Aphyosemion australe
CCCTGGGGACACGGTCATAAGCCTTCTCCAAATCCACAAAACACATGTGGATTGGTTGGGCAAACTCCCATGACCCCTCCATCACCCTAGCGAGGGTAAAGAGCTGGTCCACAGTTCCACGACCAGGACGAAAACCACATTGCTCCTCTTCAATCCGAGGTTCAACCATCGACCGGAACCTCTTCTCCAGTACCCTGGAGTAGACCTTTCCAGGGAGGCTGAGGAGTGTGATCCCCCTATAGTTGGAACACACCCTCTGGTCCCCCTTCTTAAAAATGGGAACCACCACCCCGGTTTGCCACTCCATAGGAACTGCCCCCGATGACCACGCAATGTTGCAGAGACGTGTCAGCCACGACAGACCTACAACATCCATTGCCTTGAGATACCCAGGTCGGATCTCATCCACCCCTGGGGCTCCGCCGCTGCGTAGTTGTTTGACTACCTCAGCGACTTCTGCCCCAGAGATTGGACAGTCCGTCCCCAGGTCTCCCAGCTCTGGTTCCTCCTCGGAATGCGNGCATGCACACACGCATGCACGCACACACGCGCGCACGCACGCACACACACGCAAGCACACACACATGCATGCACACACACGCATGCACACACACATGCATGCACACACACACGCATGCACGCACGCACGCACACACACACACATGCATGCACACACACGCATGCACACACGCACACACACACGGACGCACGCACGCACACACACACACACACACACACACACACACACACACACACACACGCACACACACACGCACGCACGCACGCACACACACACACACACACACACACACACACACACACACACACACACACACACACACACACACACACACACACACACACACACACACACACGCACACACACAGACTCCCCCATGTCCCTGTAGGAGCTCTATAATCTGTAACAACATATAAACATTTTGCATTACTAAGAAAAACATTTTATAAGAACATAAAAATCTGCTTTACGTTTAAAAACATCTCGTTAGGACAGAAAACTGTCAGGTTAAAACATGACACATTTCTATTTGTGATGGTTGAGGCAGCCAGCGCTGCACTAAAATTCAGGATATTATCTATAAAACCATCTTAATGAATAGAGATGGAGCATAATGGTCCATCAACACACAAATAACACATTTATTCCTGTCATCGTTAGGAGTGTCAGATCATTGTTGTGTGCAGAACTCTGGGATGTTCTCACATCGGCTTCTCACTTCACGTTTCTCTGGAATATTTAGAGGTGAGCCGAGCTCAGTGGATTAAAGGTCATCATCCTGCTGCATGACCCACTTTGTCTTAAACATTTCACTGATCTTGACATTTTCCTTTATAATTTACAGGATTATAATTCAGAAGTGATCGTTGCATCGTTAGCTGTACCTGTGCAGCTGCAGCGAGGCAGGCCCAAACCATGATGATCCCTCCACCGTGTCACACAGGACGTGCATGCACCAGAGCTAATGTTATATACACCCCCAAACCTTATTATTGTTATTGTGTTTAATCTCTTCTTATAAAGCCGTGCGTTTTTTTATTCGGCGTCCTGACGTTGAACTCATCAACATTAATCTTTGTTAGAGTTCTTTTGATGTTTCCTGTGTAAACCCACACACTCGCTTCTGTTGGAAATGCTTACTAGCCTGATGAGTGGTTATAAATCACTTTCTGAGTCTTTAGTTTTAACCACAATTCACACATTTTGAAGCACAGACAGAAGATAAGTGTGGTTTGAATAAAGCGGTGCCATCTCACTGTCAGGATGAACTCTGAATCATTTAAGGCGAGTCAGAAACTCTGGGACTGGGGGAGTTTGCAAACTTCTAACACAGAATCATGTGCTTTTGTTTAGATGTATCATTTATTCAAACGGTCTAAGAGACTAGAAAGAGAAACTGGGTAAAAACAATAAAATGTAGGACAAGTTCAGACTAGAGAGGATAAGGACAAATAGATGTTTGTAACTTCAGTCACTAATAAACAGGAGCCAGCTCTCTATTGAGGTCATGGACGTAATAAGGTTTCTAGTTTAAGGGATGAACATGTTTAAAGTGGAACATGAGCTGCATTAGAGAAGTGACTTAATAGTAAGAATGTATTTTTCAGCACAGTGTGAATTTTGGGCGTTTTTATTTGTACGTTAGACCACGACTGCCCTGAAACTATCAGAAACTAATGTTTTTTTCTGTAATTCACTCTTTTGCTCTGGTATTTACTACTATTTATCTTTATTATTGTCTCCATTGAACCGTGAATATGTGGAAAATTGCTTTTTCCCACTCAGAGCTGCAGCTTAAACGTGCAAAATCCAACAAACAGCTGGAGCAGGCCTTCAAAACGCCACTGCAGCCACACACAACTCTGTTACATCTTCCTCTAATATCATTGTCACATTATGATGTCCTATAGCCGTGTGTCTCGATTACAGCCACAGGAGGGAGGAACTCACCAGGGCATTCATTTAGCAGCAGGCATTATTTTAAAACGGCTTTATTCTTAAAAGAGCAGCTCATTGGGAAACTAACTAAATTAATTCAGAGATGATTAAAAACATAAGCAAAGGTGATTTGGGAGATGCATATGCAACAGAGGAGATGTAGATTTAATATGGAGTTAACCGAAGCAAAAGATAAAGTAGTAAATAAAAAAAGCAAAATGTATGAATTAATCATGTTACTCACTTGTTTGTTGTTTGATTTATTCATAACCTTATTTATTTGTGGTTTATTCTTATTGATCTGTTTATATTCTGTTTTTCATCCACTGAAGTCATAATAATGTTCTTTTTACCTGATTTTATTCACCTGCTAACCGTTTTAAATGGGACTTTCTTTTGTGAGCTCCCCACTTTCACTACTTAAAGGGGTACTATTCAGTCTTGGCTTGTTTTTAGCACCCCCTAGTGTTCGTTAGTGAAACCAAAAGTAAAACTCTCCTCGCTGTGCATTTGTCGTTTTAACACCTTAATCTAAAGCCAACTGCACACTGGAAGCATCGGCGGCGTGGAACGGCGCTGCTTCAAATAGAATCCATTATAGTCTATGGGGGTGACACAAACCAGCCACGATGCGGCAATTTCCAGAAGCGGCACGCCGCACCGCTAAAGATAGGATTGAGTTAAATTTTTGCCGCGGGCTGGGATGCATCAATTTCCACAGTTAACACAGGCCTAAACAGGAAATCACACTCGCTTTCAGTGTAAAATGCCCGGTAATTTTCAAAATAAAAGTCTATTGCAGTGATGCGATTTCATATCTATGTAGATTACGTCTATACGTGTGACCTCACGGCTTATTTACTTACTGCATCGTTTGAGAAGTGCAGCGGTGTGTTTTTCATGGCTTTAATCCTGGCAGTGGTGAGTAACAACATCATATATGACATCAGACAGCGATGTCAAACGTGATTTCCTTCTTTTTGGTTTAATGGCGGATGGCATAAACAAACCGTGACCTTTGAAGTCTCGAGGGATCTTGTGGTCTCGCGAGTCAAGCGAGGAGTGCGGCGGTGGCAAGCAGCAAAAATCGCGAGTAAACCGTTCCGCTACTGTTCCACAACGCTGATGCTTCCAGTGTGCAGCAGGGGTAACTGCTGAAATGTCTCCTCAGCCTTCATCAGTGTCTACAGGAGCGATTCATCACTAAATCAAACAAATCAGCTGTGTTCACGATCTAAAACATGCTGGAAGCAGACTGCAGAGCCAGGTATGTCAACTCCTTTTTCTAAGTCCAGCAGGAACCGGACCTCCACTCTGAAGTTGTAATGTGGTATTCTGGCCACAGAGGGCGGTGGGGGTCTGAGTGACATTTATTAACCCTGTAAAGGGTCATTTTAGCACAAACTGGCTCAAGAACATGACATTAAAGGTGTCCTAGAATGCAATTAATCAACAATCTAAAACAGAGCTTTGAGCCTCCAAAAAGCATAAGAACATTTATTTTTGGCTTTCATCTGTCCCAGGAGCCCTGATACAGGCCATTCTAAACCTCCTTACTCAGGCCTTCAGTGAAAAGAGCTGTTGACCCCTCCCACTCGGCCAGGACATGCTGATTGGTTGGTTTCCCCAGAAGGCCTCAGACACATGCAGGTTTGAGGAGGCGTGGCTCCCCCTTATGACGTGTTAAGGAAGGTTTTCTCAGAACAGGAGGTTTTCTCTCGCCTTTTTCAACTTTCTAATTTACATAAAAAGTAGGTCAAACACGGCTTTGACTTTTTGGTATGCTACTGTTGACCACCCAAGCTGTCTTAGTCAACAACAACAAGGAACATGTTGGTTTAAATTCTAGGTCCCCTTTAAAACATGAAAAGGTTGCATGGTATGACTTTAATTTAAAAATATTTGTTTGAAATGATCCCAAAACACAGCCTTAAAGATTGATGTCATGTATTTTTTTTGTCTGTGAGTCTTTCTGAAGAGAACATTAGTGACATTTTTAATGCTGTATGGTTTTAGAGCAGCGGTTCCCAAACTTATTCAGCCGCGCACCCCCTTCTATGTCTCGATCGTGTTGACGCACCCCCATCCCCCAAAAACATGTTTTCAAGAAAGAAAGAAAAAAAAAGACTTGCAGCACAATCAGTGTGTTTGTTTCTGACCACAACTCACAGCCTCCTACAAGGTCTGGGAGCTGAAGGAGCCTCTATGGTCTTTTAACTTTGGTTCTTTATAAAACACAGGTAGGAGATCTTATTACCTTTTTATGCTGACGTTTCGGCCATCGCTGTGGCCTTCTTCTGAGCTAGGCTGCTAACGCAGCTTCACTTCCGTTTCCGTTTATGTGCGGGCAGCAGAGGACGATGTCGCCCCCTGCTGCCCGCGCTTTTCCTCCTTGATGACGCAGTCCCATGCGTGGTCCAACGTGTTCACCCCGTCGTCCCTGTTCATGGTCCCATGTCCACGTCTCCTTATTTCGATAGCTTCTTTTATCCTTTTATATTTATGTTGTTCAGTGTTGATAATCCTTGTTCTGTCCCAATCCATGATGTGGTTCTCTCTGGTGCAGTGGTCTGTGACTGCTGATTTCTTCATTGTGCTCTCTGCTTCCTGTCTTACTGCTCTTGTGTGTATTCTGCTCTTCTTTTCTGTGTTCTGCTGTTCGTGTGTTAAGTTGTCGTTCTGTTTCTCCTATACATGTTTTAATGCATAATTTGCAAGGGATTTCATAAATGACTCCGCATTTTTTTCTTGTTGGGATCTTATCTTTGGGGTGTACCAGTCTTTTTCTAACTGTTGTGTATGGTTTGATTGGTGTGTTTATCTCGTATTCTTTCATTGTTGCTACTATTTTTTCCGTCGTTCCTTTGATGTATGGGAGGGTTATTACTGGCTTCGGTCCCTGTTTCTCTGGGTTTTTCTTTCTTTTCTGCTCTTGTTTGTTGTTTCCCTCTACTAATCGCCCATGTCGGATATTCACAGGTTCTTAGTGAGTTATGTGTGTGTCTGTTTTCTTGACTACAGTCTTTGGGCGACGTTGTCCCCTGCTGCCCGCACGTAAACGGAAACGGAAGTGAAGCTGCGTTAGCAGCTTAGCTCAGAAGAAGGCCACAGCGATGGCCGAAACGTCAGCATAAAAAGGTAATAAGATCTCCTACCTGTGTTTTAAAAAGAACCAAAGTTAAAAGATTAAAATACAGAATGAACGTACCGAAGATAAGGATGAGAGGCTAAATGTTTTCAAGATAACAGAAAAGTCCAGCAGCTGATTTCAGCTAAAACTCTCAGGATGACTGAGAATAAGTGAAACTTAAATGTAGCTGCTGTCAGTGACCATATAACAGGTTTTAATAATTAAAACTCTCAACAGACTAATAGTGCAGAAAAGAAATAAATAATCTCACAACTTTGCATGTTGAGATTTATTATTATTATATTTATTTATTTATTAGCCGCATCGGCTCCTAGAGGGTGGAAGTGGAGATTAGCTGCGTTTGATGTTGATTCTCCGTGTGTTTTTATTTCTGCAATGAGCCATAAAACTCACCTCACTCACCTGGAGTTTGTTCTTCAAAACTCGTATTGAATCCACGGTGATGACGCGTTTTAACGAGCTTCCTCTGCGCTGTATTTTTTGTTGCAGGATGCAGTTTCAATTCACTTTTAAACAAGTTAATTTAGTTCAGCACATGGGTTTGATTTTTGCCGCTGCACATCTGCACAGTGAGAGAGGGGAGGGGGGAGACGCGCTGTTGCACTCAGGGTCTCTGCGGGCTGCAGTAGCTGCGACAGGTGATCAGCAGGTATAACGCCGTTAAAGTCATACTTTAGAACGCATCCGCAGCTGCATATTTTCCATGATTGCACGGTATGCCCAACCCTAATATACACATCTGTATTGTGTGGGGGAATAACACTGTACCCTTTTTATAAGACACACGTGCCGGTGTCATGATCGTGATGAATTAATGCTGAGCTCCAGACAGGAGCTATATTGAAAATGAAAGTAAACACGGGCATAAGTTTGAAATGATAAACTGGAGCGATGCAGAGCTCCAGGAGCTTCTCTCCGTTAGATCTGCAGCTCAGATCATCTGACAGCTGGGATGGTGGAGGACAGACACCTGCTCCTGAAAATAAAAACCTAACGAGCGCGGTTTCGATCGCAATAAAAAGCAAGTTATGTCCAAGATACATGGAAGTCCGCGACAGTGCAGAGACCGCCCCTATACAACGGACATGATTGCGCAACATTACCGCCACGGTCTGAGCTCTTATAAATGACCTTAGGCTTCCAGATGCCGCCTCGGCTTTGTGGCAAATTGGCGGCGTTGTTTTATGTGTATTTTTTTTTTGTGTGTAATCACCGCCATTACGCTTTTTACCTCGCGCACCCCCTAGCGGCAGCTTGCGCACCACACTTGGGGAATCCCTGTTTTAGAGCATCCTGGTGCAAAGCCAAGAAAGGCCCCTGTAGAGAAAAATCTCTTTGATTTAATAAAATCCTGTTTTGTTTTATATCCACACTCATAGTTTCTATAAATTTGGAACAAATGTTTAAAACATGCAATCACTAAAAGATAAAACCAAATTACACTATAGAAAATAATATATAATGAATTTTCCATGTGTGATATAAATGTGTTTGTCTACATTAAAGTTATTAAAACATTTTGATCACGCTATCTTGGTGCTCTTGAGGGCCCCCTGGTGGTGCGGGGGCCCCGAACAGTTGCTTAACTCGCGTATGCCTTGAATGTGCACGTATGATTCCATCTCTTAGCTTTTAAAATTCCAGTTTCCCTAGAAGCACAAGCTTCCAGTTTATCATTTGTCCAAGCTTATTTCACTGTAAATACAGGCAAAAGGAGACATTTAGTTATAAAGTCTTTGCAGCACCATTATTCTAGATTATGATGTGGAAAAATCCTCGTAATTCCAAATTCAGTCTTCCTTAAAGAGAAAACTCCCAGTAAAACCTCTCTGGCACTGATCTGAATCAAATCGAGCCAAGTGAGACCTGGGACAAGGCTATTCACTGAGAGGTTTTACACCAAAGTTTGATATTAAATCAGTTTTTATTGTGTCCACCTTCGATTTTTACCCCAAACTAACCTTGAGTCAATCTGCCCAGCCCTGGGCCTACAGGAAGTGTCCACTGAGTGGTGGAGCAGGACTACACACATTCTGTCTTATTTTGACCATCAAAGAGAAACCCTGGAGTGTGGACATCTCTTGAATATTTCTTCAACTAATTAAGAATTCAGCCTTGCTTTCTAAGCCTTAATTTTAAGACCAGGAGCTTCTCTGAGAGCGGCTGTGTGAAAAATAAAAGAGCACGTTGTGAAATCTCTGCTTGCATCATCTGAACTTTTGCTTGGGAATTGATTAACTAATGCCAAATCTGTCAGGAAAAATAAAAAACTGAAAGTTTGGCATTGAATTGGAACATTTCGCAGCACCCAGCGCGTGACTCGCTTACTTTTCTCAAGCTCCGTGATCCTCTCCATGAGGGAATTGAGAGCGCTCTCTGTGCGTTGGCGGTGGGCCGCTGTCTCGTTGTAGAGCTGGCTCTTCTCCTCCTCCAGCTCAGCCACCTTCCGGAGGAGCTGCGTCTCGAGCGCCCCCAGACGCTGCCGCAGCAGATCACGGAGCTCCGGTGGCAGAGGAGTCAGGGCCGAGACTCCTCCGGCTGACATGTTGGAGCTGCTGGGGAGACGCAGACTCTGCTGCTGGGAGGCAGAGCGCAGACAGATCAGAGGCAGACAGAAAGATATTTCAGAGACAGATGTGGATGGATATGCAGGGATAAATAGACGAGACAAACATTAAATCCAGTTTCTCCTGGATTGCTGATCGGATATTTATTCAGTAGCATTGTTTGTGATACATGCAGCAATTTCTAAATGAAGACAGCGCGTCCCTGCAGCTGACTTTGATTGGCGACCTGCCATGCACCCATGGCTGCTCTGGGTATTAAAGGTAGACGTCACCCAGAGTTGACACCAGGCTTGGTGACAGATGGTTTTGTGACAAGGGGAAACAAGTGAAATGTACCATCAAATATCCACATCAGCTGTTCTCCTTTGGATGGGTTCTGTTTGGTCATCAGAGCTATGAGACTTGGTTTTAACTGTTTCCATGGCCGTTTCTCAATACTCAAGGATGCTATACGTTCTTGTGTACTTGACAAGTGTGTTCTTGGCTAGGACACCAGAAAGTCCGTTCTACCGGGAGGACGAGGGCGGCATTTGGAACAATCGTACAACAAGCGCTGCTTGTTGCTACGGTTAAAAAGACGACCTGACATAAAAATAAAAGTCTAGTCTGTTCCTTAAATAACAAAATAACAACGAAAACGTATTATTTGTACTATATTTGGTCCACTTTTGATCAAAACTGATAAAATACCAGCATTTCCCGCTGTTGAATGAAGAAAAAAGTTTATTTTTCATCAAAACAAAGCAACGATGCTTTTATTTTGATAGTGGGTTAGCTAGTTAGCATTTTGAGGGATCGTGAAGAGTCTGAAAGAAAAAAAAACAAAGCAAATTTTACAGGTTATACAGAATTATTTTACAATAACAGCCAACTTTATATTGATTTATTTTAGGGGTGGGAATTTAATGCGTTAATTGTGATTAGCTAATTAGAAAAAAATAACGCGTTAAAAAATTTACGCATTTAACCCTTTAAGCCCGAGGGTCCCCCAGTTGGGGGATGTTAAAGTTTAGCAGCAAAATACATGCCCTAAATATCAATATAGTCAAGCTGCACCTCTAAAGAAAGCTCAGAACCTTGGCTACAAGACCCTGTAAATGTTTTTTATGTGCTCCAAACCCAACTAACACTACAATCAAATGAGTGATCAGAAATCCCTCTTCATGTGTTTTTGCCTTCATTTCTGTCTCTAATGATGCTAAATCAAATCAGATTGCACACACATTCTATCAACCCATTATTATTATTATTATTATTATTATTATTATTATTATTATTATTATTTTAAAGACAATACCATTATCAAAATGTACTTAAAATAGTATTGTACTTTTAGGTCTGTCCTATTTTTGCCAGTGATATATGTATATATATATATTTTTTCTCCTGTTTTGAATTGAAATACAATTTAAAAGCATTTTTTAGAAATTAAAAGAGCTTGTGTTTACAATAATAATGTCAATGACTATTGTTTGATTCTCCGTCTCATTATTTTTAATTTTAAAAAATTACTTTCAGGGCAAATTTTCTTGAACGATTAAAATGCAATTAATCAAGATTAATTAATTACAAAGCCTCTAATTAATTAGATTAATTTTTTTAATCGAGTCCCACCCCTAATTTATTTGTATTTCTGATATAAAACACAACAGTTATGAGCTTTCTCCTATGCCGTTCGGAGTATACCGGTTAGCAGCGCAATGCATTATGGGAAACTTTGCTGTCCCAAGTCCGCAGAAGGACGCATCGGCGCATCCTCGATACAATGGGCGGAGCAAGAACATATCCGGGAACTTTGAGCGAACTTGCCATTATACGTACTTAGGATTGGAACAGTACTTGGACCATCGTTGATGACGTTTCACAAGGACGGGAGTACACAAGTACAGACAAGTACGCATATTGAGAAACGGCCCATGAGTCTCCCTAAGTTACAGATGCAGTGATCAACAGGTTTAGATTTTAGTAAAACTCTGATCTGCTGATTCTGATTCCTCTCTAAGTTCCCAAAGCTGGGCTGAGAAACACCCAATATCTGGATTTTCAAATTAGCTCAAGAAATTCAGCAAAATTTTAAGAAAAAGACATAAAAAGCTTATTTTTTTTAACCATTATTGTTATAATATATTGAAACATAATGATGATAAATGGATAGAAATATGGATTGTGTTGTAATCCTGCTCTTAATTAATTCCCTTTTTTCTGGATATTATTTTACCCAGTGATAGGGTTTCTGGTAGCCTAGCAAGCCATCCCATAAATGTAGATATATAGTCTGGCCATGACCCATAGAAAGAGCTCAGTTGTAGGGCGGACTCTAGCTTGCAATTGGACGGAGCTGGGACCAATCAGAGCAACGAACAACGTGACGTATTCATCGCTATGGAAATCAGTCAATGTTTTCTCAATCCACCACACGCCGCTGTAGAATAAGAAGATGCAAATATATCCTTTTTTAAATAAATGACTTAAGAACCTCTATCTGCTCATGTCTCAAAGAAAAGTCCAAATCTAAATCATCCAAAGTTGATGCCAAAGCCGTCTCAAACAAGACTGATGCCATATTTGTAGTTTTTCTCCGTTGCAGCTTTAGCATTAAAGCTACAATGGCAAATCTGCAAAACAAGCTAGCTTAAAATATTGTTTTCATGCCTTTCCAGCACATCCTGAGCTCTTTTAAAGGAATCTCCTACCATCTTTATGCTGATGACATCCAACTGTACATCTCCTTTAAGCCCCATGAGATGTCTAAGCTGCAGCTGTTGCACAGCTGCTTAGACTCTCTTAAAACCTGGATGGCTGGGAACTTTCTACAGCTGAATGAAGACAAGACTGAGATCCTCATCTGTGCCCCAGACAAGCTGATTCCCAAAGTCAGAGACTCTCTTGGTCAGCTTGCTTCTCACACCAAACCCTCTGTCAGGAATCTTGGTGTGACCTTTGACCCAGCTCTCACTCTGGATTCTCATGTCAGTTCTCTTGTTCGCTCTTCCTTCTTCCATCTCAGGAACATTGCTAAGCTGAGTCCCATTCTGTCCCACTCTGACCTTGAGATTGTTCTCCACACCTTCATCTCCTCACGCTTAGACTACTGCAACTGGCTTTTCGCTTGTCTGAGCAGAACCTCCCTGAACCGTCTACAGGTGGTCCAGAATGCCTGTGCTAGGCTGCTGACCAAGTCCTCCAAACACACCCACGTCACCCCGCTCCTCTTCCAGCTTCACTGGCTGCCGGTTAACTTCAGGGTTCATTTCAAGATCCTGGTTCTGGTTTTTAGGGCCTTACATGGACAAGCACCATCATACATTGGTGATCTTCTCAGTGCCTACACCCCCAGCAGGTCCCTGAGGTCCAGTGATCAAAGCCTATGGTTGTGCAGCGCACCAGGCTAAAGACCAAAGGTGACAGATCATTTGCTGCTGTGGCCCCCAGACTCTGGAACTCTCTTCCCCTGAGCCTGAGATCAGTGGACTCAGTGGTCTCCTTTAAAAAGCAGCTGAAGACTCACCTGTTCAGGTGGCTTTGGTCTGACCTCCTGCTGATTCTTCTTCACTACCTTCTCTTTATGCTGCTGTTTCTACCAATTCTCAGTATCCCATGATTATCTTTTCTTATTCATTTTTTTTCTTCCTTCACATTTTTAATTTTTCCTTTTTTCCAGTTTGTTATTACAATATTTTTTAATCATTTTTATTTATTTTTTTGTTCTTGTGAAGCACCTTGTGATTTTTAGCTTGAGAGACACTATATAAAAAAATCATTTCTTTTTCTTCTTAACAATATTCTAACATATAGCTATAAATATATTGTGGAGATAAAAAAAAGGAAACAAAACATTTAAGTGGTTCTCGTATTGGTCTAAAAGACCTCAGCAAATATCACAGCTCGGTCTGAAACCAATGATTGGACCATCCTGTTGTCGGTCTCAATGAAGCGCTGCACCTCTGCATTGACCTGGGTCCTCCACTCATACACGCGCGTTCATTTAGTAACAGAACACCACTGGTGGAGAAACGGTCGGCTGCTACCAGTTCATCTTTAGCACAAACTATCATTTGAAGTCACAGACAACAAAAAACGTTTGGATGTAGAAAATAGCGACTGGTGTTTAGCGCTCTCTTACTGAAATGATGGAGTTATATTATTTTATTATTAGATCATTTTGGTCAAATTTAGAAAAAATATACTAAATTCCAGCTTGATTTCTGTTTAACTTAGTTGTAGCAATTTGTGTGTTTGCTAAGATTAGCTGTGGTGGACATCTTGAATTTACTTGTATTGTAAGATTAATAGATGGATATGCAATTACTAAAGTTTCAATTACTAAAGGTGAGGTACTGATTTTTATTTTAAGAGTTAATGCCAAAGGTTTGCCCAATTTTAGCTCATTATCTGTAAAGTTGACTTACATGCAGCCTTTTTAAGGTTTGATAAGTTATGCTGCGTTCACACCGGGCGTCAAACAACGCATACTTCATGCCGTTTTTGACGCCTATATATTTTTGACGTTGACGCAGCCTGCGTTGAAGCAGCTTGCGTTGGCGCAGCTTGCTTTGACGGTTGCGTCAGCCCCACGGGGAGGGGAAGGGAGGACAGAGCGCGTGCGCGGCTCTCTGTTGCCGGATGTTTGTAACAATGGCGGATCGTTAACGTTGAAAAAACACTCACCCGACACGCCAAGTTCTCCAGCAACCTTCCTCCAAGCAAGGTCCTTTTTATTCCGATCTCGGTAGGCGTAGCAGGTCGGGTCATACAATTCACGCTGGTTACAAACAGCTACGATCAGTTTGTCCTCCATAGCTGAATGAATTCGCCTTCTTCCCTCGCTCTGCTGTGACGTATCAACTCGCGCTCTGATTGGTTGACGCTTGTAAAGCGACGCAGAAAGTTCAGCTAGCTGAACTTGCTTGACGTTTGCGTTGCAAGCGTTGGGCGCGTCAAAGCTTGATACTTTTCACAAAGCGACGCAGGGACTTTGAAGCAGCTCTGACGCGCCTTACCATAGACTTAACATTGAAACTTGACGCTGGCGACGCAAACGTCAAGCCCGGTGTGAACGCAGCATTAGGGTGCACTGGAAAAAAAGGGTCGGACAAAAAAAGGAGACATTTAAATTTTCCATGTATTTTTTTTACATGAAGTCAATGAAAGAGCCACTAGCTACGTTTACATGTGCCAAATTTCCCTTTTCCGATTCAAATCTTGGTTGATCGGAAATCCCATATTGGAAATGGACACTAACTGGAAGGATCCGATCATGCCGCGATCCACGCACCATAGGTTGAGCATGCGCAGAGTTGTCTTTCCCGGAAGAAAAGTCTTGTCCACACGTCTTTTCCCTTGCATTTTGTTTTCTTGTTCTCTAGCTTCGGTGAATTTCCGCTTCTTTAAAAGCGCTTGAGTGTATAACTCGGCATTTCTAGCCTTTCGGCCATAGAGGCGTTCAGTACTATTGAGCTACCGTAGTGTTTCCAGTAAAAAAATAGCATCGGCAACAGACCACTTCTGTTTACCTCCGCAAAGGCGAAAAGACGTCACGCTGCAGTTGCACACATGCGCAGTGGGTATTATCTTGCTCCAACGATCCGAATGGGTGTGTACATGGACGTCAATCGGATTGACGATTGGACAAAACCACCTCTCTCTAATTCGGAATGAAATTTCATTTGGATCAGGTCGAATCGGATCAGAATATTCCGATTGACATGTTTACATGAAGAACTTTTGACCCGATAGGACGTTCATTCTGATTACTTGTGCCCATGTAAACGTAGCTGCTGTACTTATGTTTGTTTATTTGACTTGTGTATAGGTATTTTAATAAATAACAGTTGTGATTTCATAGACTTTAATTAAATCTTACATAAAAATATAGTTTTTTTTATTTGGTGATTACTAGGGCCAAGAACCTAGATTTTTTTTTTTTTTGTGAATGCAGTTTCTTTCTGTTTTCTTCTTCAGCCCAGATGACACGTTGGAGATTTGCTGCCATAGTGAATTCTTTAAAAGTCCTAAAAATGGGATTCAATTACGCAGGGTTGACTAAATAAGCCTATTTTAGGTTTACATTTACTAAATTTGGTTTTTGTTTAACCATTTTGATAAATCACAGTTGTGATTTTTTTTAATTTTAGTTAAATCTTATATAAAATTTTAGCTGGTGTCTAGGGCCAAGAATCTTTTTTTGAGTGTAGTGTCTGTCTCAAACTGAATGCTTTATTAGAATCCACCCAGCGTTTCTCATTATTTTAAACCAATAGTTTGTGAAATCACTTTAAGTGATTGCTGTAGATGACTCTCAACAAATCTTAGCTCAAAATGAGTACATTTGAGTTTTTTCTAATATTTTAGCCACAACAGCCATCTTGAATCTGCTTTATCTCAAAATTGAAAAAATTGCAAATGTGCATAAAATATTTTTTTTCTGAACATTTCATCAAAATCTCTGAAATGTTCAAGAGATATTTTGCTAATGCACACGTAGACAGAGAAAACATTGTATTGCTCACATCTTGCCTTTTTTGCAGCAGGCCATAATAAAAATGTATCCAAAAAAAACCATTTAGTTCCAAAGCAAAAGCCCGTCCACCTAAGTGGTGCATTTTTATTTTCAAGACAAAGTTCTTGGTCCTGATGCTGAGATAGATGTGTTTGTGAGACGCATCCTGCTCCCTGTGGCCATATATTGCTTATTAGGTCATACCAATGGAGATCAATAGATGAGTGATTAATATTCAGCATCGTCACCTGCAGTATCCTTGGTTTGATCAGGGTGTTACATTTCCAATAGAGCCAGATGGATCAACTATGCAGCATTTTACATGAAATTGAAAATCAATCAAGCCATTGGTGATATCTAATGTGAGAAAGGCTTTCAGTTTACTACAGGTCACCTGTGGTCTCTGAGCTGCAGAACTACTGAACAAAGTGTAAAAGCTGCATGTGACTATATGGATAACACATTTCATTCAATTACATAATGTCACGAGCACATCTAGAGGAATGGTTGAATTCATGTGTTATGAATATTTAGTCGCATGACTGCAAAAATAAGAGTATATACACACAGCTCATGAATGATTCAAGGACGCACTGCAAATCCCTGTAGCATGGCTACACCTTTGACAAGATTTTGGTTTGTTCATCTCTCTCTGATCAGATTTTTCCTACATCTAATGATGGGACATGTCTAAAGCCTGACCCTTTGATCTCTTGATGATCCTTTGCAGTCAGAATAATAAATGACCAGCTGAACAAATCTCGTTTTGAGATAAATCACAAATGAAAGCGCAGGATTGGTGAGGAGCGCTTTATGCGCAATCTTACCTCCAAGTTCTCCAGACGGCCCTTCAGGCTCTGCATGGTCTTTCCCAGTTGGTCTATGGTCTCGCTGGGGTCCCGGGGCAGGTCCCCCATGGTGTTCTTTCCGTACTCCTTCCGCCTGGAGCCCTGACCCCGGGTCTTACCCACCTCGTCGGCTGCCGCCTCGCAGCGCGCCAGCTTGGAGTTGAGCTCCTTAATTGTTCCCTGTTGGCTCACGATGGTCTCCTTCTGCTGCAGGATGGTTTCCCGGAGCTGGAGGATGGTGCTGCGCAGCTCGTCCTCCACAGGGCTGCTGCTCTGAATGCGGTTCCCGGTGGGGCCATACCCGCAGCCGGGCTCTGCGCCCGGAGGGATGGCGTTGCACACGAAGCGACTACCTGTGGCTTCTTGGCTGCGCACCGCGCGTCCGCCGATCAGATACAACACACCAAACACTAGCGCCTGCATCCCGCTACAACACAAACCCTCTCAGCAAAAGAAAAAGGAGAAAAAGAAAAACCTCAAATATCTCCGGTGAGATAATAACTTTTTACAACAACTTACTAAATGAATTCAACATTTCTTCCATCAGTTGAAAGTCAGAAAATCCGCAGTGAAAAATCATAGTAAGTCGTCCAGCAATCACTTGGTCGGTCTTTTCCCACAAACCAATAAATCAACAATCTGTCAGCAGGAAAACTAAAAATAAAACGAGATAATTACACTGTAAAAAAATCCAAGTTGATTCAACTTAAAATAATTTGTAACCTCGCTGCCTTAAAATTTTGATTTAGACTAGCAAACTATTTCAAGTAATGTCAACACACAACTAAGTTTGTTCAACTTATAACATCAAGTTCGCATAACTTATATTTTTGTTAATGGAATTTTATTTTTTCAGTCAGATTAACTAATATTTTAGTTCCATCAACAAAAAAATCCAAGTAATCTCTACTAACCTTTAACTCAGGCAAACAAATTATTTAAGTTAATTTCCACTCACAGCTAAGTTGGAATGACTTGAAAAAATGTGTTAGCCTGACTAATAAATTAGTTGAATTTACCTGAAATAATTTGTTAGGCTGATTAATAAATTAGTTGAATTTACCTGAAATAATTTGTTAGGCTGATTATTAAATTAGTTGAATTTACCTGAAATAATTTGTTTGGCTGATTAATAAATTAGTTGAATTTACCTGAAATAATTTGTTAGGCTGATTAATAAATTAGTTGAATTTACCTGAAATAATTTGTTAGGCTGATTATTAAATTAGTTGAATTTACCTGAAATAATTTGTT
>SSNS01000394.1:341291-513673 GCA_006937985.1 Aphyosemion australe
ATGCAAAAAGTGCTGAAATCTGCTTTCTTTGAACTTTCACAAATAAAATTAACGTTTCAAATATCATCAACTGTCTTAAGGATTTACTATTAGTTCAGAAAAACTCTAGTCCAGGTGTGAAGAGTCTAAGGTTGTAGTTTTATAATTAGAGCAGAGGAAAGATGCTCTGGGTAAACTGGTTGGAATTGCTCTTTCTGACTCTGAAACTAAAAAAAAGAACCAACTTCAGCTTCATCTGATACGTCTTGTTTAGTTTTTGTGATAATTTAATTTTTTGTTCTTGAGTAAGAGATAGATAATCACAACAAGCAACCTTTGAGATGATGCCTATTTAGGGGTAGTGCTCAGAACTTTTACTAATGTGGCTACTGGAATAACCTACCAAGATGTTTGAGCTGAAGGAGGCTGTAGTTCTCCTGTGGTACGAGCAGAGCGGCCTGAGAGCGAGCTTGTGATGAACGTGTGTGTTTTTACCGCTCAGGCGGTGCGAAGCAGCTGGGGAAACGCATATCATTGATGGACTGGATGAGAATGACGTAACACCGGTGCGCAAAGTTGCGGGTTTCACTGATCAACAGGAGAGGGAGGGGAGAAGGGAAACACAGCAAGTGAAACACGCGAGGGACCGGACTGTTAATAAAGTTTTTAGCAAAACTGCGGGAAAGTGTGAGTGTTAAAACATCCACATCCCCCACGGGTGCGATTCACCCTTTTTACACGCCAGAACAGCAGCGAGTGGGAACCGACGGACGGAGAGAGAGGCAGCGGGCAGGACGTAGAATGAAACAGGGAGGAGAGGGGCGGGGGTGTTACGCTGTAGGTTAGGTAGAATTGTTTTTCTCCGCTTTTTTACAATGATTGGCTTAAACTTCTTCACCACGCTGCTGAGTCATTTTGTCAGACATGAGTACCACATGTGCATATTTGCTACAGAACTCACATGTCCGCAGCTTTTTGCATAGTTTAGAGGGGTGAGTCGTACCAGCGTAATTAGGTGCCAAATTGCGTACTTGCTATGCAAAATGCGTACAGGTTGGCAGGTCTGGCATTAGAAAACCGACCTCTCAAATGAAGTTCGTTCCACTCCGGTACAGTAGGTGGCCCCATGTGCCCTTTCATGTCGGCATTTTTCCGGTTAGCTTGTAAGCAACTCAAATAGTAAACAAACGCTGGCAGGAGTGAAGCAGACAGAATTGAAACAGGATATGCACAATGACTGAAGGAATTGACAACAACAACGCTGCAGCACAGCTTATTTGGTACGTTCTTTTCTGTCTGTCTCCGTGTTTACATGCATTTAAAAAAAATACGCGAGTCTTTTTAGGGCAATGCTTCGGTTTTCTGATGCGCATGTAAACACACTGAGTGATTAATTGGAGTCAAGTGTTTAGCAGCAGGAACAGATTAAAAACCTGCAGGATTGTGGCACTCAAGGACTGGAGCTGGACACCCCTTATTTAGTATTTCACACATATTAATACAGGGTGAGTTTATTCATACCATGGAGAACTTCAAGAAGTTTGAGGGATCCTCTTTCAAGAGCAATGGAAGTCCTAGAAGTGCTGTAGATCTTTTGCTCTGGTTGGAGTTCTGAAACACCAATAAAAAACAAACACTTGGCAATTACGGCTATAGAAATCTACATTTGTCCCACAACACAAATAAAACCAGGGATTTCACATGATGGACCAAACCACGTGAGCACCCACACTTGCTTTTGAAAGGGACAAATGCACAGTTTCACAGGAAATGACGTACTGCACGTGTCATATCATAATCATACAATTTTTTCTACCAGATTATATTACTGAACGTGGCTATTATGTTTACTGGTCACTTACTTCAAAATCCAGGGATTCCAGAAGACTGCGGAGCTCTGTGTTGTGTTCCAGTTTTGTTTCACGTCTTTTCCGTGCTTCATACAACTCCAACAACCGTGGCAAATGCTGGTCAAGTCCACTCAGGAAGGACTTCAGCAGGTCAGCAGACATGAGACGCAAAAACTCTGCACCAATCTTTAAGGGGTGTACACACACAAAAAAAAATTCCATCAATCAAAAGAGTAGATTTCTTGTTATTGGCTCAAACATGTCAAATGATATACGTATTACAAATTGGGACATCTGTCAAAAATACAATATCTTTAGGTATGCTTGTTTTGTCTAGACTAGGGAAAATACAGTACATGTCAAAACTAAAACCATGATTTTAACGAGGGGAAACCATGCAACTTATGTTGAAACTTGCCTGTCTTTCGGAAAACAATGCAGGCCATCTGCTTTCAATCTCAGTCACAAGTGGCTCGTTCTCAACTATTTCTCGTCTGCGTAGTGCAAATGTTTGGCCCATCAGTGAATTGATCAAACTCCTGTCTGGCTTCTTTTTTTTTACTTCATCTAGCAGTGTTTCTCTGTCATCTTCAAGTTTGTTGTGACTCATCCCTTGGGGTAAGTCTGGAAGGAAGTTGATCTCCGACCGTCGTGCTTTCTTCATTTTTTTTGATTCTTGGCCTTCTGACCTCTTGCGGTTCACTGCTAACTCAGGACATCCAGCGATGCGGTATTTTTGACGAAGGTTTCCCATCTTAAAGCCTAGACTAAATTTCCAACAGTAAAATCCCTCCTTGGAACCTGGCTCCTTTAAGCACGGATGCTTTTCAACAAGGGCTTTAGCAACATCTTCTATTTGTTTTTGAGTTGGATATGCATTAAAGTCATACATGGCTCGCCCCACCTTGTCAAGAATGTCTGTCTTTATGTCACTGGTGAGAAGCAACAGGGAACCATCTTTTTGATAAGTGTCATTTCCTTTCCTGAGCTTCAACTCAACGTCATAGGAGAATGTGGGTATGAGGAACAGATTCGGCCAGGGTTTTGAACGCCCAGATGTCTCGCCTGAGGATTGGTTGGATGTGTTTATGTCTCCTGTGTCAGGTGTGTAGTCTAACTGAGGATTGCTGGGTGGTGCCTTGATGATGACCTTCAGTTTAATCCTTTCAGTGGGTAATTCCTCCATGTTGTTCAGATTACAGAACTGACCACCAAATTCTTCATCCTGGAATTGGATGACCATGTCACCCTCCAAGTTGAAGCATGTCTTCAGCATCGTCTTCAGACCATCCACTGTCCCTGGAAGGCTTTCTAAACGAACTCTCTGAATGTTGTCATCTGCAAGGACGACGTGGAGCAACATTTTGACTTCTATATAAATAGAAAAGCTGGGAGAAATGAGATGTGAAACCAAAGCGAAAAGAGAGAAATAAGAAAACTGACATTAGAACATTTGTGAAAAAAATGAAAAAACAGACACTCAATAACCTGAACAAGAAAAATTTTCATAAATGTTGATTTTCAATGGAAAACGTATAGCTCTACCCTTGTTTACATTGACTATCAGATACAGGGCTCCCAACTTTTGAAGTTTTCCATGCGTGACACTGGGGGTGTGTGTGGGGGGTGGGGAGTGTGTGTGTGGGGGTCGTCTCACCTCCCTCCGCTGTCGGGGGGAGGGGCTTAAACTGCAAGGTTAGTTGGACGTTGGTTATTTGACAGACATTTATTGCTTAGTAGTTCCAAGCTGCCACATTTGGGAATTGGTTTTGACTATTTTTTCTATCAATTTACCTGGAAGCTTTAGAAGAAAATATCTTATTTTTATGAAAATTTTAATAAAAAAAAAGATCAGATTGTATGAAATGTGTTTAAAAAAACGTGTCTCATTGGTCTATTTTAGGAACAGAACTGAGAATTAATTTTGAATCATTTAATCAATGAAGTTGGAAGCTTTTGACTTTTTGTATGCGTTCTCAAATGACTAGAAATTGTTGACGGTCCCTAAGCGGACCACCGCTTTAATGAGCGAGTCCTCGGAACACAGCTGACAGCCATGTCTATCTGGCGCAGCGCACACACACATCGGCGCATGGCATAAAAACTCATCATTGACTGTAGTGAACCATGGAGTAATGTCTGTTGAATATCCACTGTCCAACTAACCTCACCGTTGTGCTTTATCAGCGTGAGAAATCTGTGTGGCGTGAGTGCGTATAAGACAGGAAAATGCGTGAGTCTCACGCTCACTGCGTGAGGCTTGAGAGCCCTGCAGATATACTTATGTACTGTATTTTGATTAAATTAATCTTTCACCTACTTCTGATATGTATTGACTAAAACAGACTGCAAGAAGGCCTTGTGAAAGTCGGACAGGATGCGGAAACTCAACAGCAATCTGTGGGGAGTGGACACAAAGCAAAACAACCAATATCAGAAAATATAGGTGATTGCCAACTCTGCATCAGACCTCAACATTTTGTTAACCCCATGGCATAGCTATTAAGATGTAAACATGTCATAAAACAGCTCAATTAAATACCTCAACAAAGTAGAAACACCTTAGGTGACACCAGGAGTCTTCCTCCAAGAAAGTAAGGGGACAGTGGGCAGTAGCTGTTCAGTTCTTCTGGTTCTGCAACAACAAGGTCTGCTAAGGGTTTCTTGGTAAGTTCGTAGCACCTGAGATGCTCCATGTACCAGGCTGAAAAAGGCTCAATAATGAATGAAGCCTTGTCTGCAACAATGAGTACTTTGAGAATTTTGCCAAAATCTGGGAGACCACTTGTTATGCCAAGAGACACAAACATACCCTCGGTGTACTTTGTGCCATGCAGAGAAGCACTAGAAGCAAGAGACACAAAAGGAATATCTTTATACTTAGACTTGATGGCCTGTCTGACTGTGTTATCCAAAATGTCTGGAGAAACAAAAGACACATTCCCAGCCTCTACAGGGGGCTTAAAAATGCTCGGCATGTCCAGGAAGTAAGCTAGCATCAGTTGGTGTTTTGTGGCCAATGTGAGTAAAATATTCTTGAAATTGTTCACATCACGAACAACTTTTTTAAAAAAACTATGCTTGGCCTCAAAACGGATAGTCCAACAGTCAAGCAATGGTCCAAAGCAACGGATGAGGAGGGGATAATGTTCCACAAAATGATGTTTGGGTTTTAACTTGAAGTCTGGAAAACCATCCTGCAACAGTTGCCTATGGAATGATATTTTGTGCTCCAAATAGCACAGTGATTCAGTTGTAAAGACAGAGGAGGCAATAAGTTCAACAATGTCTTTCAGTTCAAGAAGTATCATCCACGTTGTGTTGTTGTCTGGGATAAGATGACCAATGATCAGGGGCAGCAACCTCAAAAGAGTCCAATTCTCATGTCCATTGCCCCCGATTGTTCCATTTACTTTAAAAGTCTGAGGCAGTCTCTGGGGTCGATTAGTCTTATCTGAGAATGAATATGGGAAGCTTTGAATGGCAATGTTTAAGTCTTCAAGAGTGAAGTACTGATCAGAAATAAATTTTCCAAGACACAAGCTAAGTTCAATGGGCACAATTCCCTCTAAAAGGTCATGTAAAACATCAGGTGGGAATCCTGTTATGGTGTGGAAATAGGTCAGCTTATTTAAAACACAGTCCCTTTTGACACCATCCACACATGACAAATCAGTGTCCTCTTTAAGCTTTGATACACTGGCTTCATAGGACAATTTAGTCCGGAGAGGGAATAACTGGCTTCCAACTTCAACTTTCTGAATATCCTTACGACTTGCCAAACAAAATCTACAAAACTTATCTACATTAAATGATTCCTGAAAACCAGCAAGAGAATGTGCTCCTAAGTTATCAGCAGAGACAAAAAGCACAGTACCTTTAACATTAGCCCCCAGCTGCTGGATAAAAACACCTTGGTTTTCAAGTACGTGTAATTCTTTCAAAAGGGGATCTAAAACAATATTATAACCACATTTTTTTAAATCATCACTCTTACACAAAACTGCAAGGTAAATAGAGGACAGAGTGGATCTATATTTGATCGGTAGATTTGCAATTACCCAATACACAGCACACACTTTATGTATCTTCCTGGAGGTACCCAATGGATTACACACTTCAAATTCGTCTATATATAAACTGATAGCAATTGATAACTTCTCATTGGAGAAAAGTGGATTTTCTTTGAAGAATAGACCATCACGAAATGACTTAAATTGGTCAGGCTGTGAGTTGACACAGGGTTCCTCTACTAACACTTTAAGGATTTCATTCCTACTCAGCAATTCAGTTATGACACGCAATATGGACACATAGACAAAGCTTCTTTTCTTATGTGCATCCAATACATACTCAACTGGCTCAATGACAGGGAAATTGTCTTTGAAAAAACGTGATCTTTTGTGATCAGTTCCAAATGGACCACTCCTTGAAAGAAAACCAAGAGGATTTGTTTCCTTTATGGCATCTGTTAATAGTGCCAAGATGGGACCTTCAATATTAACTTTGTGTTCCCTCAATACCTTTTCAATGGATCTCTTGGTGCACTCTCCCCCTAAAGTACTGATTTCATAGAGTTCATCAACTATTTCCTGTGTAGCTGACTTGGATACATGTAAAACTGTCTGCATACACAGAAATAAGGATGCAAGTCTGTGCTTAATTGATGACTCATTAACATCTTCAAATTCCTCATCTTCTAGGGCATCATTTTGAGAAAGCTCAGTGGTGATTGGTGCTGTAACATCACATTCTCCATTCTGTACTTCTGGTGGATCATGAATTAACTCAGGTCTTAAATCCCCCAACACACAACTGCTATGATATCTACTTCTATGTGCTGTATATGTGGAATACACATTTGAACGGAAAAGACAATCCTTAAAAGGGCACTGCAAAGTTTCCTTATTTTTTAAATGACCTCGCAGATGAACCAAGTAATCTTTAAGTGTACATGGCTCTGAATATTTGCATAGTTCACAATTCAGTTGGCATGTCACAATGCTGTCTTTAGGAGCCAAAGGATTTTGAGCTCGACCGGTCACTGCTTCATGCTCGAGTAAATGATTCTTGAGAGCTACTTGAGTCTTGAAAGAGCAAACACAGTCAGTGTAGATGCAAGGCAAAGGACATGACCTGCTATATTGTCCGTGTTTCAATTTGTAGTGTTTAATTATACTGCGCTGGTTAGCTGAGGAAAATGTGCAAAGCTTACACGTCCACTTCATCCACTTGCAAACACAGAAATATCTCCCTTCCTGCAAAAAAAGGTGATAGTTTAGTTTACGTTTCTGCATAGCTTACAGCCACACACTGGGCAACCTTATTGTAATGTTCATTAAAAACTAAAAAAAAAATCCAGACAGATGTGGCAACCAGGACGTAAGGGGGACAGTAAACTCCACAGAGTACATATTTAAGATGTGCAGTACATGAAAGGCACATTGTATATTTGTCATTGTCATGTAGACAACGAAAAGGAATGAGTCATGCAATCGATGCAATAAATGCATTAAATAAATGTAAGCTAAGTTAATACAAACACAGCACTTCTCAACCAAAGCTACACAGACGTACCACAAGTTCAGTTTGTGTTGCAGTAGAAATTTCCCGCATGAATCATAGGGTGACCAGATCCCAACTTGACAAATGTGGGACAAAAACTACTCAATGTGGGACAATGTGACATTCCAATGCAACGAGATAAAGTAAAAAAGAATAAAACAAAATCACTCCTATTCTGTCTTTTAGTTTGAACATTAATGTTAAAAATCCATAAAACTTTCATTATCATCTTTATATATTTCATGTATTATATAATCAATTTGAAATAAACTTGAACAAGCAAACAGCAAAAGCTTTCATACTATTTCACAGTTCCTCTCAAGTTACCACAGCTTAAGTCAGGCTCTTTGGATCTTCTACAGAAAGTTGCTCTGAATAACTTTACCTAAAATGATTTTAAAACAGTTAACTCCTTTTTAAAAATACGCATGGGCCTACAATAAAAACTGTAGGTTTAAACAGCCTTTCAGAGTTTTCATTAAATATTCACTGACTTAAATATGCACTGACTTTTCCAGAATGATATTAAATGTACCAGTAATATTTTTAGATCTATTTATGTTTTTAATTGTCCACTAATATCAAAATCACATTGAAAAAATTGCCATACTTTTTAGCAAGTTGTTTCTTCTACTTTATTTAGAAACAAAATGGTGTTTTATCTAAAATGTCAACAAATCTCTTACAGTATTTAGGGAAGAGAAAAAAAAATCACTGACTTCATTATCTATTCGATATCTATTTTGTGATATCACGTCTGTGCTAGTCCATTTAAAGCCTTGGTATACTCGCTTTTGTCCATCGCGCAGTGTTTTGTAGTCGAGCAAAACACTTCATGTCTCCCATTTGAGTTTCAAACGACTTCTTGGTCACGCGAGTGAAACCCAGCAATATGCTGAAACAGCCCTGTTCTGATCACTATTCTAATGTGTTCACGTATCACTGTTTTGTTCACCTCAATGTTGTCATTCTTGTGGGTTTATTCCTTCAGTTTGGCCAATATGTAACATTAAAACCATAATTCTTTATTTTTAAACAACACTTTACTAACGGCGATGTACTTCTCCACAAGCTACAGAGACGACGTGCACACGCTACAGAGACGACGTGCACACGCTACAGAGAGGCGTGCACACGCTACAGAGACGACGTGCACACGCTACAGAGAGGCGTGCACACGCTACAGAGACGAAGTGCGCACGTTACAGACGTCTTGCACACGCTACAGAGACGACGTGCTTCTCCGAGGACTTCTTTTCAAACGTTAATGTTACACGACGAGGGTCTCCTTCGGCTGGTAATCCGTGTCAAAAATCACTCGCCATACACCAACAGCACCCGACAGCAGTCGGAGGAGAAACGGTCCGCCCCCCCACCCAACGCAATATTTAAACTCGAAACAGACTTTCAGTAATGAGGGAAATATGGTCACCCTAGACTGTTAGCAAAAGTTACTCGCACGTAGTAAACAAATGTGAAATTGAGAGATGTAAAAATGTTTTTATTTACTTTAACGTTTTTACTTTTTCACCGTGGAATAAAGGTCTAGCGGGTNTCCGCTGTCGGGGGGAGGGGCTTAAACTGCAAGGTTAGTTGGACGTTGGTTATTTGACAGACATTCCCTCCTGGTTCACTACAGTCAGCGGAGGGTTTTCATATCGTGCGCTGCGCCACATAGATACGGCGGTCAGCTGATGAAAGTGGTGGTCCGCCTAGGGACCGGCAACAATTTCTAGTCATTTGAGAATGCTTACAAAAAATCTAAAGCCTTCAGTTTAATTGATTAAATTATTGAAAATCAATTCTCAGTTGTGTTACTTAACTAGACCAACGAGACACATCAGTTTGAAATATATTTCATACAATCTGATCTTTTTTATGAGTAATTTAATGAAAATTTGTTTGTTTTTCAATAGCTTCCAGATAAATTGATCAAAATACTCAAACCCAATTTCCAATGGTGTTACTAAGCTAGACCAATGACAGCAGTTTTTAACATATTATGCAATTTGATCTTTTTTATTAAGATTTTTATAGAAAATTAAGTAATTTTCTTCAAAAGCTTCCAGGTAAATTAACAAATTACTCAAAATTAATTCACAGTTTTGTTACTAAGCTAGATTAATGAGACACCACAGTTTTTAACATGTCTAATCGAAAGATCATTTTTATTAATATTTATATGGCAATTTCTGTATTTTGCTTCAATAGCATCCAGGTTTTGTGATCAAATGACTCAAAAAAATCAATTGTCAGTTGTTATGTAATTAGACCAATGAGACACAGCAGTTAACAAATTTAATTGAGTCAGATTTTTTTCAAATATTTAAATAACAAATAACTAATTTGTCTTATATAGCTTCCAAATAAATTGATCAATGACCCCAAATCAATTCCATTCCTCTCACTCCAAAGGAATCCTCTTCAAAAGAGGGATTTGTGTCTTTATTGCTTAGTAGTTCCAAGCTGCCACCTTTGGGAATTGGTTTTGACTATTTTTTTTATCAATTTACCTGGAAGCTTTAGAAGAAAATATCTTATTTTTATGAAAATTTTAATAAAAAAAAAGATCAGATTGTATGAAATGTGTTTAAAAAAACGTGTCTCATTGGTCTATTTTAGGAACAGAACTGAGAATTAATTTTGAATCATTTAATCAATGAAGTTGGAAGCTTTTGACTTTTTGTATGCGTTCTCAAATGACTAGAAATTGTTGACGGTCCCTAAGCGGACCACCGCTTTAATGAGCGAGTCCTCGGAACACAGCTGACAGCCATGTCTATCTGGCGCAGCGCACACACACATCGGCGCATGGCATAAAAACTCATCATTGACCGTAGTGAACCATGGAGTAATGTCTGTTGAATATCCACTGTCCAACTAACCTCACCGTTGTGCTTTATCAGCGTGAGAAATCTGTGTGGCGTGAGTGCGTATAAGACAGGAAAATGCGTGAGTCTCACGCTCACTGCGTGAGGCTTGAGAGCCCTGCAGATATACTTATGTACTGTATTTTGATTAAATTAATCTTTCACCTACTTCTGATATGCATTGACTAAAACAGACTGCAAGAAGGCCTTGTGAAAGTCGGACAGGATGCGGAAACTCAACAGCAATCTGTGGGGAGTGGACACAAAGCAAAACAACCAATATCAGAAAATATAGGTGATTGCCAACTCTGCATCAGACCTCAACATTTTGTTAACCCCATGGCATAGCTATTAAGATGTAAACATGTCATAAAACAGCTCAATTAAATACCTCAACAAAGTAGAAACACCTTAGGTGACACCAGGAGTCTTCCTCCAAGAAAGTAAGGGGACAGTGGGCAGTAGCTGTTCAGTTCTTCTGGTTCTGCAACAACAAGGTCTGCTAAGGGTTTCTTGGTAAGTTCGTAGCACCTGAGATGCTCCATGTACCAGGCTGAAAAAGGCTCAATAATGAATGAAGCCTTGTCTGCAACAATGAGTACTTTGAGAATTTTGCCAAAATCTGGGAGACCACTTGTTATGCCAAGAGACACAAACATACCCTCGGTGTACTTTGTGCCATGCAGAGAAGCACTAGAAGCAAGAGACACAAAAGGAATATCTTTATACTTAGACTTGATGGCCTGTCTGACTGTGTTATCCAAAATGTCTGGAGAAACAAAAGACACATTCCCAGCCTCTACAGGGGGCTTAAAAATGCTCGGCATGTCCAGGAAGTAAGCTAGCATCAGTTGGTGTTTTGTGGCCAATGTGAGTAAAATATTCTTGAAATTGTTCACATCACGAACAACTTTTTTAAAAAAACTATGCTTGGCCTCAAAACGGATAGTCCAACAGTCAAGCAATGGTCCAAAGCAACGGATGAGGAGGGGATAATGTTCCACAAAATGATGTTTGGGTTTTAACTTGAAGTCTGGAAAACCATCCTGCAACAGTTGCCTATGGAATGATATTTTGTGCTCCAAATAGCACAGTGATTCAGTTGTAAAGACAGAGGAGGCAATAAGTTCAACAATGTCTTTCAGTTCAAGAAGTATCATCCACGTTGTGTTGTTGTCTGGGATAAGATGACCAATGATCAGGGGCAGCAACCTCAAAAGAGTCCAATTCTCATGTCCATTGCCCCCGATTGTTCCATTTACTTTAAAAGTCTGAGGCAGTCTCTGGGGTCGATTAGTCTTATCTGAGAATGAATATGGGAAGCTTTGAATGGCAATGTTTAAGTCTTCAAGAGTGAAGTACTGATCAGAAATAAATTTTCCAAGACACAAGCTAAGTTCAATGGGCACAATTCCCTCTAAAAGGTCATGTAAAACATCAGGTGGGAATCCTGTTATGGTGTGGAAATAGGTCAGCTTATTTAAAACACAGTCCCTTTTGACACCATCCACACATGACAAATCAGTGTCCTCTTTAAGCTTTGATACACTGGCTTCATAGGACAATTTAGTCCGGAGAGGGAATAACTGGCTTCCAACTTCAACTTTCTGAATATCCTTACGACTTGCCAAACAAAATCTACAAAACTTATCTACATTAAATGATTCCTGAAAACCAGCAAGAGAATGTGCTCCTAAGTTATCAGCAGAGACAAAAAGCACAGTACCTTTAACATTAGCCCCCAGCTGCTGGATAAAAACACCTTGGTTTTCAAGTACGTGTAATTCTTTCAAAAGGGGATCTAAAACAATATTATAACCAAATTTTTTTAAATCATCACTCTTACACAAAACTGCAAGGTAAATAGAGGACAGAGTGGATCTATATTTGATCGGTAGATTTGCAATTACCCAATACACAGCACACACTTTATGTATCTTCCTGGAGGTACCCAATGGATTACACACTTCAAATTCGTCTATATATAAACTGATAGCAATTGATAACTTCTCATTGGAGAAAAGTGGATTTTCTTTGAAGAATAGACCATCACGAAATGACTTAAATTGGTCAGGCTGTGAGTTGACACAGGGTTCCTCTACTAACACTTTAAGGATTTCATTCCTACTCAGCAATTCAGTTATGACACGCAATATGGACACATAGACAAAGCTTCTTTTCTTATGTGCATCCAATACATACTCAACTGGCTCAATGACAGGGAAATTGTCTTTGAAAAAACGTGATCTTTTGTGATCAGTTCCAAATGGACCACTCCTTGAAAGAAAACCAAGAGGATTTGTTTCCTTTATGGCATCTGTTAATAGTGCCAAGATGGGACCTTCAATATTAACTTTGTGTTCCCTCAATACCTTTTCAATGGATCTCTTGGTGCACTCTCCCCCTAAAGTACTGATTTCATAGAGTTCATCAACTATTTCCTGTGTAGCTGACTTGGATACATGTAAAACTGTCTGCATACACAGAAATAAGGATGCAAGTCTGTGCTTAATTGATGACTCATTAACATCTTCAAATTCCTCATCTTCTAGGGCATCATTTTGAGAAAGCTCAGTGGTGATTGGTGCTGTAACATCACATTCTCCATTCTGTACTTCTGGTGGATCATGAATTAACTCAGGTCTTAAATCCCCCAACACACAACTGCTATGATATCTACTTCTATGTGCTGTATATGTGGAATACACATTTGAACGGAAAAGACAATCCTTAAAAGGGCACTGCAAAGTTTCCTTATTTTTTAAATGACCTCGCAGATGAACCAAGTAATCTTTAAGTGTACATGGCTCTGAATATTTGCATAGTTCACAATTCAGTTGGCATGTCACAATGCTGTCTTTAGGAGCCAAAGGATTTTGAGCTCGACCGGTCACTGCTTCATGCTCGAGTAAATGATTCTTGAGAGCTACTTGAGTCTTGAAAGAGCAAACACAGTCAGTGTAGATGCAAGGCAAAGGACATGACCTGCTATATTGTCCGTGTTTCAATTTGTAGTGTTTAATTATACTGCGCTGGTTAGCTGAGGAAAATGTGCAAAGCTTACACGTCCACTTCATCCACTTGCAAACACAGAAATATCTCCCTTCCTGCAAAAAAAGGTGATAGTTTAGTTTACGTTTCTGCATAGCTTACAGCCACACACTGGGCAACCTTATTGTAATGTTCATTAAAAACTAAAAAAAAAATCCAGACAGATGTGGCAACCAGGACGTAAGGGGGACAGTAAACTCCACAGAGTACATATTTAAGATGTGCAGTACATGAAAGGCACATTGTATATTTGTCATTGTCATGTAGACAACGAAAAGGAATGAGTCATGCAATCGATGCAATAAATGCATTAAATAAATGTAAGCTAAGTTAATACAAACACAGCACTTCTCAACCAAAGCTACACAGACGTACCACAAGTTCAGTTTGTGTTGCAGTAGAAATTTCCCGCATGAATCATAGGGTGACCAGATCCCAACTTGACAAATGTGGGACAAAAACTACTCAATGTGGGACAATGTGACATTCCAATGCAACGAGATAAAGTAAAAAAGAATAAAACAAAATCACTCCTATTCTGTCTTTTAGTTTGAACATTAATGTTAAAAATCCATAAAACTTTCATTATCATCTTTATATATTTCATGTATTATATAATCAATTTGAAATAAACTTGAACAAGCAAACAGCAAAAGCTTTCATACTATTTCACAGTTCCTCTCAAGTTACCACAGCTTAAGTCAGGCTCTTTGGATCTTCTACAGAAAGTTGCTCTGAATAACTTTACCTAAAATGATTTTAAAACAGTTAACTCCTTTTTAAAAATACGCATGGGCCTACAATAAAAACTGTAGGTTTAAACAGCCTTTCAGAGTTTTCATTAAATATTCACTGACTTAAATATGCACTGACTTTTCCAGAATGATATTAAATGTACCAGTAATATTTTTAGATCTATTTATGTTTTTAATTGTCCACTAATATCAAAATCACATTGAAAAAATTGCCATACTTTTTAGCAAGTTGTTTCTTCTACTTTATTTAGAAACAAAATGGTGTTTTATCTAAAATGTCAACAAATCTCTTACAGTATTTAGGGAAGAGAAAAAAAAATCACTGACTTCATTATCTATTCGATATCTATTTTGTGATATCACGTCTGTGCTAGTCCATTTAAAGCCTTGGTATACTCGCTTTTGTCCATCGCGCAGTGTTTTGTAGTCGAGCAAAACACTTCATGTCTCCCATTTGAGTTTCAAACGACTTCTTGGTCACGCGAGTGAAACCCAGCAATATGCTGAAACAGCCCTGTTCTGATCACTATTCTAATGTGTTCACGTATCACTGTTTTGTTCACCTCAATGTTGTCATTCTTGTGGGTTTATTCCTTCAGTTTGGCCAATATGTAACATTAAAACCATAATTCTTTATTTTTAAACAACACTTTACTAACGGCGATGTACTTCTCCACAAGCTACAGAGACGACGTGCACACGCTACAGAGACGACGTGCACACGCTACAGAGAGGCGTGCACACGCTACAGAGAGGCGTGCACACGCTACAGAGACGAAGTGCGCACGTTACAGACGTCTTGCACACGCTACAGAGACGACATGCTTCTCCGAGGACTTCTTTTCAAACGTTAATGTTACACGACGAGGGTCTCCTTCGGCTGGTAATCCGTGTCAAAAATCACTCGCCATACACCAACAGCACCCGACAGCAGTCGGAGGAGAAACGGTCCGCCCCCCCACCCAACGCAATATTTAAACTCGAAACAGACTTTCAGTAATGAGGGAAATATGGTCACCCTAGACTGTTAGCAAAAGTTACTCGCACGTAGTAAACAAATGTGAAATTGAGAGATGTAAAAATGTTTTTATTTACTTTAACGTTTTTACTTTTTCACCGTGGAATAAAGGTCTAGCGGGTCAACCATTAAATTAGCCATTTCAGTTAGCTAGCTTGGCTGGGAAGCTAACATAGTACAAGACAGGGAAGACGGCTACACTATTTAGGTTCACTAAAACATTTCAGCAATCATATGGGGAAAAATGAACTTACCTTAAAAACTACGCGAAGACCTTCTACTGCTGTCCTTAAAAGTTCCTTCGCATTCCACTGTGGCACGTCTATGGAGAAGCTAGGCGATAATGGCTGAAATGTGACCACGCGAGCGGCGAGCCTATCTGGCAGGCACGGGTTGACAAGGGTCACAGTGCAGGGGCTGTATTCTGAGCATGCGCAGAAAACCTTCCTACATTGTACAAGTTGGCCAAGCCCACATATTGGAGTGGGCGGTACTTCTCATCAGATTTTATATTAGTTGAATGGATAAAAACCTGACATTTTTAGTTGTCTCTACTTTTTGAGAAAAATCAGTTGACCAAACTTGGAATATTAAGTTGGAGGAACTAAAAGCAGATATTATTTATTACAGTGTACTGGCTCAAGAAAATGAAAAAGTTGCATAGTGTGCCTTTAAACATACGTGGAGGTTTAATGGTATGAACATTTGAATAGACTCAAATAACCTGCTTTACTTGTGGTTTTGTTATCTAACCAGCCAGGAAAAACACTCCAAATAATTCTGACATGACCTCAGGCTAAGTCAGTAATATTTGTACATTCTGTTTGTGAGTCTGGTTATAACTTTTCAACTCTGCCAGGAAAACCCAGATGAGTTTGTTCAAAGTTAAATGAACATCTGGAATATCTTCAGTTGTGTAATTTGACCAAAAATAAAAGGAAGGTTCTGATTAAACTTCAGCAGCTCAGTTGAACAGGTAAGATGTGTTTTTACATGTTAATTATATTCCAGCATTATTTACTGCAGTAACATTAAGTCTGATCTAGATTTGATCTGTTTTAAGGAAGAGTCCTCTGCAGAGAGGACACAAATCAAACCATGAAGTCTGTGATTCTTAAAAAGAAAAAAATAAAAGAAAACCTACTTGTTGGACCAGTTTGACGCAGTTTGGTGCCTGAGCCATTCGATTGGGTTAGACATTATGTCACGTGACTGAGAAATCCAGGAAGTGTTTTGGTTACACAAAGCGGAAGCGAATAAACAGTTTTAGGGGAAACATACGCGTTGTTGGAGGAGAGCGAGGCTGGCACATTTAGGATATCTGCAGTGAGGATCAAGTGTTGTTTGCTGTCGTCGGTAAGAGCGCTGAGGATGTTTTTGTTCCTTAAGGTAGCAGTAGTTTTGCTAACTCATCGTTAGCATTAGAGCTAATTTGTTGCTGTTGTGTTCCTGTTTTAAAATAACTCGCGTCGGTTTTGTGATCGATTTATTTGAAGTTTGTCGTGTTTCAGATGGAAGTTATTGGCGAGTCTTTGTTGTGTTAAAATGTGCTGTCGACATGTTGAGTCGATAAAATAAACACACTCACAAAAAACTGGCTGTGAAGTCAGTTTCAGTTAACTTTAGCAAAAACACTAACCTGACAGATCAATGTGAACAGGCTCATGGCGAACCACAGGACTAGAGTTATTTCTGAGGGCTTTGCACTCGTTTTCTATCCAGTACTTAACTTTTTCTGGATATTCTTAGTTTTTGGTATTTTTATGTGAATAATTCAAGCATAAAAAGCTTCATTAAGTCAAGGGATCAGCCAGTTGTTACGCACTCATGACTGTAAACTTGGCAAAGAGCCTATTCTAATTTGGATCTTTGTTACTAGCAAACTCTGACAGAGACACAAATTGTCTCTACGTCTTTTTTGGATCTGTGAAAATACTGAAATATAAAATTGTGTTTTACCACCTGAAGGTGATTTCTCATGAGTTATTAGCTGAGAACTTGGCCTACAGTACATAGATGTGACCTGTGTCTGGTCTTTGCTTGGTTTATGTATTTATTTAATGCCTGAAGTTCATCTACAGCAGGCCTGACACTACTAAACTAAACCTGTTTTCTACATTTAATAACACACTGAGTGAAATAATGTCATACACATGTGTTATGACTGGACAGAACAGGAGTGTAACAACAGTCAGTACAAAGAAAATGTTTGAATATTTGAAGTTTTTAAACATTTTCAAGAAAGTCTGACTTATTTGAAACGACTTATAAACCCATCTGGGTTTTTTGTGTGTTTTGAAAATATTTTAACAAAAATAAGTTATGTGCAATATATGTATTTAATCTTGCACTTAATTTTTATGTTTAACATTTAGTTTTATTGATGATGTTTAGCCCATAAAATTGTGCAGCACATTAGCTCAGCGAGTGTTACCTTCCATCCAAAAGCTTTCAATCAAAATTACTGCTAAAGATAAATAAACAAAGGAAATCCGCTGCATAACTTCCTTGTATGTGATCATAAATGCATTGTTGAGGGAGAAAGGCATTAGGAACTAAAAACAGTTGATATTTTATAAGAGAATGTCAGGAACTAAAAAAGCATGACAGGAATGCAGTTTGTGACTGTTTTATTTTGAGTTTATTCACCAACTAGAAAACAAGTTAAACATTTGTTTATCATTTGTTTTTGTTTTGATTTTAGGAATCCTGTCACTTCAGTGTTCCTTGATTAGTCTGACCCAGTGTGATCACTGACCTAGTTCCCACACTCAGGAGCTGTACTTGAACATCCTCGATCTGTAGTTTTTCACCACCTCAGCCTGCCTCCCTTGACCAGTCTCTGTCTCATCAATGGCTGGGCGCAGCAGTGGATCAAGCAGGCCTAACAGCACTGCAGGGCCAAACAAAATCTGCCAGTTCAAGCTGGTACTTCTGGGGGAGTCGGCGGTGGGCAAGTCCAGTTTGGTGCTGCGGTTCGTCAAAGGACAGTTTCATGAATTCCAGGAGAGCACCATTGGGGGTAAGACAAGGAGAAGCGATTTGAAAGAGTAAATTATCTTGTTTGCATACCTGAAGGCTGATGACATGTGTTATTGAATGTTGCATTAGTAGTTGAAAATTCCTAATACCTGGTGTGAGAGGGTTTAAAAATGTCCGCTTGTACCATAATTCCCTGAACTATTCCAAACATGGACTGTTGTCTTGGGCCAAAAGCCAGACGTCTCTGAAAAGACTTACACAGCTTCAAAGTAAAACTACAGCTGGACTGAAGACGGAAACCCTGTCGAAGCATGTTTTGTAACTGTAAGTTAGAAACAATAAGTTTCTGTGACTCATTTGATTCATTCTGGCTTGCTGTATGAAACAGCATGTCTGCGTACTTCTTAATTTCTCCTGTTTAAATCTTATCAGATTCATTAAAGAGGAGGTTTACTGAGAAACGTGTTATTCTTGTTATTTTTTAAATACAATCGGTCACGCGGAGTTTCATATGCATGCAGAACATGAAAATAGTCTTCTACCCCTATTTCCTGCAGCAGCTGCCTAAAGGAAATAGACTGGGAAACACTCAGGACAGAAAAAGCAACACAGATCTACGTCACACATCTACGCCCATTTTGGCTCGTGAAGGGGAAGGCTGTGTTGACTTAGCAGCCAGGAGAGAGCAGAGCACATCTCAGCTAGCAGAAGCTAACTGTTAGCATTAGCAATTTCACAAACTGGTGTAACTCCTACAGGCTTGTGTTATTTGTGGAGATAAAACATCGATGTTAAATTTTTTACCCAAGAAAAAATGAGCGAACAAAGGCAGCGGAAGAGTTGCTTTGCTGTTAGCCAATCAGAGGCGAAAGGCCCAAATATTAGGATATTCTGCCGTTTTCTGCCTCCCACTCCTCCGGCTAACTCCTACTCCCTGAAACAGGAGCGCCAGAGCTTTTTTCCACAGAAAGCAACTCACATGGTATTTATTTATACTAGAGACCACAGCAGATTTATTGAAATAATGAGTGAATGTCGACTTTAAAGATCATTTCAAAGTTTTGACTGATGGACTCTACACAGACCTTGGTCTCAGCCACTATATTTTCCAATTTTATTTGATTTGACCAAAAATAAATACATTTCTCATCAGTGCTATTTTGGTCTAAGCTGGTCTGATCTACTTGATCCAGTCAACCATGAGCAATAGGATGAAGACTTCTTTTTTGATTTGTTCCTCAGCTGCCTTCCTCACACAGACGGTGTGTCTGGATGACACCACTGTGAAGTTTGAGATCTGGGATACAGCTGGTCAGGAGCGCTACCACAGCCTGGCACCAATGTACTACAGAGGTGCTCAGGCAGCCATCGTGGTCTATGACATCACCAACAAAGTGAGTATTACCTGTAGAAAGCAGATATTGTTTTTCTTAAACATCTGGCAAAGGAGAGCATTTATAAACCAGTTTTATTTTTTTATTAGGACACTTTTGAGCGTGCTCAAAACTGGGTTAAGGAGCTTCAAAGACAAGCCAATCCAGATATAGTGATCGCACTGGCAGGCAACAAGGCAGACATCTCAGACAAGAGAGCTGTGGAGCTTCAGGTATGAAGAAGCAATGGTAACTTCTGTTTAAACAAGAGAAGGTAGATAATTAGAGCCATATGTTTAGGTTGGTTTACACATCTGTATTTTACTGGACTAAAGTACCATTTCTATAACTGGTATTCTCAGGAGGCACATGCGTATGCTGACAACAACAGCCTGCTCTTTATGGAGACTTCAGCCAAAACTGCCGTGAACGTGAATGAAGTTTTTATAGCTGTTGGTAAGTGCTGGTATGAGGGGAATCTGCCTTCGTACTACTTTCACAAAAAGCTTTGCATGAATTAGTATTTCAGATTTAGTTGTTTTGACTTGCATCAATAATCACTATTTGTTTAGAAACCCTGAAATAGCCAAAAAAACAAGTTCTCATAGCTGCTAACTCTTGTGTTAAATTCTTTTCTGAATCCTGTCTGATAAAAAATGAGGGAAATTAATTGTTTTGCGCAGAATGAAAATAAATTTTTTTTAGCTAAAGTTTTGTTTAACTGTTCGTTTCTCTGTAGCAAAGAAGCTACCAAAGAGCGACCCTCAGGGCGGAGCCGGTCAAGCTGGGAGGACGAGGACAGGAGTGGATCTAAACGAATCGGCCCCTCAGAGCCAAGGCGGCCGGTGCTGTTCTAATTAATGATAATTAACAAAACCATGGACTTAGCAAAGCGAGCCGTGAACATCGTTTTAAGGACGACGCGTAGCTGAAACCCCGCCAGGCAGGAGACGGCAGAGCCACTCGCTGCTCCTGCACATGCTCCCATATTACAGATGTGATTATCTGGATCCTGTTTGATTTAAGGAACTTTTTACAAGAATCATAAGCTAGAGGGAACGCCCAGCATCCCTCAACTCTTCTCTACTGTCTTTCCTCCTTTTTTGTCTCTTGAACTGTTCGGTTGATTAAACTGTCTTATTTTACCTTTTAAAGTGTGAGATTGTTGCCAATTTCTCTGTATGCCTGTATGTGGTGAGTGTGTAAGTGTATATAGTATATTTTGCACACACATTTCCTTTTACATTAACCTTTACGGAGTCTGCAAATACCTGATTATTAACGGTGCAGAGGTGATCATGCTTTTTTGTCTTAAACCACAGCAGTTCATACCCATATGCACCTTGTATAACTAATGTGTGTAGTGGCATCTAGTACAAACTCCTAATATTACCCCAGACTAGTTTCATTTTTGGTAACTTGTCGAGAAACACAGTGACTCCTAGGTCCTGTAAGGAGATGGCGACATTTTTAATTTTCAAATCTGTTTCCAAGAAGAGAGACCTGACTTGCTTCCTTGTTTTAGGTTTACGAGAAGGCAGCATGCTGTTGAGAGTGTAGAATGTGGTCAGGTTGTACGGACTGCATTTTGCACCTTGCTGAGATTTTATCAACGTCGCCTACAGCCTAACTGATCTGTTGGCACACCAGTCCCAACACGTGGGTTTCTTTACCTCGATCTCAGACACTTTCCCTCATTTTCACGCCCAGTGGAAAGGAGTAGAGTGTGTGAATATGCATATACACACTCCTGAAAAGAACCCAAAAGAAATACTGAAGACCCTCAAAATATTGCCCATTGAATATGGACATGAGTTGATATTACACACTTGGAAACGCTTCTGCACAAACACAGTTTTCATTTATTGAATATTGATCACTGTACCACCTATAAGTTAGTGACTTTTTTATTTGAAGTAGCTTGTAAATCAAATATTAATAAATAACATACAACATGTCCTGGCTCATGTTTCTTTGGTGTGCTGATATGCGTGCAGCTTTTATTTTGTTGTCTAGCATTTTGGTTCTAAAACAGTTTTCTTTCTTGCTTTTTAGAATATTTTTCTGATCAATCAAAACTTTGTTCCAGATAAAAAATTTTGTCCATATTGTAAGACACTAAATATAGAAAAAGGGGGGAAAAAGTATAAAATTTGCAAATCAAATAAAAAAAATGTTAAACCAAGGTGGTACATAATCTCTAATTTTGTTAATTATTTAAATGACATCTGATTTTTTTTTTTAGCTTTAAAAATCTTGATTTTTTTTTCTTCAGATAAACAGATTTATCTGCTGTAACCCATGTGTACCACTAGATGGCAGCATTGTGCTTATATCTAAGTTCAATGAGGCGTTTCTTTGGGTGCTTCTCAGTTTTCACCAGATATTTTTAAGGCCAAAACAAAAACGCATGTATTGGTGAGATAATCAGCAAACACACTAAGATTATATTTTATATCAGTTTTGCTGGTTGATAAGGGAACGTGTTCACAGTTGCACACATGTTCATTTCTGTGCAGAAACGTTAATTAGCCCTGCAGGCAGTGCCAGAAAAAAGCAATTCAGCAGGGAGATGGCACATTAGTGTTGTGATTTATTTATGCTCACTTCATTACCCCACAATTCATTTTAGTGCATTGATTCTCTGCATTATCTCAGCAGTTCACCTTGTTCAGATTTATGCCCGTTTACATGAATTTGCATGAAGAAATGTGTCACTTGATCAACTTGTGTTCAGCAAACCTCACAGTGCTAATTAGCATAATCTGATATTTAAAAAGGACTTGTATGTTTTATGTGCACTCTGCAAAAATGTGCAGAAACAAACTGCAGTAGCATGAAAGGTTATGAGGTTATTAAATCATGTTTATGGTCACTTAAAAAATACAGATTAACATTCTGGATTCAGCAGTCATCAGCTGTGTATTCAGTTTAAAACTGAACTAAATGTTTGTGGTGGAAAGCCATCAGTTCAACAGCTGGTAAAACTGCATTTATTTCATTTTAGGTATAAATTGAGATTAACAACTGTTTTCTACTTCTTAAATCAAGCTGGCATACCGATAAAAAGTTACAAGCTAAATGTCTGCATAAAAATTAAATAAATGAAATAAAGCAAGCCCAAATACAAATCCAGTTTATGAATAGTGAGATTTATTTGAGAATTTTCAATGTTCTAGATTCTCTTTGTAAATTTTATGTCTGTGTTTTTATTAGGGGTGGGAATTTAACACATTAATTATGATTAATTAATTTGATTATTTAATTAGTTAATAAAAAAAACGAGTAAAAAAAAAACGCATTTAACCCTTTGGGCCAGAGGGCTTTGAAGTTTAGCAACAAAATACATTCCCTAAATATCAATAAATGTCATCAAGCTGCACCTCTAAAAAACTTCAGAACCAAGACCATGTAAACCTTTTTTATGTGCTTCAAACAAAACTAAAACTACAATCAAATGAGTGATCGGAAATCCCTCTTCATGTGTTTTTGCCTTCATTTCTATTTTTCAGTTTTTTACATTTCACCTTGAAAAGTTTGTTTTATCCAAACTTTCTTATCGTTTACTATTAGCCATACCTCTTGTGTCACACAGAAAACAGTTTAGATGGAAAACAAAGTCATTTTCACCAAAAATACAGGCTTCAAACTAAAAAATCCAGTAGGACTTTTCTTTATCCTGGTTTGTGTTATGACGAGTCTCATTGGCTGACTGAGCTGTCAATCTAATTTTGGTGAGTAACGCTTCGTTCTATTGGAATAGAGATGAATGAAGCTTCTGGAATAGCTCCAGCCTATGCCAGCAGTGTTTTTTTATGCATGACTTGCAGCAGCAGCTCAAAAAAACTTTATTTTCCTGTTTTGAATGGAAATAAAATTTAAAAGTATTTTTTTAGAAAGTAAAAGAGCTTGACTTTACAATATTAATGTCCATGTCTATTGTTTGATTCTTTGCCTCATTATTTTTAATAAAAAACATTGCTTTCAAGGCAAATTTTCTTGAATGATTAAAATGCGATTAATCAAGATTAATTACAAAGCCTCTAATTAATTAGATTAGTTTTTTTAATCGAGTCCCACCCCTAGTTTTTATCTCTTCATTGGCTTCAGTGAAAGTCTTTATTCTTTAATGCATTTTCTTGCTATTCTATTTATCAACATGCATTTTTTTCACCTAAATTAAAGATTATGTCTTTTAATATAAAATAAAATAACAGCACATTCTTGGACTAGCTTGCAATAAATTAGTCCACACTGCTAAATAACATTTTACAATATAAACTGTACATGTGCTAAATGACCTTAAGGTTTTCCCTTTGTCACTTAAATCCAAGTTAATTACTGTAAAAAATGTGTCTTTGTGCCACTGTATTGTTTCTTTTTCATTTTGTATGTGGTTTTTACTGTACAGCACTTTGATACACCTTGTTTTTTAATTACTGCTTTATAAATAAACTGGATTTGAATTAAAGATATATTGTGTTGAACCATTTCTATGAATCCATCTATTAACCTGATAAAGAAATTTAACATTTTTAAATTTTGGATTGAGTTACAAGGAGCTGAGAAAACAGAAAGCAGAAGGCAGATCCAGCAGAAAGCTGTTTAAGCCTAACCACCACACACATCTGCAATACTTTTACACTTAAAATTGCTGCTCACTGCCTTTTTCAGCTCCAAGGCCTGTTTTTGTGGTCTTGATGCAAATAAGAAAACCAACATTTTAGGGATTTAAACACACACACACACACACACACACACACACACACACACACACACACACACACACACACACACACACACACACACACACACACACACACACTCACACACACACACACACACCCCGACTCTGAGATATGGCAGTATTTCTGCCTAAAGAAAGCAGGCGCTCTGTTCACAGTAAATGATTTCTCATTTGTTGGGCTGTCAGTCAAGATGTGTTCTGTCAAAAAAGAAACTCATTTCATGCTTGGCCTCTGTGAATCATAATGGGCTGAGAGCTGGACTGAAATTGACTGTGTTTAGAGCAGCAGCTTAGCAGAATAATGGAAATGCAGCCTGAAAATAAATGTGTTTGTCTTTTGTTCTACTCTTCCCATTTTTCTTGTTTTCCTCCAGAGAAACAGGTAATCTGGTTAAATAGGTGTCTCTCATAACAGCAAGTGTTTCTGATTAGCTTTAGCAACTGTAAACGTGTTGTTTGACAAACCAATGGGACAATTTAATGGTCAGTTTAAAATAAAAAAACAGAGAACACAGACTGATGGATTTCCTCTATCTTCCTGGACAGAAAGAAATGTCATTAAATACCAAGGACACGGGGACACCGTATCTGGATTGCATTTTATGGAGCAGTTGGAGATTTCTGCTGATAGCGATCGTATGTGTGATGTGGTACAATAATTGTCTCTTATCTAAAATGAAACATCTGCCACCAGATGGGAGCTTATAGAGGAGAAGGAACCGAATACAAATAACACAGTTAACAAAGAATCATTATAAAAAGAAGCACCCTGTCATACTGCTGAGTTTTATTTACCAACTGTACACTGATCTTACGCAATATTTACATTTTTCACACACACAAAAAATAACAATTAACATATAATAAATATTATTAGTACTTGATTGGATGTGAGGTTTTATTTTTTACCAGAGTTTTAAAGTAGCAGGAAATCAATTTACAATGTAACGTTTTTAATTTTAACTTTTCTAAGTTTGGTTATGTTAATTGATTTTGTGATTAGATCATTTACTTAGAGGAAGAACTTGCTATAAGGATGTAATGGAGAAGTTGAAACCATGAGGAGACCCCGCCCCCTAGTGGCAGGTTGCAGTATAGGTTTTAAGCCCCACCCTTTTCATGTAAATGTACGGGACATTTTTCAGAATAAAAGAAACAAAAATAAACTTCAGAAAAAAATTAGGTATTGGATCTTGCTGATTCAAGGAATTTTTACTGCACTGACTTATGTTCAAAGGTAAATTTTTTTAAACCCAAAAACGAAAAGAAAAAAAAAAAAAAAAAATATATATATATATATATATATATATATATATATATATATATATATATATATATATATATATATATATATATACACACACTGTATATAATACATTTGGTTTGAAGTGAAATTATGATTCACATTTATTATACAACATATATTTTGTTGTAACTTCTATTGACAGCTATCTTTTTTTCCAAACTTTATTTCATTGATGCACATTCAAATCAATATACAAAACTAAATTACTAAAACCAAAATGAAGAGGGGACAGAAAGAAGAAAACTTATGTTATCTGCCCCCTTTAACTAAAATAACATCAATACAAATGAAACAACTGTATAATAGTAAATTAACTTAGAACAAAGTGATTTCTGGACTGGTTGGCTATCACAACTTCAATTAATAAGTAATAAAAAAGGGGGAAAAAAATAAAAAAATAAGAAATAACACAGAAAGAAGAACCAGAATATGCGCACACACACACACACACACACACACACACACACACACACACACAGTTACATACGTATATATACACATATGCATACAAACAAAATAAGAACGTGTTTCTTGGGAAGTTTATAGTTATTCTTAACTAACTCTACAATATTAATTAATTTTTATTGGACAGTTCAACACCTTCACAACAACTGACTGTAAGTTTTTACAGTGACTGATACATTTTTAACATCAATAAAAAATAATATCCCAGTGACCTCACCAGTTATCTTCAGTAGTTCAGTCTTTTGGCGTTCCTTTGGCTCTTTGTCTTTGGTGACTCACTACCATCCACGTAGGAGACATTTCATTCCTGAAAAATCAAATAAAACACGACAAGTGGGCTTCAGTCACATTGACCCTGAAGGACAGAATGTACAAGGATGCACATTTAGAAGTGCATATCATCCAGGACACATCATGATCTAAATTTCATCACTTGTTTCTCTGAGAGGCTATCATCCTCTTTCACCGTTAGCCTGAACAGAGTCTGGTTTCTGGAATGATCCCTCCTCACCATGAAAATGTTTATGTAAACCAGCAAAGTGCTTCAAGAGGATGTTAGATGAGATACATAAATTATTACATATCAGAGAAAATGCACCAAATTAAAAAATAGTCAAGATGACAGATTAAGGTGCTTTCTAAAACTTTTCTGCCTTGTGTAAATTCAGTTTCCCTTTTATTGCTGGCTGTTTTAACCACTGCTCGTTGTGTCTTTCAAAGGATGCGACCAAGTTAGGAGCTTTATTTTTAGCTCCTCTTTATTCTAGAACAACTTGCTGCTGACAGAGATCCACGCACCTGACCTGAAGAACCTGTGCTCATAAACGATCCACCTCAGGGCCATAAATCTGCTTCCTAAAGAGTCACTCACAAGTTATATCACTATCATTACTTTGAATGGGCAGTCTTTGGGCATTTATTGGCCTATAGTCTAGTGACTGATTTGTGAATCCTAATAAATACTTCAGATTTATTTTATTCTGAGAACTGTAGTCGTGATTTTAACACCTGATATATTCTGTTGCAAGGCTGCAATTCAGACGGAGAATAATTAATTATTGTTAAACTGACATTCTAAGTTTAAAACTTTTAAATTTTTCTTAAATTATAATAGAACACTTCTATGGTCTATACAAAACATGTGTATGAAGTTCTTTGCACTAAACCCCTCTCACATAAAGCGACCTCAGCAGCTTTATTTTTGACATTTTCAGAATGAGCTGTTTTAGGGCTCTGTCACTTTAAGAAAACAGGCTGTAAGCTTTTGAAAGTACCACAGTGTCTGAGTCCCAACTAGGAGCTACTTATAACAAGCAAACTGGGCTTGAACCGGTAGAGGTCAGGCTAAAATGGCCACAAATGTCACCACTTTTGCCCTTCGTTCAAGTCGTAAGTCACTGTTAATGTGATCAGGTGATGTAGGTGAAAAGAGCCAATTAGCTGAGACGCTCTGATATCCTGGAGGGGCTCGAGTAGAGCTGCTGCTCCTCCAGTGTTAAGAAGTGAGTCAGGGTTCTGTGCAAATTTTCCTGTTTGTGACATCACAAACGGGGACTTTTTGAAACAGCTTGTTTTAGACACATAATTCCTAAAACTGACAAAAATCTGATGAACAGGTTTTTCACGTTTCACGAAGAGAACCACAATACAGCACATGGATGCAAAAGTTGAGGTTTGGTAAATGGTAAAGTCCCAACTCATGTTTTGATTTTGTGCTAAACTTAACATATGGGTCCTTATTTGTACACAGTTTACACTATAGGTCAATAACTGTTCTAAATCATCAAATTGTGACATCAAAGACAAGATATGTCACAAGGTTTTTGTGAAATAAAAGATGAAACAATAACCAAAGTGAAAATCTGAATATCAACCTCAAACACTCCTCAACGGTTCCAGGCTGTGTAGTGCAGCCATTATGTGCCTCCACAGTGGGTCCGTTCTTCTGTCGTACATTCCTTTTCAAACCAAACCACCGACATCCCAGATGTGTCATTGCAATCCAACTCTAAAATAAAAGACAAAATGGAAAAAGCAAAACAAAATAAAAGCATTGCCATGGCGACCAGGTTGAGGCGAAATGCTCTGGATGATTTCTTGATGACTCTGTGTGCAGCAGAACTGAAAAAAAAGAAACCCTGTTCTTTAATGAAAGCACTCAAGATGATGATGGAGCCGAGAGCCGTCATTAAGTCTGATGACAGGAGCATGGTGATTGGTCTGGAGCTTCACATAAATGGAGCACCTGAATGTGGCCCACATATCCTCTAATCTAACCTTAGCAACGGGAGGTTGATTCGTCTTCAGTGGAGGTGCACAGTCATGTGTATCTTTGTTTGTATTTGTATCCACACACAGAGGCGAAGACTTGAGGATTATATTACACGTCTTTCTCTGCCTAAAACACATGCACTCCTTTATTTTTAGGGCAGATGCCTTCTGATGAAGTCAAGCAGGGTGTCAAAGGACTTCAATGTGAAGGACATAGCTCAAAGTCCAAGTGTGCTTCCAACACGCATCCATCACTGTCCGGCTGACAGCTGATTCACAACACACGAGCTGACCGCTGCACACCCAGGCATGTGCCGGTGTCACTGTACTCCCCGACTCCTGAGCAGGCATCTGCTTTTGAACGTAACCCAACAATGTTAATGAGAGGCTCTGACAGGGGTGGCATTGGGGAATGATAGGACTGCACAGCACACAGGCATGACCTAAAGCCGGAGAGGATTTGACATGTCACAGTGAGACAACATTGTCCAGCGTCTGCCCGAATTGTTTATGGTACTCAGAGAGATCATTATGGGGTGGCAGGTTGTTTGTAGAACCGTTTGTGGGTTTATGTTAGTATTGTTTTGAGATTATATACATTCCAGCAAGGTGTTTTGCAAAAGTTGTAAGAGTTATGCCAAAAAGGCAAATAATAATGTATGAAAAAATGTGAAAATAAGAGGCAGGAATATATTTTAGACACACCTATTTAATGACTTTGCTGATTATGAGGAAAGTTTGTCCTTTATTCTGTCTATTGTTGCATCTGTTAAAGTTTTAAATGCTTTCTGATCTTTTAGAAGAAAAGTTATAAATGTGTAAAAGTTAAAAATCATTAACATTTTACTTAAAGCAAACAGCTTTTGTTTGTAGAAACAGTTTACATTTGACAGGACTGATGAGCTAACCGCTAGTCAGAGCACAGCCAAGATCAAAGAGGATGGTTTGAATCTCCCAATAATCAAAGTGATTCATGCTGATCTTATTTTATAATATTTCCTCTAAACTAAAACTATACTCAATTTCACATATGAATGTTTGTGTGTTCTGGTTAAATAGAAGCATAAATCACCACTAGTGGAAAAATAGTACTTCAATGCATCCAGAAGGAATTTCATATTTCTCTCAGTAAATTTTTGCTGGTGGTGATTTTACCTTTGTAAATCACTAGAGAATTCCATGTAAATAACCATATTAAACTAAATTAATAGCCATGTAAAGATTAATAAATTACATTAATCACTATGCAATATGACGTTTTAAGATGGCAGCAATCCACTTTGCTCTCATCTGAACTCTGACTAGCCATTCGCTAATCAGTCATGATGGCTATAAACTCTATTTTGGCTGTTCAAGAATCTGTGTACAATGCATAAAATAATAATTATTATTAACCCTGACAAAGAAATTTATCAAAATGGATAAAAGACACACAAAAAAACCACACACATTCTGAATCAAAAAGACAGATCAATAAGAGAATCAAAGTACCTGTGGATTAAAATGATCTACAAGGCTTCTGTAAATTCATTTTTAAAAAGAACCTAATCTAAAATAAACTCAACTATCAGAGTGCTTTAATGTCTCCTGTTTAGTTAAATTCATTTCAGTGTTTGAAGAAGTAATTCCTTTCAAAATTTCTGCCTTAAAATATGTTTTAATGTAAGTTTAAAGTTCTTTTGTCCCCTAAAAAGTAGCAATGTTGCTACGAGTTCAACGAGGAATATTTTAATGAAGATATTTTTTATACACTTTTTAAAATTTTATATATTATTAATATTTCTTTAGTTTAACGCGTTGTGATCCCTTACCACGTATTTTAATTATAAACATTGAATTGACCGCCAACATTCCTCATCCTGAAAGCGGCTCTCCTCCTTGGTGCCACTTTCTCCTGTTTTGAAACTGACTGATTATTCGTCCCTTCTTCTTTTCTTCCTCTCTCATCCGCGCGCGCACTGATTCGGTATCTCTGTCGCGCAGGCGGCAGCAGTGGCGCAGCGCGCGCGCACGTTAACCCGCGCGGTTTATCTCCCTTCTCTTGACTGGCTCGCGGGACTGAAGCGCTTCCAGGCAGCTGAGCTCGCGCTGTAATCTGTGACAGCTGGAAATGGACAGCGACAACAGAGGAGCTTTGCAGCCGTCTCACTCAGGTAGGAAAACCATTTTCCTCCCTGCTTGTGTCCAACCTGCCTTTAGTCTCATTTGGCTAATAAATGTTTCCGAAACTAGCTTTAAAACTGCCTCGAAATAACCTTTTGTACTGAAACTCACTTTCTGTATCAATTGAACGCATTATTTGAGGATGAACACTTCCGGAACTTCCTCATAATCCACCTTTTCTACTTTAAATAGAAATAAAAGTTCTCGGGGTTATTTTTAGCACCCATTGACTGGGTTATTTATAAATAGGTGAAATTCGAGGAAGCAATCAGTTTAGTGTTTAAAATTAATGTCAAATTAAAACAACGAGTTGTTAAAATGGTTGTTTGCCGTTTTATCTCCCACGAGGTTGATTTTTCTTTGTTATTGCTCTTTTTTATTTAAGAGGATGAATAAATTTAACCGAAATGGCAATTGGCCAAAATTCATCATGATTTGTTTTTTTACAGAGGAAACTGTATCTTCTCATATCCAAATTATTAAAGAAAGTAAATTATTTTTAAAATACAATTTTAATATAAAATAACATTTCAGGTGTTTTGACATATTTCACTCTTTTTGAGCACAACCTCAGATTACTTCATGTGAATAATAGGGAGGGAAATACAAAATTTTAGAAGCATTAGCTAAATGAAAGTACTTTATTGTCCTCCCAAGGAAATAATAATGCACTCACTGAAATGTAGCCATTTTTCCAAATCACTATGTCCAGTTATTGCTCTATAAAATGTGAGGAATTGTAAATAAATCATACAACGATCTGGCTAATTTTGTGAATGTTTTATTGTGGTTTTAATCTATAATTTTGGAATGTCTATCATTTTTAAGTGCATGCCAATTTTTCTAGAATGATATTTTAAATTTGATGAAGTGTAACTGATAAAATTCAATAGGCAAGGCAAGGACGCTTTATTTATATAGCACATTTCATACATGGAAGGAATTCAGTGTGCATGAATTCAGGGTGAATAGATGAAAATTCTGATACTAAAGGTAAATAAAACAAATGTTTTCTAATTCCATGCTAATCTAAATTGTATATAATAATAATAATAATAATAATAATAATATAATAAGGCAGGTGAATTTAGTCATTATTGACTTGTTTGTGCAAATTTCAGTGTAATGAAAATCAAAATCACAGAAAAAAGATGAATCCTCACCATGAATGCTCACATAATGCTGGTGTGTGTGTGTGTGTGTGTGTGTGTGTGTGTGTGTGTGTGTGTGTGTGTGTGTGTGTGTGTGTGTGTGTGTGTACTCTGATGTACTGCTGAATTCAAGCAGAGCAGACACACTTAAACACCCCACACTGGCCACATCATTACGTTCTGCATCCTCTTTAAATGACCTTGCTCTCCTCCGTCCCTCTCTGCGGCAGCTTCAAACCTAAATGGCTCCAAATGACGGTCCCCCGTCTGCCAAGAGCTGGCGACGCGCTGTTCTTTCCAACTGCTTTGAAGCAATCATTTTGCTGCAAACAAAAGGTCCTTGATTCATCAAATCCCTCATCTCCTACGGCCCACTCTCCAGAGGGATGCAGTAATTTTCACTAGCACTCCTCGTGCGTTTCAGTTGGGAGTTTCCTTTATTTTTGTTGCATGTGTGAATCTTTTGGACTTCTTAGGTGTACGTACTGCTGGGGCAGACTCACTCCTACAGATATTCTCACTGCACCTCATGTTGAGCATATATGCAGGATATAAGACGACACATTGCAGGATTACGGGATTAACAAGGCAAACAACAATTTTTGGAAGATGTGCCAAACCGAGCATCTTTAGACAATGTCAGTGACTGAGAGGTCTGTTATCTCTTGGCTTTTTAAAAGGAAAGCAAACTGAGGAGCAACATCTCGCAGTGCTTTGTTGGAAAAATAAAGAGTGTGGAAAAAAAATCTAGGAACCTGGTGTGCAAGAGTATACGGTGCTGGAATACAAAACACAAAACAAATCTGTGCTTCTGCATTAAAAGTGGATTGGTGTGGTTCTATTTAAAAATTAGAACATTTCTGGCAAATGTGGATGTGTCCTGAGGCAGAATGCTCAACCTCCCCCATTACCCCTGAAATGTTGATTGTGATTTGGTATTCCCACAAATGTGAGGTTAATGGGATGAGAAAAAGTGTTTATTAGATAACTAAATGTGATCAAAAGAAAAAAATTAGAAGTTGGTTTTATGTCAACATTTTGGGGTTTTTAACAAATAGTAATATTTTTATTATTTCTTTTACTATAATTTATTATGGTGATTTTTTTGGTTAAAAGAATCCATTCAGAAACATCCAGACATTTTGTAAACGCAACATTCAGACAGATTGATCAAGTAGAAAATTAAAGCCACACTATGCAACTTTTTCCTATTTTAAAATCATGTTCTTGAGCCAGTATGTGCTAAAATGACCCTTTACAGGGTTAATGAAATGTCACTCAGACCCCCACCGCCCTCTGTGGCCAGAATATCGCACTTGCAACTTCAGAGTGGCGGGCCGCTCCCTACTGGACTTAGAAAAAGAAGCTGACATGCCTGGTGCTGCAGTCTGCTTCCAGCATGTTTCCTGCATGTTTTAGATCATGAACACAGCTGATTTGTTTTATTTAGTGATGAACCGCTCCTGTAGACACTAATGAAGGCTGAGGAGACATTTCAGCTAACCCTAAAAACAAGCCAAAACTTCCTTAAAGTCTAATTAGTTGGTATCGTCACACATTTTAAACTAATGTTACATGTGATGTAATGTTTTTATTTGATATGTTTGTTATCATAACTATCCCTATGCCTTTTATTGTAAACTATATTGATTAAAATAAAATGTTATCCCATAATTCACACTCATGTTTTATTCACTACAGCTTAAAGCAGCAATCCGGAAGTTTTCCCCTTTCATGAATTATGTATGATTTTTCAGAAATCCGTAAAAGTGATTGTTTTATCATGTGGTGTGATATAATGTAAGCGATATATGATCTTTCTTTTTTTTGCTAAGCCCGCCCCCTGCCCCGTAAAATCCGTGCAATAGGAGAGTGACTGCCGAGTAAAACTAACCAATAGCGTTAGACTACCGCTTACGTGCTTCAAATTTAAGGAAGTACCTCAGCTGATGTAGCGATGATGAACGTTTCACGGACAATTAAGTCTTTAAAATATAAGTATATGAAAACACAACATGACATGAGAATACTTGTGAAACAACGTGTTTTACCTCTGTTTGTCGGCTACAGAAGCACATTTATAAACAAGAAACGTGCAGTCGCCATCTTAAATTATCGAGTTGACCCGACTTTGTGTGATACGCTTGTCAGCCACTAGATGGTGCCATCAAATAAAAGAAATACTCCGTAGAGCTACTTTAATCCTGTCACCTACTGACATAAATCAGTATTTGCAGTCTCCTTAAAATGTGAACTCCAAAAAAACGCTTTCCAAATCAACAAGTAATCACATTAAATAATCAAAACAATCATGATTATGATGGTTTCCCCCCATAAACTAAGCTGCTCTACAGTTTAAGTTATGGTGAGATCTGGTTTTTAGGAATGGTGCTGCGCCTCAGTTTAGCTGCAGCAGTTTTAGATGTTCTGCTTTCACTCCCTGCAGGCAGGTTCTCCTTTTATCATCTGCTCTCTGCATATTTCTCAGTTTGTTTAATTGAAATCTTAAAAAAACACATCAGCAATTCATTCATAGAGTCAACACCTCACCCAGCACAATACCACTTTTGCATTTTGACTAATGGAGATCCAAACATTAATCTGGATTAAGTGAGCCCTCTTTCATATTTAGATTTTTATTTCTTTTTCTATACATCCATACATCCAATACATCTCTGCAGTGCAAACTAGGGACACACACACACACGAACGCACACACACACACACACACACACACACACACACACACACACACACACACACACACACACAAACAGCAAGTAAATGGAAATAAACATCATTTCTAATATCGGCCCAGTTTTATTTACCAGTATATTAAAAAATTATTAACATTGTCTAAAACTGATGTAAATGTTGAAATATCATGCATCCCTTGTACACACTCTTTATTGATTCACATTGCTATTTTGGCCATCGCAAAGGGCTGGTACATGTCACACTCATTATTATAACATATAGATGGTAATCTGTGTTGCACTTTGCAATTTAAGAGATACCAGATTGTTGTACAGAGATGCCAGTCTAGTAATTAAGGAAAGGCAAGCACCATCTTTTATTCTTTCATTAGATATGGACTCTAAAAAGAGAGAGAGGGAGGAAGAGGAGACAGCTGTGGAAACGTTCATGTCAGGGAAAAAGATGTCAAAACAACAGTGGGACTATGATTTTCCCAGGAAAATTCTGCAAATTTTCAGTCATCTGTGGTCACCTGTCATGACAGCAGAGCTGAGATTTAAGCTCAGAGATTTTTCTCACTATTCTCTCACACGGATAGGGATTTAAGAGATTATGTGGAGTACTTAAAAGTAGTCAGTATCTTATCTGCAGAGAACAGCAAGCAGAGCGATCTCAGTCTGAAGAATCAGGGAGAACTTTTCATGAAGCTAGCAGCCAACAGCTACTAAGAGCAGAATCCATCCATCCACTCATCCACTTATCTGTGGTCGGGTCGCGGAGGCAGTAGCCTAAGCAGAGAGGCCCAGACTTCCCTCTCCCCAGCCACTTGGGCCATCTTCTCTGGGGTAATCCCGTATCAGAGGCCCTGGTACCCCAAATTCCCACAGGGTCCCCCGAGGGACGCGGTCAAGTGCCTTCTCCAAATCCACAAAACACATGTAGATTGGTTGGGCGAACTCCCACGCACCCTCCAGGACCACCCTAGGGGTATAGAGCTGGTCCAGTGTTCCACGACCAGGACGAAAACCATAATGTGGTTTTCATTCTAAGCGCAGAGCAGACTACATTATCTGAAGTCTAAAAACATTCAAACCCCACAAATGTTATGTTTTCCTGAATGCTTTATGGTAAAATTTTACACTACATAACTTTCTAAGCATGTTACCCTAAAAAACAGGTAAGCAGAGTTAGCTTCTTATGTAGAAGTGATGTAGTTTACGAATCCACAACAGAGCAGTTCTAAAGTCGGGCGTACACTGTGCGATTTTTGGCCCATTTTGGGCTGACTTTCCTCTTGTGCGAGATTCTTTCAGGTCGGGGTGAGTTTTGTGTCATGCGTCTTGCAATCGTGCAGTATTATTTTTGTGTCTGGCCATTGCTCAGGCCTCCAGGGCCATTGTGAGCCCCAACAAAATTTCACATGCTTTCAAAGAACAGTTTCCAATTGTAAAATAAACCCTGTTTCTAGGCGTCTATAAATGTGTGATTGCTGAATGCTGGCGTGGATCTCTTGGCCTCATCTCTCTGTTACCCACCCGTCCTCTCTGTCACATCTCACAGACAGAAGATACTGCTGGAGGCTGCAGCTGTGAAAATGATGCTTCTCCTTTATTGTGAGCGCCCTTGTAAATTGTGAAAACATATTGATAGCCAGGGAAAACACAGATTTGTTAGATCACATCTGGATAGTAACAAATTCTATAATTTTTTATGTTTATTCTGTGATTTTGCCCACATTTTCCACTTTACAAAAATTAAAGACCTTACACAAGAGGCATGTTTAGCAAGCGGACAGAAGTTTACGTCACTGAAGCCAAGACAAACTAAGGGCAAGCTTGCAAAAATGGAATGTGACAAAATTATTTCAATAATTTTTTTTGCTGATTTTGTGATTGCTTGGCACAGAAATCCACACTGAAATTACATAATTGATTGTACAGCTTCCTGATTTTTTTTCTGCAGTTCAGACATGCACGCACGTGAATAAAACTGAAACTTTTATTATAGTATTTAAAGAAAATCTGCAAGCAGTTTTAGACTTAAATTCACAAATGTAGTTCACAGCTGGATATTTATCTGTTTGAGATGTGCTCTCTCAGTAGAAGTATGGAGGGGTGTGCCTTGGTGTTCTGCAGACAGGAGGTGATTTACAGTTTTAGTTTTCTTACCAACTGCATTTTCATATTGCATCACAAACATCTCCAGAGCATTTGGTTAACTGTTTGTATGAAAATAAATTTAGAGTGCATTCTCCATCATGTCTTCAGGTTCATATCGAGTCCACAGCTGTATTGTGCACACCTAACATCTAATGACATCACACGTGTTGTACAAGCCTGCTACACAGTGAAAGAGAGGTCACATTCACAGATTACACTTATACCAAACATTAGTGATGAAGCTGAGTGACCCGCTTATCTCCTTGACCCCCTTCCCCTTCCCCCGTTCTGACTTTTCTCTCCTATCTCGGAGCTTTTTCTTTTGTGCTTTGGCATTTGGCCGCCGCCGTCTGTCTCAGTAAAAACCATCAGCTGTGAAATTGGGAATAATCATGTGGAACGAGATTGGGAGGAGAGCAGCTTGAGCTCCAGCCCTCGACTGTCAATGGAGTCAAGGTTTCTGATGATAAAGTCCACTAAAGATTGAACAATCACCCACAAAACATGTTGTTGTTGTTGCTGATGTGTGGACATCAGATGATTTTCCCCTAAGTCTTGAGTCTTTGATGTCAGGATGGTAAAACTCACATATATCTGCTTTAGAGCTGTGGTTTCCGTGTGTTTTAATAGAGATTGATGAGTTGTCCCATTGGCACTCGTGAATGCTGCAGCTGCTGTGTGTGTGTGTGTGTGTGTGTGTGTGTGTGTGTGTGTGTGTGTGTGTCACTCCTAATGTGTTTTATGACTAATGGTTATGACAGCCAGCTGGCATGCAACCCTCTCGTCTTTATTTGAAGAGCCTCTGGACAGTTGGCAAACTAAAATGCAATTAAACCAGAAGAATGCACAACTATAAAGATTAACACACACACACATAGTAGCTGAATGACCACATGAACATAAAACTTAAAAATACACAGCGCAGAAGTTAAACTCCTCTCGTGAGTGTTCATAAAGGTATGAGAGGATAAATGGTTAGAATATTTGGTCTGAACATACCGGTAATCTAAGTGTAAAGTCACTTTATCTGTAAAATTAAAGCACAAACCTAATCCTCTGATTATTTTAGCCTAGATTAGTTCTGGTATTGTAATCCTGAATACTGATCGACACTGCTGAAACATTGTAAGATTTTTTTTTAAAATTAAAAACATAATTTGTTTATTACATGTTTTTGTGCTGAATTTGATTTAGAAAAATGGTTTAAATTTTATTTTAAACTGAAAAAATGAAAAAAGTTTAAAGTTTAACTTCACAAGTTTAAAAAATTTATTGCATATTTAAATACATCATTTGATTATTTTTTTTAACTAGTTATTGTAAACAATATTCAAGACTGTATATTTCTGAAAAATAATCTGTTTGAATCTCCTGGAAAACAATTGTATATTTGTTGTATATTTTTAATTTTTCCCTCCTAAAACCTTCTTAAACGATTATTAATTCAAAACGTTAAATTCAATTGAATTTATTTATATAGCGCCAATTCACAACAAGATGTCTCTCAAGGCACTTCACAAAGTAAACATTCCAGTTGAACGTACTTATTAAACAGTCAGTGGATTGAGTTCAGTTCATTATGCCAGTTAGTTAAAAGTTTTCTGTTTATGAAAATCCAGCAGATTGCATCGAGTCACTGAATTGTGCCACAGTGCCAGTGACTTTACAGCAATCCCCATACTAAGCAAGCATGTAGCGACAGTGGAGAGGAATACTCCCCTTTAACAGGAAGAAACCTGCAACAGATCCTGGCTCAGTATGAGCAGCCATCCGCCACAACTGACTGGGAGTTGGAGAAGAGGGAACACGCACTCATGCACACACACACACAGTGGATAAGAAAAACATTAAGGTCATGGTGTGTTTTACGACCATTTTTTGTGATCACTTGTTGTTAGATTGATTACAGGGATTGATTTTAAGTGTAAACACTCATGTTACAGCATATTAAAAGAGCTCTGCAAACCAGTGACTGTGTGTGTGTGTGTGTGTGTGTGTGTGTGTATACAGGAGAACTAGTAGTAGCACATTCTGTTAAAGAAAGACAAAGGGAGAGAGAGAATGTTCGGTGTTTGGCAGTAGTGTGCCAGCCGATTGCCCCCTCCAGGATCATATCAGAAATACATTTTAAGTTTAAAGAATAAATGGTTACAACAAAAATAATAATAATAATAATTAAAGCAAGTCTTCCTCAATTATGACAACAAATTTAACATAATAAAATATAGTAGTAGAAAGCTAGTGTTCATAAGGAGGATATGAGTTGGCTCATTGTTGTCAAATTTTTTATCAAATTATTTTTTTTCTCAGAAAATGTTCTGTTTTTTTGGTTACTAAAATATAAAAATATGTGCTTGTTTATTTTTCCTGCTGTTGTATTATTTTGTTACCTATTGTTTTCAACTCATGAAAATTAGTTTATTGTTAGTAATGAGAAAATGAGTTTAGTGTGTTATAGACATGTTGATGTCAGATAATCTTAGACTTTATTCTTAGCAGCAAAACAATATATTAAAACAATCCTGTCGTCAGTTTTAGCACCTAATTATTCAAATAAACTCTCTTTCTAGCATCAGCAGTGATTTAAAACAGACTGCAGTTATTATCTAAAGGACGTCTTCAGAAGCAAATTGCAGGAAGACACCATCAGTGTACACAATAGACTCAAAACAGATTGCTGCTCTTGTCCTCCCCCCACAGAGCTCAGCTCACCTCAAACACCACTCTCAAATGGATTTATGCTTAAGTCTCCCATCAGAAACATAATGGCTCTTGGGCTGTGTCATTACAAGGCCGACGGCCATCTTCTTCACACAGTAAACCTGCCTCTGGACCGATAACGGCGATCTTTATTTGGTTCCTCAAGCGTGAAGACACTGCGGATCCATAAGTGATTCCTCCCAAACAGATATCTGACAGGGTGATAAAACAGCACCTCAAGGTTCTGCAAAAGTGTCAAAATACCCATGAAGGATCAAAAGGAGACATGCTATAACACAAATTAGAAAATATTGTAAACTACATGTAATAAACTGATCTTTTTTCCTGATGAAAGGTTGTAAAAAGAGATTCTTACAGGGTGCAAACCTAGAACCACTCATCTTCTTTGTGTACAATTATCTGCAGGACCTTTCAACGTGTCTCATAATATTAACACACTGGTGGAGAACTGCTCAGAAAGCTCAGTGAATTCCTCGTATCTTTTTACAGTAAACATGACGTAACCGCTCACACGCTGCTGCTGCAAAAATTTGGTGATTTTTGCCTCCACATCCATCAAACAATTTACTTCACATTTTTCCTACATCTGTGAAAAACCTGCTTTTTGATGTTTGCAAACAGCCAAACGAAATGTAGCAGCTGAGATGAAGAGTTGCTTTTGGAGTCAGCATCATATGGATGGAGGGATGCACAGATGCATTCTGTGGGAGGTGGAATTTTCCTACGTCCCATTACCTTTCCATTCCCTCTGGGCTGGATTGCAGGTACAGACTCAACACAGTAGGTGAAAGCAGCGTGAAAATGCCTTTCTATTTATGTGTATGTGTGCAGATGTGTACACCCACATGCACCCATAAATAAAATGTCTTTCACGATGGGCATGAGCACAATCCTCCAGAATAAAATTTCTCTATATTCAACTTGATTTCACAAATTTTGGTTGTACGTTTGAGGAGACAAGGGTGCATTACAGGAAAAAAGGCTGCAGGCGCCCTTATAATGAAATTGCAAATTTGAATAAAAAGGAAGATTTAAATTTGCAACCCTGTTGAAGAATCAATTTTTATTTTAAAATAACTGGAAACGTAACCACTCTGACTGATTACAGCTGATTAAGGAGATGCATGTTTTAGGTTCTGATGCCAGAATTATAATCTATACTCTCATATACACCAATTAAACTTTTTATGAATGATAGTTGTTGTTTTTTTGAGGATTTTTTAATCAATTTTTTTCCCCGTGTCCTGTCCGGCTGTAAAGCAATCAGAATTGATGTCTGAGTGCCGAAAACAAGCCTTACAGTTTTACTCTCACAGGTGGAGCATTATAGATTCAGCTATAATCCTCGCCTGATATCAAAACTATTAGAAATGCTTTTGGTTGTTTTAAATCCCAACGGAGACAGAAATGAAAGAGAAAGCGGAGAGAGAGTAGGAAGACTTGTGGGGAGGGGGGGGGGGATTTTCACAAAAATAAACAATAAACAATGCAAAATAACCCACCTATAGACCTGCAGAAAGAGAGAGAAAAAGGGGACACAAAAATACAACCAAAACATCACTGCACCAACAACATGAGGATGTATACCAGTAGCAATTTTTGCTGAAAAGCACACGGTAATAAATCATAGTGCATATAGTGCCAACCACAGCCTTAGGTTATGTGTCAAAAATGCCCGAGTCCATACTTGTGAGAGCACCATGTGAGCACCTGTGTGGGAACATGCATTTGTGTATGTAAGGTTTCTCTATAGGAATGTCCAATAGTAAATGGGAGGGGCCACAGACCTGCCCCCAAAAACCTGTGGAGGATGGAGGAGATCCAAGCCCCAGAGATCCCGAGGTCTCCCCCTCAGAGTGTGGGAACCCCAGGGAGACTGCCGCCAGAATAGTTCCAATCCCCTTCCCGATAGGCGCACAGGATCGCCTTGGGGGAGCCAACCAGCAGCCATGCCAGAGGCCCAGGAGATAACAATGGCAAGCCACCTTGCCCACTCAAGGGTAGATCGAGATCGGAACTCAGCGGCCCGGGACCTAAGAGCGCCCAACCCCGGCGGAGACCCGATAGGGCCCAGACCCCACCAGGCAGCCACCAGGAGCGAGCCGGCAGATGCCAAAAACTTTCAGCCCCAGACACAAGTGCTGCAAATATGCAGGCAGACCAAGGCACCACCCACCAGCAGGAAATGTGGCAAGGGGAGTGTAGGTTAAGATGTTATAGCACCACAAGATGTCCCAGGTTGAGGGGAGGAGTCCAAGACTCTACCTGACAGATAGGCAGTCACACACAAACACAGTCACACACTCCCACCCTCTAGCTCACACAAAAACACATTCAACCTAAAGACACACAAGAATGTACGTAATACACCAACTCACACTCCCCATACACACCCTACACACTCTGGTCAGATACAGCTGCACACAGGGCACTACCACTACCGGACTCAGAGATGGTCCGTTCTGGGGTAATGATGAGCAGGCAATCCCGCCCAACATAGAGCAAAGCAACCCACAACCCCAGACCTCAACCAGACGGCCAGCTCCCACTCCTAGCCTCCAGCCCCGGGCAGCGAACTGAGAACAGAGGTGTGAGAAGACCCCTAGTCTCCCTCTGCCTGCTCTAATGCGGTGTTGATGCATGTTGTTGGAGTGCATTTTGTGGTTGGGGGGTGGGGGGCAGCGCAGACATTGTCTGGCCTACACCAGCTGGTGTCAGCACACTAGGTGCGGCTTAAAATTGGAAGTGAGCACCTGAGGCGAGGCTAAGTGAACACACCCCCTTCCAGGTGTCGTCGAGTGTGCTCACCCCCAAGGCCCTTAGTGTGCATTTGCGTGGAATGTCATTGGTGGGAGTGTTTAATATGCAAATTAAAATTGGGGCACAGGCCGCCACGGGACTGTGGAGATGGAACCATACCCGCACCCCCTGATCTTACCCACACCCCAAGGCCCTATGTGCATGTGTGTGGTGTGATGTGATGGAGCAGGGGGAGGGAAATGTCTGAGGATGGGGAGGAAAGATTTTTTTTTATATCTAAACTTGATCTCATGTCTACCTGTTATCTAAGACAGGTGTCATTAGACCATGTCTTGGGGTTTTGCGCCTGAGGGCCAGTTTCAAATGGAATGACAGTGGCTTAGTGTTAATTTCAACGAGTTCCTCTACATCAATTTATAATTTTTTTGATGACAACACTGTTACATCACACAATTTAAGGCAGATGGGGATTCAGACACCATAACATGCAGCTGTTAGCTAGCAGGCTAATGCAGAGCGCACGTGTCACCTCAGGAGATTGCAAATGTTTTGGACGTATTTTAAACTGGACAGTAAAGGCAGTGCAGCTGACACTAGTAATGTGTGCAAACTGGCCATTTACTTTGGTGGAAAAGGTAGAGCTGCGTTCAACACTATGAATCTGATTTGCCGCCTTCAAAACAAACGACTTTCTCTTTAGGCTTTTTCCTTCAGGCATTAGCCACAGCAAGTCACCTGTCTAAGAAAGTAAAAAAAGATCTTGTTTTTAGTCTAAAAATAAAATAAAATTGTCTCTAGAAAAGATGCATTACTTAAAATAAGGTAAATATTCTTAAAACTATTCTTTTGCTAGTTTTAGGAATTCTAGCCAAGTAACTTTTGCTTACCCCATTGGCATATGTTTTACTCAAAACAAGAAACTTTGGATCATATTTAAAAATATTTACCTCATTTTAAATAATGCAAATTTTCTAGAGAAGAATTTATTTTCTTTTCAGGCTAAAAATAAGAAAACATGTCTAAAAATGGGTCTTTTTTGCTTTCTTAGAAATCAGTTTTTGCAGTGCAGGTCACTGCGACAACTTGGACAAAAACACGGAGCCAGCCGACACTGAAAGATACGCTAATAAACAAAGAGAAATTGCAGACGGACAGCAAAACGTCAGGTTTTAGTCTGAAGGAGCCAGGGTAGTTACAGGTGTTGAGCAGAGAAAAGTAAAGCCTGTCAGCGTGGGAACGTGCATCGCTCAATACAGCAGCACGAGAACATAAACAGTTAAAAATATAAATGACGAGGCTACTTTTAAACAAGTGATGCTTTTATGCAGGTATACTAAGGAAATAACATAAATACAGAAAAAAAGAAATATGTTACTACGATTGCATGCTATCCTAATGTCGAGAAGTACTAATTTGAAAATAAATGTTCATTTTTAAAGAGGATTTGAAAAATCCACCTTTAATACCTGAAAAGGCTTGAAAGTCCACTATCCTGCAACTTTTACGGTTCTTTTTCTGCTACTAACTCTGTCATTTTTGGATCACTGCTTTAGGGATTTTCCCCTATCAACAACTCTGTTGGATAAAGGCTTCATGCTAATTTGCTCTGCTCCTGTTAGTCTCTATTTATTGACTGTGGCAGGTGAGCTTGTATTTGTTTTGTTCATGTTTATTCATTTTGTAGACACTTTTGTCCAAAGTCACTGAAGTTACCTAACATGCATGTCTTTGGAGAAAAACCGAGTACCCAGAGAAAACCAACACATGCATGGGGAAAACATCATGCAGGACGGCCGTATAGGATTTAAACCTGCAATCGTCTTGCTGCAAGGCAGTAGTTCTATCAACTGCACCACCATGCAGCATGCAGTATTTGTATATTAGGTTTGAAATTTCAACCATAAAACCAGACATTCCCATTATAGGGTCTTTTCTCATTTTTGACCAGATGCTAATTTGCCCTCTATGATGAACCAAATTTAGCCAATTATGTACTTTACTCACAGCTGTATAAATAATGTATCTGTATATAAAAGGCCTGTATACATTTGTGCAATAAAGTAGATAAAACAAAGTCTATAAGGAGGCAAGGCGCAGGTTTTGGAAAATGGGATTCTGTATTTTAATGAGAAAATTATCTCCTAATCTGAGAACAGCGTCTGCAGTCAGATTTTTACCCAAAGCCAGCTCTTTATTCCTGTCTTCATGTTTTTTTCCCTTCAGATTGAAGAGCTGAATTCTCACACAGTCTTTTTCTAAAATCATTTTGCTCTTTCTGCATAATTTCTGCAATAATGGCTATTACTCCTGACCACAAAAGACCACTAAAGGGGGCCAAATTGAAAGGATTTTAATTGAAGGAGCCATTATAGCTTTGCTCTGCAGCTTGTGCTGTCTGTGTAATGGCTGAGTCATGGGGATAACGGCGAAGCTGTGGCAAGTCCTCTGTTCTCAGTCCACCAAAATCTTAGACATTTTTTGATACACTGAAAAATATTATATATTGATCATACGTAATCTGGTACTTAATTTTTCGTTATACTTATTGGTTTGTTTACTATTATTGAACATAAAGTGCTTTGTATGTGTTTTTCAAGTAGTGACATCTTAGAAATGCTTTCCTTTATGTACTGGTCCTTTTTCGTGTTGTTTTTCTTTTCTTTCATAGCTCATATTTAATTTTTTTTATTAGTGAAACAGGTCAAAGAAAAACAATTTGTGAATAGGCTAATTATATCAACAAAATTTCATTTTCATTTTAGACACATTACATAATGGATGGGTTAAAATTGCATATGTTTTTCTGTTGCATGGATTTTGTTTGTAAAAACAATAATATATATCTTTATTTTTGCATTTTCACTACAAACCTGTTTAGTGATGTCACCATTATGTCTGTGTGTAAACCAGGTTTATTGTTAATACTGAAGTACAAACTAAACACAATCTGAGCAACGGCTTAGAGCCTGATATCAGGTTAAATCTGTCAAATACAAAATTCAAACAAGCAATTATGAGTTGAAAGTAGGGCTGTCAATCGATAAAAAATTGTAATCGCGATTAATCGCACGTGTCCATAGTTAACTCACAATTAATCGCAATTTTTTTTTCTTATTCAAATTTTTCTTATTTCAACTATAGAGTGGACAAATATACTTTTTTAAGAAAATATGTTTATTATAACTGTACCAAACAAACATGATAAATACACTCCAGTATCCTTCTCAGAAAAAAAAATATTCAAAAGTGCAATTAGACATTACCTCCCACACAATAACACCTTATATGGTTCCACCATAAGGACTCACAAAATCAACACATGTGGTACTAAAACGAGGACAAAGGGAGGAGTGTGATAAAGAACTAGGACTCTGCCTATTTAGCACATTTTAAATATATCTTATTATTTTTAACAAAAATATAAGGCAACACTGTTTTTTTGCTTTCTTAATCCATTGAACTCAGACAAAAATAATGCAACAGGGGCCAAACTCAAATTAGCTGATGTTGTTGAACTGTGACACACACACACACACACACACACACACACACACACACACACACAAAGTTATTCTGGTAAGCTATCAATTAATTTTCCCGGATTTTTTCCAGCGGTAAAAAGGGGAGCACATTTTTTTTTCTTTTTTCTGTAGATTATTGAATTATATTGGGACAGAATGATGACGGCTGATGCTATCTCATCAGCTGAGACGTCAGCTGAGAGGTCCCGGTTGGTTGCAGCGCTTCGAACACAGGAATTAAATACTCAATAAAAGTAAACAAACTGTACCCTCCTCCTCCATTTCGCCACCAATCATGTTCGGTTAAACTTCTCCAGTTATCCGCCTCGTCGTAATCCAGAGAAAAATACCGAGCTGCGGGTCACTTTCTACACTCGCTTTCTGAGCGGTTACGTCATCGCCGGCTTTACGCTCATACTGAAAGCCTGGTAGGCGTAGGTCCCCGCGCGATTTAAAAACACTGTTTTTATCTTAAAAATCCAGCCGTGGAAACCCTAAAAAGAAATTGACTTGAGGGTTTAATACATTTTTACACATGTAATTCAAAAGAAATTTGCCGCTGGCCAATGGCTTGTTCCTGCTTCTTATTTATGTCAGACTATGGAACGCGAGGAGGGCCAAAACAAAACTACGGAAGCCTGCGCGTTAATCGTGCGTTAAAAAAATTAATGCCGTTAAAGGGGCTTTGCATTAACGCATTAAAAACGCGCTAATTTTGACAGCCCTAGTTGAAAGATAATTTTAGTTTTGTTGTGATCATCCCACTGGGACATTACTTAACAATATTAACAAATAAAGGTACGAGTGTAAAAACAAATAAACATTTGAGTAAGACCCTTCAACTTTAAACAGAATGTTTGATTAGGAAGTGATCTGATTTAAGTGCATTACCCATTTTACTGGAGTAATGCACCTAATTAAAAGTCAATTCAATTTAACCTGTCAGGTTTCCAATCTGAGTCGGGGTAGATAAGAGCTTGAAGCATGAAGGATTAGAGAAATTGGAGTCAACCAGAGCAGTGATGTTATCTGTAGCTCTCCGTCAAAGTCGGGTGATGTCATCTTGAAATAAAAAAAACCCATCCAGTTTCTCAATAAAGTGTGCCAGTGTGCCCTAACTCAATGCAAAGTGATCTCATCTAAATTTTAGCTGAATTTGTGCTAATAAATATGATTTTTGTCTCTGTAGCATGGTCTGGATGCAGTGAGGTGATAAAAAATAACACCAGTTTTTATATGCACACCAATGATTTTCAAAAATATGGACAAAACCTCTGCACCGTCCTCTGTAGGTTTTTGAAGAACTGAATTGAAGCCCCTCCCTGGGCTGCCACCTTATCGTGGTAGAGGGGTTTGAGTGTCCCAATGATCCTAGGCGCTAAGTTGTCTGAGGCTTTATGCCTCTGGTAGGGTCACCCATGGCAAGCAGGTCCTAGGTGAGGGATCAGACAAAGTGCAGCCCAAAGACCCCTTATGATGAGTTCAACAGATGGATGCAGTGTTCCCTCTCCCGGATGCGGGTCACCGGGGCCCCCCTCTGGAGGCAGGCCTGGAGTTGGGGCACGCTGGCGAGCACCTGGTGGCCGGGCTTTCACCCATGGAGCCCGGCCGGGCATAGCCCAAAGAGGAGACGTGGGTCCCCCTTCCCATGGGCCCACCACCCATGGGAGGGGCCAAAGGGGTCGGGTGCGATGTGCAAAGGGTGGTAGCCAAAGGCGGGGACCTTGGCGGTCTGATCCTTGGCTTCAGAAGCTGGCTCTAGGCACGTGGAATGTCACCTCTCTGGTGGGGAAAGAGGTTGGTGTGTGAGGTTGAGAGGTTCCGACTAGATATAGTTGGACTCACCTCAACGCATGGCTCTGGCTCTGGAACCAGTTTCCTCGAGAGGGGTTGGACTCTCTACCACTCTGGAGTTGCTCCCACTGAGAGGCGCAGAGCAGGGGTGGGCATACTTCTTGTCCCCCATCTTGGTGCCTGTACGTTGGGGTTTACCCCGGTGAGCGAGAGGGTAGCCTTCGTCTTCGGGTGGGGGGTCGGGTCCTGACTGTGGTTTGTGCTTATGCACCAAACTACAGTTCAGACTACCCACCCTTTTTGGAGTCCCTGGAGGGGGTACTGGAAAGCGCTCCTTTGGGTGACTCCCTCGTTCTGCTGGGGGACTTCAATGCTCACGTGGGCAATGACAGTGAGACCTGGAGAGGTGTGGTTGGGAGGAACGGCCCCCCTGATCTGAATCCGAGTGGTGTTCTGTTATTGGACTTCTGTGCTCGTCATGGATTGTCCATAACAAACACCACGTTCAAGCATAAAGGTGTCCATATGTGCTCTTGGCACCAGGATACCTTAGGCCGCAGGTCGATGATCGATTTTGTTGTCGTTTCATCTGATCTGTGGCCGCATGTCTTGGACACTCGGGTAAAGAGAGGGGCGGAGCTGTCAACTGACCACTACTTGGTGGTGAGTTGGTTTCGATGGTGGGGGAAGATGCCGGTCAGACCTGGCAGACCCAAACTTGTTGTGAGGGTCTGCTGGGAACGTCTGGCAGAGTCTCCTGTCAGAAGGAGCTTCAATTCCCACCTCCGACAGAACTTTGAACACGTCCCGGGGGAGGCAGGGGACATTGAGTCCGAATGGGCCATGTTCCGTGACTCCATTGTCAAGGCGGCTGACCGCAGCTGTGGCCACAGGGTGGCCGGTGCCTGTCGTGGCGGCAATCCCCGAACCCGCTGGTGGACACCGGTGGTTAGGGATGCTGTCAAGCTGAAGAAAGAGTCCTATCGGGTCCTTTTGGCCCGTGGGACTCCGGAGGCAGCTGATAGGTACCGACAGTCCAGGCGGAATGCCGCTCGGGTGGTCGCGGAGGCAAAAACCCGGGCATGGGAGGAGTTCGGTGAGACCATGGAACAAGACTTCCGTTCGGCTTCAAGGAGATTCTGGTCCACAATCCGGCGCCTCAGGAGGGGAAAGCAGTGCACTACCAACACTGTTTACAGTGGGGCAGGTGTGCTGCTGACCTCAACTCGGGACGTTGTGAATCGGTGGGCCGAGTACTTCGAAGACCTCCTCAATCCCACCGGAATGTCTTCTAGGATGGAAGCAGAGTGTGGGGATTTGGGGTTGGGCTCTCCAATCTCTGGAGCAGAGGTCAGTGAGGTGGTCAAAGAACTCCTCAGTGGCAAGGCTCCGGGGGTGGATGAGATCCGCCCGGATTTCCTTAAGACTGGATGTTGTGGGGCTGTGTTGGTTGACGCGGCTCTGCAATATCGCGTGGACATCGGGGGCAGTTCCACTGGATTGGCAGACCGGGGTGGTGGTCCCCCTATTTAAAAAGGGGGACCGCTGGGTGTGTTCCAACTACAGGGGGATCACACTCCTGAGCCTCCCTGGTAAGGTCTATTCAGGGGTTCTGGAGAGGAGGGTCCGTCGGATAGTCAAACCTCGCATTCAGGAGGAGCAATGTGGTTTTTGTCCTGGCCGTGGAACACTGGACCAGCTCTATACCCTTGGGGGGGTCCTGGAGGGTGCGTGGGAGTTCGCCCAACCAATCTACATGTGTTTTGTGGATTTGGAGAAGGCATTCGACCGCGTCCCTCGGGGGGCCCTGTGGAGGGGTACTCTGGGAGTATGGGGTACCAGGCCCCTTGATACGGGCTGTTAGGTCCCTGTATGACCAGTGTCAGAGCTTGGTCCGCATTGCCAGCAGTAAGTTGGGCTCGTTTCCGGTGAGAGTTGGACTCCGCCAAGGCTGCCCTTTGTCACCGATTCTGTTCATAACTTTTTGATAACAAAATTTCTAAGTGCAGCCAAGGTGGTGGGGGGATCCGTTTTGGTGGCCTAAGGATCAGGTCTCTGCTTTTTGCAGATGATGTGGTCCTGTTGGCTTTGTCAGAACGTGATCTCCGGCTTTCGCTGGAGCAGTTCGCAGCCGGGTGTGAGCTGTGAGGGTGGGGGACAGATGATTGACTTCCAACAAACTCTGAGACCATGTAGCTACAAGCTAATTAAGCTAACCAAAGCTAACGGAGGTTGGTGGACGCTTTCAGCCAAAAAACCAAGGTTGAGCGACTCCGCTACCCTCTGCCTTCTAGGCTGTAACACTTTTAATGTGAGGCTGACGTTGAGGCCTTCCCTGGAGCAAGCAGGAGGGCAAGCCGCTAGCGTAGCACTGATGTCTCATCTGCTACCTGCCAATCAAAATGACATGCCCCTAATAATTCATAATTTCAAGCTTTAATTACATCTAAATGGATTAAATACAAGAAAATTCACCCCCCTCAGAGTTGTCATGATGGTAAACTTGACTGATTAAACATAAAATGGTTCTTTGAACTAGGCTGTAAACATGTGTATTTCTACTGTGAATTTGGCATTTTTAACATGGGAGTCAATGGGAACTTGCTCCTTTCTGGATCCAGCCCCTAGTGGATGAGGGGGGAACTGCAATTTTTGTCACTTTTATGTTGGCTTCACTTTTGGCATCTTTGGTGCACACTGCTAGAAACTCATTAAATGTACACACTGTAAAGAGCAGGTTCACTGAAAAACTATTTTGTCATTTTTGAAATACAGTCGGTCACTCCGAGCTTCACATGCAGACTGAATGCGAAAATGGTCTTCTACCTCTATTTCCTGCATTACAAAATTAATGACGAAACACTCAGGTCAGAAAAAGCCACACAGATCTATGTCACTGAAAAATAACATTCAAGGACTTCCCCCACCTTGGCTCACAACCGGGAAGGCTGTTGTTTATTTAGCATCCAGAAAACTGCAGAGCGACTAGTTTACTCAACTAGTAAAAGCTAACAGTTAGCATTAGCAACTCCACCACACAGGCTTGTTATTTGTGAAGATAAAACATCAGCGTTGCAGAGCAAACAGAGTCAGTGGTAGAGTTGCGTTGCTATTAGCCAATCAGAGGAGACATGTCCAAATATCAGGAAATAATATTGAGTAAGACTCCAAATCATGCCGTTTTCTGCACCCCCACCCCCACTCATCCAGCTAACTCCTAGCGCCATAGCTTTTTCCCCACAGAAAATGACTCCCAAGGCATTCATTCATACTAGAGACCACAGCAAATGTAGATGGCGCTAAAGTAAAAACCTTTAAGTGGATGCCTTTAAATGACCAGCGTGTTTGTTACAGTCTGGATTGTGATGGAGTTACTAACCTGAGTATTGTCAGAGTGTGAAACCAAACGGTAAAACTGTCAGACAGTTGCTTCTCTCTGTTATGTTCAGGGTTCTCCTGTGAATATAAACACGTGTGCACTCACATTTCAGTACCAGGGGAATTCAAAACCTTTTTGTTAAAATTCCTGAAGGCATTTTGAATGTGAGGTTGTTTTTCAAGGTTATTTTCACACTTCATATTAGACATTTAACACGCTGGCATCACAAGAAGTCTGAACATTTATTCTTGAAAATAGGTGGTTTTAATGTCATCATTTAAACACAAATGATCTCAAACTGTATGCCTACTAATAATAATCGATTAGGTAACTGAAATTAAAGACTAGACAAAAAGAGAGAACTGAAGTTATGAGGAAAAGTACATTTCTCCAGAGCTCACTGATTCATACTTTAACATTTTGCAGCCATTTTTCTAAAAATGTAAGAAACAATTTAAGGGAATTTGGGTCAAGTCTTGTTTTGAGCCTTAAGGAAAGCAGATGAGGATTTCAGCTGGCGACAGGCCAATCCCCACAGCAGCCCACGTTTCACACTCTAGCCAAGTCAATTCTATTATAATTAGCCGTCTCTCTTCACATTATGACTATGAGGCTCTCAATATGCTGATTACACATGTGCGTGATGTCCAGAGTCAGAGGTTCAGTTAATCTGCTGCTTGCAGATTTAGAGTAAAATTCATTTTTTTAAACATTTTTTAATATTACCAGTGATAATGCTTGTGATGCATTACAGCAACCTTTCTTGTTTGTTTTCTATGAAGTGTTCCAAACACCAGCATCATTCTCCACAGATTCTTGATTATCTTTCTCTTGTGTAACATGTTGACTTTTTCTCTTGGTTGTTATTCAGGACTGTTTGTGTCTGTTTTGGTAAAGGAACTGAGCTGATGGGTCCATCTACGTTCCAATCCTTGAGATCCAGATTGTGACTGAAAGATAATTCCAGGGTTTCACGTGACTGAAGTGAGCTCTGTCATTCAGGGAGAGCTCAGAGTGGAGCCACTGCTCATTAGGATGCTTATTATAATAAAATATTTGTGTATAGATTGTAGCACAATATCAAAACTGAGTGAAAACGATCAAAGGTGCAGTAGACGATGCTGGAAACATCCGTTGAAGCTAGCTACATTTTGAAGGAAAAAACAACTCTAATGTCCCACCCCTTTTTTCAGGCTCCTCCCTAGAGTCAGAGAATCTGATGGTTGCAGAAAATGGTATAACACCGCTTGGATGCCACGAATACTGTCAAACGACCATGAAAATAGAAATTTATTTTTCGTTTTTGACACCTTTTGGTCACCTTTTCTGCCATAATTCCTATCATAACACACCTACATTACCATATAACAACTTAGAATGTTAGCTAATATAGTGTGTGCCATTTTGATGGAGAAAAACAAGGCTGTTTTTAGCTCTTTTGATTTTTTTTATACTTCAGAATCACAGCATCTGTGCCACCACCAATCTGGTCAAAACGTCCAGAACCCAATCGAATTTTCAAAGTCTCTCTTTCCCATCTCGGACAGCTCCACATACACACGTAAGTTTCAGAGGTGACTAAAATAATATTTTTTGGGTCAAAATCTTTAATTTATTGTTTTCCATATGTAAAGAGCATTTCAAGCGAAAATGCTTCGGAAAACTAGCCTGGCAAGCCATCCTATATATGTGTATATATAGTCTGGCCACGAACCATTGACGGCTCTCAGTCGTGAGGCAGGATCTACGGTTGTCTTTCCGAGTTGCCGCCATGTTGCTTGGGTTCGCGGCCGCAGCGCTGATGTCATCGGCTACTCCCGCTCTGTGATTGACCCATGATATAGAGCGCTGTGATTGGCCCAACCAAAACTATAGCGAGTTGTGATTGGATAGACACAGCAGTGGTTTAGGCTGCGAGGGTTCCAATGAAGCGTGCCTAGACCAAACTCTGCAAAGCAAGAATTGGTCTAGTTCACTAGGCTATCGGAAAACATCTCCTACTGCATTTTTAAAGTCTGTTAGCTGGTGTTCATTACAAAAGTGAATTAGTGATAAATGTTCAATTCAAGTCAGTTTTTTTATATAGCGTCAAATCATGACAAGAGTCGTCTCAAGGCACGTCACAAAGTAAACATTCCAATACAGTTCAGTTCATTAAGCCAATCAGTAAAAATTTCCTAAAGAATCGAGCAACAATCCTCATACTAAGCAAGCATGTAGCAACAGTCGAGAGAAAAACTCCCTTTTAACAGGAAGAAACCTCCAGAGGATCCTGGCTCAGTATGAGCAGCCATCCACCATGACTCACTGGGGATTGAGAAGACGGAACACACACGCATACAAAACATACAGTATATACCAAATAGTGTTTCTATGGCTACATTGTGATTTCTTAGAAATTCTATTTAGTAAGAGAAACTTTATTGCCGTTATCTGAGTAAATCTATAATTGATTCAACAGGTGAACTAGTAGTAGCATTCACTTCTTACTTTTGTTTAAGTCCATCAAGTGGCTCTTGAGATATTTTGATAAGAAGCAAACACACTTGGGTAAAAACTTTAGCTTAGAATAATGTTTTTATTAAAACACAAATATTGGCTCTTTCAGTTCAACCTGCCAAATACCTCACATGGTGACAACAAAGCACCTATGAAACTATAAAACGGTTTGACCGTTTTGTTTATGTGGTATTTTGTAAGCATAGATAGAAATCTTTGATTTCTGACTTGATATTTTAGACATAACTAAATAACTTAACATGTTGGATTGTTTAATTTAGTCTTCCAGCACCTTTAAATCTTAGCCACTTTTATTTTAGACAAAAGGCACTTTTTTTCTTCACTGTTTGCCATGTGGCTCTAATATGTTCTCTGCTGTCACATTAAGGTCACGTTGGCTTTGTGGCGCAGGAGCCCCAGGGCCCCCCCAGATGGCTGTTGACAGATGCCCACAGTGGCTGTTGCCCTTGGTTGGAGGCAGTCCTCGCCTTCAGTTTAAACACTAAACTAAAGTTAGATCCAAGTTCCCCTAAGGTCCTAGTTTTCTTTTGTGCTGTAGCTCTTTTTCATTTAATTTTCATAGATTCCCCTTTACATTTCCTTCTGTCTTAATTTGCTGAAATAGCTGAGTGTTTAAATTTCAGAGTTTTGAAACGTCCTCTTCCTTTTCACTGCATCGTTCTTTGTCCTTGTCCTGAATGGATGACCCATGTTTCCATTTTAATATGGTGCTAGGTGCTGAACAAGCATTTAAATGAGACGTCCGTTCTTTTATTCTTTCCTAACAATCAGGTTTATTATTGCTGATGATACTGGTGCAAAATCTGCTCCATGTGAGTTTTCCCTATACCCTATAGGACATGAAACGCTCTATTTAGGAGACTCCACCTGAGTGGAAGAGATTACATTTAGTCATTTCTGACTGCAGCCTGCCTCAGCAGTCCTTATGTGGAGCAAAAATGGTATTTCTGGGAATCCGTCAGGGCTGAAATAGGATTAAGTGCAAGGACAGGGATTTTTTCTGCAAACTGTAATCACTACTGGGCTCCTCTGATTGTGCCAATCATCTTTTGCTAAAATATTCCTCATATTTGCATTAAAATGTGAGAAAAACTGTAATGTTTAAATCATCTATTGTGTTTGTTCAAAACCTTCTACCTACTGCTGTTCTTTTGTGAGACCGTTCATCGTTTTGGTGTTGCAGCTCCTGATAGAGAACTATTACCCGTAGACAACCTTGAGTGTCCTATCAGCTTAGCGTACGGGAGACAAAACGTACAGACAGACTGTGATGTGATGAGACAGCATTTTGTGTGATTGTGGCTGATTTTTTATTTATTTATCAGACTAAATCTGATCATGTTCCTGTTATCTGCTCAGACTCCTCAAAAGTTACTTTCACTCTATAGTTTATCATTGAAAACTTCCCTTACCGGGTCTTTCCACTAGATGTGTAAGAGTCACGTAACCTCCGTGAAAAGTAGTTCGCAGCAATTAGCCACCATTATATTGAATGGGTTTGTTTCCAGGGTCACATTTTGGAAGCATCCCAAAAGCGTAGGTACACGTCACTTACGATTCGAGTCCATTTTTTACGTGCTACGCTTCCAGAACATGTCAGACTCTGCAGTTCAGATTGGGCCAGACAGGAAGTCAAACACAAAAGCAGTGTAAAACATCTGGAAACTTTGAACATCGTTGTTACGTTCATTCTGTGTTGATTTTCTGATTCTATTTTTTTCGGTTCTTTTCTGAACAGAGTAGTAGAGCTTGTTTTTACCTTCTTGCTGACAGTTTCGGCTACAGCTGTCGCCTTCATCAGAGCATCACTGATGTTGGTGACGTCACTTCAGTCTCCGTTTATCTGCGGCCAGTAGATCAGGGGTTCCCAAATCAGGGGTCGGGACCCCAAATGGGGTCCCCACAAGATTACAGGGGGTCCCCATAATTTTGTCTTTGCTGAAGTTGTGAGGTTAGCAAGATTTTATTTGTAAAAATTACTCTTATAAAATCCTAAAAACACACCCTACAGTATAATCAGAACTCCATATAAAATTTATAACTCTGTATGTCTGTAGAACGTTTGCAAATGATCACATTTAACGTGTTTATGCATGTAGGAGTTGGGGGTTCTGGCTTGTCTTGGACACAGGCAAGGGGGTCCCCAAAGAAAAAAATTGGGAACCCCAGAGGATGATGTTGCCCTCTACTGCCCGCGCCTTTCTTGTTGATCACCATGTCCCATGCATGGTCCAGTGCGTACACTGCTTCATCCCTGTTCATGGTCCTGGGTCCACGTCTCCTTATTTCGATTGCTTCCTTTATCCATCTTTTATATTTCTGTTGTTCTGTGTTTATAATCCGTGCGCTGTCCCAGTTTATTATATGGTTTTCTCTTGTGCAGTGGTCTGTTATGGGTGATTTTTTTAATTGTAATTTCTGCCTCTTGTTTTGCTGCTTTGTGTGTTTGACTTGTTTTCTTCTCACTCTTTTATGCTCCATTGTTCATGTGTTGAGTTGGCCTCCTGTTTTACAGTAAATTCCATTCTTAATTTTCAATTCCTTGATTTAATCCGTTTTCTGCTCTGCAGAAATCACAGGGACTTAATTTTGTTTTAGAGAAAAAAATCTGTCTCACGATTTTAATTTGGAAGACAAGTATTGGGATCAAATCTCTGAAACAAGTTTATTTAAAATCACACTTATTTGTCTTATGACCATCCAGGACTGTGTAAGTTTGTCTTTTGGATTGTTGGATAACGCTGTCCAACAGTTTTGCGCCAGCATGCCTTGGCTTGTGAATTCTGAAGCCTCTGAACACATCAGCGATGGTGACAGTTGATTGGCTGCTACTCCTCCTATCTGTCTGTATCACCATTTTCCTGTGAGAAACATTAGACAGACACACAACTCCTGCAGATATATCCAAATGTGTGTGTGTGTGTGTGTGCGTGCGTGTGTGTGTGTTAGATTTGGTACATTTTATGTCTGAAAAAACTTGTAGTAATCTAAGCGTGCAGTAAAATGTTCAGGATCATCAAAGACTCATTGTTATTTCAAAGTTAGAGTAAAGGATTGGCTTTAGCGGGTTGTAATTATTATTAGCTCATTTGAAAATTAACATAAGTTAACATAGTGGCCTCTGATGTGTGTGTGTGTGTGTGTGTGTGTGTGTGTGTGTGTCCATAGACAAACCACTGGTCTAATTAAAGAGAAACCTGCTCTGCCTCTTTGTTTAACATTGGCGCTTATCTCTCGCTACATGGGCCTCTGTGTGTGTGTGTGTGTGTGTGTGAGAGAGAGAGAGAGTGTGAGTGCGCGCGTGCGTGCGTGCGTGTGATGTTTACAAGATGATGCCAAATCAGAGGAGACATTTGTTGGGACTCCTGCCAAACCCCCTCAGAGGAGCATGTTTCTATGTTGGTACCTATGTTACTATGACTGTATCACATCTTTTAATGCCAATATTTTCACTGATATGTATGTGTTTTGTCTAATTTGCCCTATAGAGTCTGAGTCATCTTTACACACTAAAATATGTTGTGCTGCTGCAGATAAAGGGGATAATATGACACCAAAATTCAAAAATGATGCCAAATTGAGTATATATATAGATAGATAGTATATCTATGTCTATATAGCTATATAGATATATATATATCTATATAGCTATGGTCATCGGGGCACTCGGGGCAGTGACCCCCAAACTGGAGGAGTGACTAAAGCAGATGCCAGGAAAAACATCATACATCTCAGTCCAGAAAAGTGCAGTTCTAGGAACAGCTAAGGTACTGCGCAGCACCCTCAAGCTCCCAGGCCTCTGGTAGAGGACCCAAGCTTGGAAGGATGAGACCACCCACGGAGGGTGAGATGGGGATTTTTTTTTTTTTAATGGTTTAAATGTTTGCTTTATTTCTTATTTTCTATCCCTGATCCCAGCTGAATTTATTCAGACAGTAAATCCTATTTCTATCACCCTTTAAAACATGCAGTCACTAATGTCGTGCATGTAATTTATTCCGTTCATGCACACAGAGAGCAGCAGATTGACTGAGAAACGTTTCAAGATTCTGCTTGGTCACTGAAGTTCAGAAGAGGAATAAAGTGGGATGAAATAACATTTTTTGTAGTTTAATTCAAAGTCATAACAGAAAACCAAAATTGCACATACCTATTAAAAATACGATTTTCAAAATGTATTTTTGTTATCCAAGTTGATTGTGTTTAACTTTTCTAAAGAAGTCTATAAATTGTTTTTTTAGACTTCAGCTGCTTTTTTTCCTCTCAACCTAAAAGTGATCTTAAGTTGCACACATCCGGTACATTTCCAAGTGAAACATATAGAGACTAAATATATGCACCATTCAAACCGCTCCCACTCACTTACCTAACATAGTGAATCACTGCATCATATTAGTGGTTAGGGCTGGGCGATATGGCAAAAATTTCATATCCCGATATAGCTCATTTTATATCCTGATAACGATATACATAACGATATGGCATTGTTTCTTTTAATTAAATTCATAGTTAATATAAAATTTCAAGTGTTTGCACCAACTCACCAAACCCACGTTTCTCGACCGTGTAGATTGGAACCATGTCTTTGCAGATGTGCTTGGCAACTGCAGTAGTGATCTCCTTCCATCTGCGGGAGCTGTGGTTATATGGTGCACCACGGCTAAACGCCTGTTGCAGCGTCTGTGTCTGGAGTTTGTTATGAGCGATTACGCTACCACTCGACGCTGCTTTTATGGCTTTTGCTTGTTGACTCTCTGTATTCTTTATTGTGGTTCTTGCGCAGCTGATAAAATACATTTGTAGTGTTGGAGTCTGTTGTTGGCACCGGGAACCGGCAAACTTTACAAACAACTGCTTTCTGGTCCGCGTCGGCCTTCCTACACCCAAACCACATCCATACAACAGAAGTTTCCCCTCTTTTAGGTACAAGCTCCTCCGTTTGGGTTGGCAGGTCATCCTGTTGAAAATTACCCTGGTCTGAACCGCGTCCGCTACCGTCCTCCTCCATGTTTGTTTATGCATGGCTAGCGTGGCGCGCTGCGCGTGCATGGACATGCCGTAAGGCATCATGACGTAAAATACTGCCGTAAAACGCCGTATCGTGGTGTAAACGATAGAGCTTCATATTAAACGATAGACATTTTCTATCGTACAGACGAAACATTTCGTCATATCGCACAGCCCTATTAGTGGTACATTTGCACATGACCTTGTCTAGTGGTCTGACAAAAAACACCATTTGTACTGAGGAATTGTGTCTGTTGCAACATAGAACTTCATATACAGAGTGTATCTTCATGTGTGTGTTAATGTGCAGTGTCCTAGTGAGTCATGAATGTCTCAGTCCAGATCATATTTTTACCTCTGAACCCCTCAGGTGAGTCATGCATCTCTTCCAGAACCTTTCTTGGTAAAGAAATGTTTGTCATTTTTATTTTAAATGCACCATAATGAGTCATATCTGACTAAAATCAGCTACAAACAGCTTTGACTTTGTGATTTTCAATAAAGAAGCCCTGATCAAGACTTCTCTTTGCCCCAAACCTATCTGCATATACCAAGCCTCAATAAATACCTCTGAGTTTATTTAGGTGATCAGTTTATCAACACAGATAACAGGCATTCTGGTGTTATTGAAAGCAAATGTGTTTATATTACCAGTCTCATTTAAAACTCTTAAAGGAAAAGTTCGCTTTTTTAGACATTAAGTTTTATGTGTTCCTTCACCCACCCAGTGCTCTGTAAACTTTGACCCATTTCACACACACCCCCCTGCCCAGAGATTTTCAGGGGAGAAGTGATTCAGAAAGGTAGTTCTGGCTAGTTTCGGGGGCGCTTTATCTGCGCCGTTTAGCCTCACAAAAGGATTAGCCTCTGAAAGCATGGCTAATTTACATCTCACAAACAAAGAGAAAAAATTTACAACGTCACATTACAACGGGACTAGTTTTTGTCATTCGTATCCCTGCGCCGGTCCCCGCGGATATTAAACAGCGCTTCGTATGTCAGCTGTTTCACTGCCGAATGCCGAAAACATGTCAGACTCCGTCTCATCTGATGACGAATTTCATTTTAACACTATATCAGATGAAGAAGAAACTTATTTTACTACTAGGATATCTTTATGAGCCAGAGTACACGGATGAAGAANTCTTTGCAGATGTGCTTGGCAACTGCAGTAGTGATCTCCTTCCATCTGCGGGAGCTGTGGTTATATGGTGCACCACGGCTAAACGCCTGTTGCAGCGTCTGTGTCTGGAGTTTGTTATGAGCGCTTACGCTACCACTCGACGCTGCTTTTACGGCTTTTGCTTGTTGACTCTCTCTGTATTCTTTATCGTGGTTCTTGCGCAGCTGATAAAATACATTTGTAGTGTTGGAGTCTGTTGTTGGCACCGGGAACCGGCAAACTTTACAAACAACTGCTTTCTGGTCCGCGTCGGCCTTCCTACACCCAAACCACATCCATACAACAGAAGTTTCCCCTCTTTTAGGTACAAGCTCCTCCGTTTGGGTTGGCAGGTCATCCTGTTGAAAATTACCCTGGTCTGAACCGCGTCCGCTACCGTCCTCCTCCATGTTTGTTTATGCATGGCTAGCGTGGCGCGCTGCGCGTGCATGGACATGCCGTAAGGCATCATGACGTAAAATACTGCCGTAAAACGCCGTATCGTGGTGTAAACGATAGAGCTTCATATTAAACGATAGACATTTTCTATCGTACAGACGAAACATTTCGTCATATCGCACAGCCCTATTAGTGGTACATTTGCACATGACCTTGTCTAGTGGTCTGACAAAAAACACCATTTGTACTGAGGAATTGTGTCTGTTGCAACATAGAACTTCATATACAGAGTGTATCTTCATGTGTGTGTTAATGTGCAGTGTCCTAGTGAGTCATGAATGTCTCAGTCCAGATCATATTTTTACCTCTGAACCCCTCAGGTGAGTCATGCATCTCTTCCAGAACCTTTCTTGGTAAAGAAATGTTTGTCATTTTTATTTTAAATGCACCATAATGAGTCATATCTGACTAAAATCAGCTACAAACAGCTTTGACTTTGTGATTTTCAATAAAGAAGCCCTGATCAAGACTTCTCTTTGCCCCAAACCTATCTGCATATACCAAGCCTCAATAAATACCTCTGAGTTTATTTAGGTGATCAGTTTATCAACACAGATAACAGGCATTCTGGTGTTATTGAAAGCAAATGTGTTTATATTACCAGTCTCATTTAAAACTCTTAAAGGAAAAGTTCGCTTTTTTAGACATTAAGTTTTATGTGTTCCTTCACCCACCCAGTGCTCTGTAAACTTTGACCCATTTCACACACACCCCCCTGCCCAGAGATTTTCAGGGGAGAAGTGATTCAGAAAGGTAGTTCTGGCTAGTTTCGGGGGCGCTTTATCTGCGCCGTTTAGCCTCACAAAAGGATTAGCCTCTGAAAGCATGGCTAATTTACATCTCACAAACAAAGAGAAAAAATTTACAACGTCACATTACAACGGGACTAGTTTTTGTCATTCGTATCCCTGCGCCGGTCCCCGCGGATATTAAACAGCGCTTCGTATGTCAGCTGTTTCACTGCCGAATGCCGAAAACATGTCAGACTCCGTCTCATCTGATGACGAATTTCATTTTAACACTATATCAGATGAAGAAGAAACTTATTTTACTACTAGGATATCTTTATGAGCCAGAGTACACGGATGAAGAATTGCATTTGCTACACAAAACACACACATCAACACAGATTGTTGACAAAGCTACTGCAGTCTATGATCAACCATCGGTGTAAAGATGATTGCATAAATAATGCGCTAAAATGCGAAGATGATTGCATGAATACGGCAGACATAGCGGAATAAATCATTTTTTAAAAACAAAACTTACCCAGATTTCTGGTACGGCCGAACTCTTCAAAAACAGTCTTTCACTTTTCCCGAACTTTTTCCTGATGTAATCATCCTCTTTGAAGTGTGCACTGCACAAACGAAAGGTTTTGACTNACAGAGCACTGGGTGGGTGAAGGAACACATAAAACTTAATGTCTAAAAAAGCGAACTTTTCCTTTAAAGAACAGTTGCTGCTTGTGAACGCTTTTTATTGATCTCAGATCAGTATTTTTTATAAAGGTCAAGTTTACTTATATTTTTAATAAATTTGCAGTGGTCTCTAGTAGAAATGAATGTCTTGTAAGTTGTTCTCTGGGGGAAAAAAGTCAGGATGTAGAAGTCAGCTGGAAGACGGCAGGATTTAGACTCTTATTTCCTGATATTTGGACATCTCACCTCTGATTTGCTAACTGCAACATGACTCTACCACTGACACTGTTTGCTCTGCATTGTTGATGTTTTATCTCCACTAATAACACAAGTTTGATGGAGTTCTGCTGTGTGGTGGAGTTGCTAATGCTAACAGTTAGCTTCTACTAATCGAGACGTTCTCTGCGTTTTCCTGGATGCTAAACCAATAAAAGCCTTCCCCGTTGTGAGTCAAGATGGGTGAGTCCATGAATGTTAAGTGACAGTGTGACGTAGATCTGTCAGGCTTTTCTGCACCGAGCATTTTCTATTTTCTATCAGAAGCTAATGCAGAAAATAGGGGTAGAAGACTTTTCACATTCAGTCTGCATGTGAAACTCAAAGTGACTGATCATTTTCAAAAATAGTAAGTAACAAATGGTTTCTCGGTGAACCTGCTCTTTAAACACTACTGCAAACAGGAGCTACATTTAACCAGAATCCATGAACACCAGCTGTTTGATATCAAATTTGCAGAAAATGTTTATAAATTATGATTCAGAGTTTAATGATTCAGTTGAAGCTGTGAAGGCAGCTCTATTATCTGGAGATGTCACTCCACCATTACCTTGACTTCCATTATCATTGAAGTGGTGTTTTTGCTTTAAATAAAGTAGAGTAAAAGTGAAACAAACTCAGAGATTTCGAACATCACATTCACAACGTTGTGATTGTTTGGTGGTTTCCTTGAGTTTGCTTCCAGTTCCTGATGAAAACAGTGATTTTCTTCAGCACAACAAAAAAATTAGTGCCATGTTACAACTCGGCTAACAAAAACCGTAGACAATGGGCCAACAATACAGATCAGAAGCTGAGTGTCACCATGCTGATAAATGAAAAATGCAAACATCCTACATTTTAGAGGAAGTTAACATATTTGTGTTTGTCATAGAAAGATCAAGAGTTCTTTTTTTTCTTTTTACGTTTTATTTGAGAAGTGCTCTCAGTTGAATTAAATTGTTTATTCTCAAGTTGAGTTATCAGCATCAGCTGGAAAACCTGGTCTCTGTCTTTTATTTTGTGTTTACTTCTAGCACTTTCAAACAGATACACCAACCTTTTGGTACATAAGAATTATACCAGTATTTGTTTTCATATATGTCATTTAAAACTATAATTATCTATATTTGTAGAGTGGTATCATAGGGTTGCATTTCAGATTGCAAACTTGGTGTTGTGAACATTTTAATGTTTGTGTGTTTATAGCAGTTATTATAGTGTCCCACATGCTTTTCTAATATGCAAACCTAAACCCCAGTTATGCTTTTTTGTTGATATTTGGAAATTGACTTTACAAAATAACCTTGTTTTTGTTGCTGTAAGGACATTTTCTGTTCTACTTCATCCTCCTCTGCATCACTTTCCTCAGCACTGTTGCAAAATAAGTAAACATTGTTTTTATTTAGCTCACTAAGAACAGCGGCTGAGCAGAAAAACAATAAAATGCATTATTTTTTTAAACAAAAAATCTCAAATAGGAAACGAAACAGGAAGCTCAGAACATGATGCTTGTAAATATGTTTAAACAAGGTTTAGGTAAAAAAAAAACAAAAAAAAACCAGAAAACAATAATTATTTTCAAATATCAAAGTTATATTTGTTACAAAGAAACAAATACTGAGGAATTCTTCAAATTGTAATAAAAATAAATGATGTATTTTTTAATAAAAAATTAAATCTGCTAAAACTCGTTTCCTTCGCTTCTCTGCAGCATTTACATTTTGTGTTTCTTTGTGCAGTATTATGGGGCTTTGTGGCCATTTTGTTTCTTTATCTGCACAAATTACAGCATAATTGACCTGCACTTTGTGTAGAAATTGTTCAGTCATTTTCACAGAGGATGGGCAGGGTTGCCTAGCAACACATCTGTAACTGTAGTCAATTGGTTATGTGCTGGTTCAGTATTTATTCTGTGTCAACTGCCTTAAAAAATCATTTGGTGATGATAAGTTGATGTGTGTGAGGTGTGTACCTCAGTCTCAAAGGTCTTCTCCCATCACTTTGCAAATACAACACGTTTTCATTTTTAAAAACATCTAAATTATTGGTCATATTTCCCATCATGTTTGGGGTTTTTCCGTTCCAGGCTGGGTTCTTTATCTGCTGTCTGTTGTTGATGTAATGGAACAGTGCTGACAGGTGCCGTAAAGAGGAGTCCTGGCATCAGTGTCGGGTTTAATGTCATGTTTAAAAGAACAAATGTCTGTGCCAAAACATCCCGTTCACAGCAGCCTCGCTTACATGAAGCTGATGGGCTCGGGCCCCCTTTTTAACACATCTGGATTATACGTACCTTTTCCAGGAAGTTTCCTTGATGGCAGTTTAGAACGGCGTGCAAATGTTCAGAGGATCAGGAGGATTTATAGGCTGGAGAGGTGTTGTATTTCTTCTGTCTTCATTCTCAAAGGCCAGGCTAAATAGAGGACTTGGTTCCCTGAAAATTATTCAGAGTTCGCCTTGTAGTTATATGGGATTTATTATGGATTCAGCAGGCTTTGGTTGACAGATGGATAAAGTCTGTGGTTTAGGAACAAAAAGCATTACAGTGCCACCTTCCCTTCAGAGTATAACAGATACACGGAACAGGAATTAGGCAGCTATATTTAGAGAGGTGTGATGCTCACCAGCCCAATGGGAAAGTATAGGACAAGGATTTTAACTATTTGTTTTATTACTTCATAGCACATAGGTTGAAACTGCTCTTTTCTCTGCCAAAGCGTTTCTTCTCTAAGCTCTCATTTGTCAAAACTCTGAGATAAACGAGTTTCCTGCTGAGAGAACAGCAACTCAAGGCAGGATGCACATCATACAGATGGTGAGAGCAGCTTGAGGGAAACTAGCCGAACAGCTTGGCAGCTTTATAGCAACCTGCCAGCTCACCTGGCTGGACTATGTGTGACCACTGCTGTCGCTTGAGTCTCCATCCAACCTCTCAAAACACACAAAAAAAAAACTTAGAAAGGGCTGAAATTAGCAGTGAAGCCATGTTTGTACATGATGGTATCTGTAAGAGATTATTTAATGACCTACAATAAGACTTGTGTCACATCTTTTACTTTGGTGACTCAAACAATAGCTCCAGCAAAAATGTCACTAATGGTTTATATATTGTTACATAAATTCATTTTTATGGAATTTATTATTAGCTTCAGTCCTCATCATGCATGGAAAATATTCAATATTTCTGAAAATTAACCCCTTGAATGTCGTCTTTTGTGGTTTAGATTTCATAATGAGACAAAATTTAAAATGCTCACATGTAAAAAGTTATTTTTTTCTGGAGGATGAGAGTTGTATCAATGTTGATTTTACTCTTTTTTTTGTTTGTTTTTAATGGTAGTTCATTATAAGACAAATGTCACACTGTTGGTCTTGGTGATGCACAAAAATGCTCCAATATAACTGCCAAATTGAACAGTTTCCTTACATGTCTGCACAAATGAAGGTTTAGTGAGAAATCACCATGGATCAAATAACAAAAGCAAAAGTCCTGATCTGATCTGACAAACACAAACCAGAGGGAGCTGAAAATATTAAATATTTTAAGTATTATTTTTATTTCTGCTCAATTGTGAGCCAACATCTGGTACATTTGCAAAAATATGATGGACTTTTTTATTTGTTTAAACATTTTCATAGGTGCACACTTGCCTGATTTTGGGATTTAAAACAGCAAGAACCCGTGTTTTATAATATCCACACTTGTAGAAGAGAGGCTGTGGTAGTCTCATCTCAGAGCAACAGACAGGATGATGAGTGCTGGTATTTGAAGAGCTCCTGAGGCCAGAGAGTTTGACTATTAAAAGGACAGCAGATACCGTGTTCATAGATAAACTGGTTGGTTTTCTGTTGGACTCCCGTAAAACTGTTAGAGACAGGAATTCTTCTACTGGTACTCACGCTGCTTTACTGTATCACACACAAATCTGAAAAAATTTCTGGAAACAGAATCCGCTTCTAATATTAAGTTGCATAAGTGGGAAAATAATCTCATTTTACACTGACACTGATGCAGATGTGTTCAAAACCAGCTTAAATAATCAGTAACAATGGTGGTAATGACTCAAGACCTGCTTTATGTCTACTGCGACTTTCAATGAGATTTGACTTCTCCGTGAGTCTTCCACCTGGTGAAATAAAAGAATAAAAACTAACAAATAATTATCAGAGGAGGATTAACAACAGCAGTGCAGTTTTGTCACAGACTAGCAGTAACTGCTTAATCTTTATAGCAAGCTTAAAATATTTTATGAGTTTCATATAACAGGTGAAACTCAAAAAATTAGAATATGGTGCAAAAGTTAATTTATGTCAGTAATTTAATTTAAAAGGTGAAACTAATATATGAGACAGACTCATGCCATGCAAAGTCAGATATTTCAGCCTTTATTTGTTATAATTGTGATGATTATGACTACAGCTGATGAAAACCCCACATTCAAAATCTCAGACAATTAGAATAAAGGTTCAATATTCTAGACTCAAAGTGTCACACTCTAATCAGCTAATGAATCCAGAACACCTGCAAAGGGCTCCTGAGCCTTTAGATGGTCTCTCAGTCTAAGCTGGATTACTGACATAAATGGACATTTGCACCATATTCTCATTTTTCCAGTTTCACCTGTAGAAGAGGTGTGGTGTAATTTATCTATGAAAGTCTATATTTAAACCTTGATCTGACTGTGTTCAATGAAAATCAATTTGATAGATTTATTTGAACTTTCTTTACGTTGTCAGCTAGTGTTTTAAGTTCTCACCTTAAACTTGCAGAGCAATCATTATTCAATGTTTTAAGTTCACGTTCGTGTTCACAGGCAGAGTCAGAATTTGCAAACATTTGCTGGAATATTTGTTGCTGGAATAAAACAAGTGTGTGCATGCCTAAGTTTGCAAATCACAACAGCTGTGTTAATTATAGTGATTAAAACCAGTCCATTCTCAGTCAGTTATGAATTCTGATTTGTTTGATACTAAAATGGAGAACATTTTCCCTCGCCGTTTTCAGTAAAATATGCACGGCCATTGCTACATGTTGCTAAATTATCATTTTTAAGGTTTTTATGTGCATTAAACCCAAAGGGCTCAAGTACCGTCCCCAGAAGTTAATGTGCTAAAAGCTGTGCTAACATAATGTGAAAGTTTTTGCTGCACAGTCACAGCTGCCGGGGCCACAGCTTGTTCTGTCAGGCGTCGCTCACTTCATCCATTTGGTGCGCAGCAGAGGACTGGTTTATTGCCAGACAGGCAACGGAGACCCGTCTGAAGCTGCGGCAGCTGCTGGCCAGCAGGCAACCTGTTAAAAGTTGTTTCTATTAGTGCTGCTGGTGCCAGCTCCAGCTGACCACATGAAGAGCAGTGAACGGAGCAGTTGCGTGAGCCGTGGAGTTTGCACACTGACTGATGGTATTAGGGCAGTGTAATAAATATCAGCAAACACAAACATCTGAACACCGCTCGACTTCAAATAGAAATGTCAGCTGCTGGAAAACATTCAGGTTTTGTTTTTGGATAAATGATCATCAATAATACTGTGATTTTTCCACTGGATTAGATGCAGCTGCTTTGTTCTTGCAGATTTAGAGCTCATGAATTATGCACTGCAAGGAATGATTTTTAAAAAAGTAAAAGCCTTGTTTTTAAACATTTTATATTTGTAGAAAATATTTCTTATCTGCAAAAACTTAAAAATAAGCTTTTCCATTGAACTTGTGCACTACGGATTTAGGCTTGTTAAAAACCGAATAGCTGCAATAAATGTGACTCTATTTTACATTATTTTTCAGTTATGAGATCTATAATTTTCATTTTGACTCTCTGTAGGTGTTTACTCTTCTTCTAGTGCCATTCCTGCAGTTTAGTGGTGCCCCCCTCGTGTGAATCAACTGAAGATAGTCAATTAATCTAAACTCATGTTTTATTATTTATCGAATCAAACATGGATTTTTATGCTCACTGGTGACAGAGTGTTGAGCATCTGCTGCCTGAGAGTTTAGTTACATTTGTTCGTAGCCTGTAACAATAGCATGATCATTTAAATCAAAATATGTTGTTCTTTGTGCAAACAGTGTTTTAAGGTGCAGCTGGTGTGCTGCAATAGTGCCTATATGGGCCCATCGTGCCACAGTCTGCTAGAAAAAACCTCAATAACTTCCCTCTAAATTTATCTTTCTGTTATTAAATTCCCAGAAAAAATCAGTTTCTCTCTGTTAATTAGCCAACGTAAGAAAAAAAAACTGGTTAGTTTGGAGTGGATGTGTGAAGGATCGCCTCAAATATCTGCAGGCTTGTGCTCATTAAACTTAGTTTGGGAAAACTTTCTCTTGAAAACATTCTAAGAAATTAGTAATAAAATATTTGAGAATACATAAATTGAAAACTAGATTCACCTATAAATAACAGCAGGAAAGACCGGACGGATGGTGATTTCAATAGATTTACGTGTCGGGCCTATAGACGCGTTGAATTCATCACGTCTGATGAGAGAATAATCATTTATTTCATTAAAAATTCAAGATCTGACTTAGATTTTGGGTAAAAAAGACTTGCCATACATATCTTGCAATATAATTTATCTGTATTTGCTCATTAATAATGACAATAAAATGCATTTGAGGTAAAAATTATTCATTTTATGTTTCTTTACATATATTAGATTTTATCTTTATATTACACTTTTGGTTTATTTTGTATTTTTTAGTCCCTGTTAGTGTCCTCCAGCAGCAGTGGTTTTTACCCCCACCTACCAGACCGCGAGGTTTTTATTCAGGTAATCGTGGTAATGGACTGCAGCTTTGAAGTCCGTTTTGCTGGTTGGAGGCTGATGAATTCCAACAAACACATTTTCATTCCGCTTTCATCTTGTCAAGTTGAATTTTCCTCGCAGCTAACGTTTTACCGATGATGGTTTCTGGTTGGGGGTGGGGTCTGTTCCGACATGGCGGGTGATAAAACGTCTAACAACATGAGTACTTAATTGATTCCATTATCATATGAACAGAAGCAAAACAAAGAATTCGCTCAGACTTTGGACGACATTTCCACATTGGCGGCCCAGCGTGTGTTTAGCTGCAGCTTGATTTCTGCTGTCAGGGTGCCATAATTGCTCAGCCATTACAGGTATTGAAGCTGTGCGCTTTCAGGAAAAAAAAATCCTGTTGCTTGGTGTAACCTGGAAATCAGCTTTTATTATCAGATAAATGCAGACATGTTGGAACAATATAGTCTTGTCTAGCCCTTTAACCGGCTGTCAAAGATGCATCTAGACACATTTGTGTACGCTGACACTGATTAAAGGATGTAGATAAATCACAGGAAAGGTGCTTTTTGTTTTCTTGTAAAATAGCATTAAATTGCAGTTTGACTATGATGAAGAAAAAAAACCCTCCTCTTCCCTAAATGAATTCACGCTGCTCTGTTGCCCCCCTGTGGATGCTTTAGCAACATCAAGACCACTGCTTCTATGTTCTGTTTAATAAAATATGTTTTTTTTTTTCTCAGAAATGAGGTGTCCAAAGGACAAGGAGTGGGTCGAGAACAACATTCCTCCCAAAGCTGCAGAGGGACAGAATGAGGAAGGAGAGGATGAGGAAGAGGAAGGCGTAAGGAAGGTCAGGGCAGGACTTAAGGTCAAACGGGAGCGCCGGCAGGGCAGCAGCAGTGCCACAATGTGCCATGTGTGCAACATGAAGCTGAACTCGAGCGCCCAGGCACAGATCCACTACAGAGGGAAGACCCATCAGAGGAGGCTACGCCGCCTGACCAAGGCTGTCAGTGCAGGTAGGAGGCCTCAACTTTTGTTTTTTAGCTCTTGTTAAACACACATATGTGCATCTGAATTAATTTATTTATGGTAGATTGCAATGGTTGAAAGCTGTCTAAAAGTAATACCCTTTACAATGTTTGTTTCCTAACAAGGAGACAAAATAAGGATTATTTCATGAGTTAGTTAAAATTTGAATAGGCCGACAGAATTGTAGGTATTTTAAAGGAGTTTGTTTGTGATTGAAGCTTTTTCGTCTTGCTACATAACTGCTGTCATTTTTCTCACTGCTTAAAGGTTTCTGACTCTTTTCTTCAACTTTTCACACAAAATGTCAGGGAAACCTTAACAAAGAGATTTCACAGACACTTGAAGGTGCATGTAGCAGATTATTTCAATATTTAAGTTTATTTGGTAACACTTTACAATAAAAAGTGTCCCTTTATTAACAGTCCCAATATTATTAACTATTAAGTGTCATTAAGGTTAGGACAAAGGGCCAGGGGGGGTCTGCTTAGTAATACATTACTTAATAATATATTAATAACAATCAGTTGTTAATACTTATTTAATCGTTTATTAATGCTTAATAATGCACTAAGTAACATTAATAAAGGGACTCATTGTAAAGTATTACAGTTCTTTTATTTTTATGAAAGTTTGTGAGCTTAAAACCATCAGGCTTATGAGAGAGAGAGAGAGAGAGAGAGAGAGAGAGAGAGAGAGAGAGAGAGAGAGAGAGAGAGAGAGAGAGAGAGAGAGAGAGAGAGAGAGAGAGAGAGAGAGAGAGAGAGAGAGAGAGAGAGTTTCAGATTAGATTTTTTAATTAACAGGACAAACAGCTGAAATTGCTGAGGAAAAGTTGTTCAAACTAAATCACAGGAGGTGTCCAAGAAGTCTGTAAGCCTGTGTGTTCATCATGTATTAGAAATTGAATTAAATTTAAGGGAAGTGGCATTAATGAGCTATTAACACACATACAACTTTACTGTCACCCAGAATATTTTACTGAAAAGGTTTTTCTGCTAAACCAACAACAGCCTTCCCCGTCATGAGTCAACATGGTTGAGTCCATGAACGTTCAGTGACAGTGTGACATAGATCTGTCAGGATTTTCTGATCCTAGAGTTTCACCGTCTATCTTCTATCAGAAGCTAATGCAGCAGATAGGTGTAGGAAACTATTTTAATGTTCAGCCTGCATGAAAAACTCAGAGTGACCAACTAAAATCAGAAATAATAATTGGTAAATGGTTTTTCAGTGAACTACACCTTTAAACCCAAATCAGGTCCATATAACAGACGTTCACCGTTTTCTTCACAAGCACGTCTTCATGCATGTGCTGCATCTGCAGCAGCTGCCGCGTTCGTCCAAAGCAGAAGCAGCTTGACAACATTCGTGCACAATTGTAAGTAAAAAATTCTAAGTTACACTTTGGCAAAAATGGCAAAACCAGAAAAATGTTATTCGATTGATAAAAAGAACCTAGATTCTTTAAATCATCTGCAGATCGATAGGAGGTGTCAAACATTGAGAATGCATTTATTATTCCAAATGAGATTTTCCAAGTATTTTCTGCACACCTGTTTTGTTGGAAGGGCCATTAATCAGCTTCACTCAGCACCACCTGTGTCACTCTGCAGCTCTGACGAGCTTGATCAATCTGCATTTGGAAAATAAAAAGCCTCTAATGAACAACNGTGTGCTTTTCAGGGGGTGCACTCATGTCAGCGTATCCTGCTACAGCGAGACGTCGTGCAGTCGGGCTCACTGAAAACCTTGGACCGTACAGTGTGCCACCTTTCTGGAGTTCTCACAGTGTGGTCCCGGTGTTCCACACTCACGTATTCAGCAACAGAACACCACTGGTGTGAGCTTCTCCGCTCAGTGACATCAGAGAAGGAGAAACAGCCGGCTGCTACCACTTCAACTTATAACAATATGAAGCTTCCATCAGCGTGATGCGAGAGCCTCTAAACCCAGAAGCACTCACATTCACGTGTGGAAACACGCTGAGAGCACACAGATGTTGGACTGTACCTTCTCCAGATGTTGGTGATGAAAGCAGAGTCCTACCTGAGCTGCAGAGAGACACCAACACCATCAGCGCTGCTGTGTGATCCATGTTCCCTCTGCATGTGATGTGAAGCGTCGTCTGGTGAGCTTGGTCTCTGCTCGTCTCTTTATCAGAGCAGGAGTCAGGTCCTGCCCTCTGAAGGCTTCCTGATCTGTTACTTCCTGTCAGTCAGCGCTCAGGGACCACTGATGATGTCACCACTTGGAGACCCACAGGATTACAGCTTGTAGTTCTGTCACTAAAACTCTGCTTAAGTTCTCATCATACATGTTAAATGAATCTGTGTGGAGGACGTCTTTCTTCTGGCCTCAAGGAGGTTCTGGCACACCGTCCAAGACTCAGGGAAAGACAGCAGGGCTCATCCTGGGCTGTTTCTAGGTTAGCTGAGGAACTGCTGACTGGTCCTGGGGAGAATGTGGGTGGTGAAAGGAACACTTCTGTTCCATTAGTCCCTATAAGAGCAGCTCCACACAGTTTCAGGCTGTTACCATTAGTAACAGCTCCGTGGTGGCCGCTCACTTTTCATCACCTGCTTCAGTGTGGTTCCAAGTGAACCAAGCTGGGCAGAGAACGTGATGTCAGAGGCTGCTGGTCACTGATTGGCTAGGGGGCGGAGTCNCAATATTAAATCACGTCGGTAATGTCCGACTGTCCGACGTGTTTTCGCAAACACTGGGTTGGATGAGTCAAAATCTCTACCGGTGGCTACATTTATATCCTATCAACCGTATACCGGTTATACCGTGCATTACTACAATGCAGCAGACGTCACGCTGTAACGTTTTAGCTGATAGCGATGGCTAATTCAAATTCAATACAAAGCAGATTGTTAACCTGAAGAGGGCGCAACAATGAGAGTTTCAGAATGAATATTTTAGATAAGATGGCGTAAAATGTCACAAATAATGATTACACATCTACAGCATTATTAGATACTCATTTATACAGTTTATCAGAAAAAAAAATTGATTTGGGGGTGACTTGCTCTACGCTGAAGATAAAAAAAATAGTCGACAGTGTTTCTTCTTATTCATGTTGTCATGTCACATGTGACATTAAGCTGTGTAGAAGTGAACCTACCTCAGAGATTGCATACATGGTTCAATGGCTGTTGTTTTTATTACATCCTAAGAGTGATTTTTTTTCCTTCAGTCCAGTAAAAGTGTCATATTGAGATGAATAGCACCTCTTTAGATGTTTAGTGTTTTATACTGTAGAGTTTAGTTGTTTCACTTGTTTTTTCAATAAACTTGCTGTGGTCTCTAAGATAAATGAATGTCCCGTGAGTTGTTTTCTGTAGGGGGGAGAAGCTTCAGGAACTAGAAGTTTGCTAGAGGCGTGGGGGCCAGAAATAGACAAGATTACGAGTCTTACTCATTAATATTAATGATATGTAAAACGTCTTGCCTTTGAATGGCTAACAGCAACGAGACTCTTATGTCCTTTTTCCAACAACTCTACTCAGCGCGACTCGATTCGGTTTGGTCAGTTGGCCTCCCCATTAGTAATGGGCCCATGATTGCCTTTGACTTTTTAGTACCTGCTTCAGCGTGATTCCAAGTGAACTGACCCGCGGCGTGAGCCACTGTTGGTCACTGATTGGCTAGGGGTGGTGTCACTGGTTGCTCCGTTTTCCACCTGCTGCCTGACTTCGTTTTTGTGTGACATACAGATCACCTCGCGCTCACGGGTGTTGCGGATGCTGCGGGTGCCCCCTCCCCCCACGATGACTGTTGAGCTGCATTTCAAGTTAGGAAAAATAGCATTAGGCTTCTAAAAACAAATTCCAACCATTTCGTCCTCAGCTCTTCTTTCTTGGGCAAAAAAGCAACGTTGATGTGTCATCTCACAATAACAAGCCTGAAGGAGTTGTGCCGTGTTGTGGAGTTGCTACAAGATAGTCATGACTTCTATCTCTATCTGGAGGAAATGTCTGCTGAAAGAAAATCCCACGCAGAATTGTTGGCAACAAGAAGTGTGAACTTGTTTGATAAATCTCAACTTATTAACAGAGAAAAAAATAACATGTCAGTATTTGCCAAACCTGATTGAAAATGTCATACCTTCATATTTACTTCACATCACCTCACTCTGCCTCAAAATGACCAGTCTAATACCAGTCTCTCTGCTCTGACCTAAACCATGAGAAAATTATATTTTACCCCAGGGCCGCGTACCATTTCTCTTTTGTCATCTGGTGCTATTTTATTAAACCCATCACAAGTGCAATATCTGTTTACGCGATAGAAAAAATCTCTGCTGCTTTGTCTCTGACTGTTATGCTTCTTGACGCCACAGTTTAACATCAAGATAATTTGCTCAGTTCTATGAAAACATTATTATTTCTACAGACTGTCATCAGAGAAAACATATATTTTCCTTCTTTTAGTGCTCAGCTGCCAATACAAACAAATTTGACTCCTCAGTGCAGTGGTACTCACTCCTGGTCCTGGAGAGCCGGTATCCAGCATGTTTTCCTTGTTTCTCTACTCCAACTCCTTAATTCAGTGGTTGAATCACCTGTTCAGCAGCTCATCAGGCTCTGCAGAAGCCTGTTAATTACCTGCTGATTGAAATCAGGCGTGTTGAAGCAGAGTTTAAACTAAAACCTGCTCGATACCGGCTCTCCAGGACCAGGAGTGAGTACCACTGCCTCAGTGCAAAGTAAAAAATTCAAAGTTACACTTTGGCAAAAATGGCAAAACCAGAAAAATGTTATTCGATTGATAAAAAGAACCTAGATTCTTTAAATCATCTGCAGATCGATAGGAGGTGTCAAACATTGAGAATGCATTTATTATTCCAAATGAGATTTTCCAAGTATTTTCTGCACACCTGTTTTGTTGGAAGGGCCATTAATCAGCTTCACTCAGCACCACCTGTGTCACTCTGCAGCTCTGACGAGCTTGATCAATCTGCATTTGGAAAATAAAAAGCCTCTAATGAACAACTGGCCAATAAAATGACTTTTTTACGTTGATTTATGACACTGTCTATTGATGTTGGCTTTCCAAACATATTTAGCTGTTCCAGACCAACACGGAGCATTAAAATGAAATTAGTTTTATATCCATTGTTTAAAATCTCTCCCATTAACCTTATTTTGTCATCAGCAGAATGTTATTGACATTTTCTGTGTCCGATAATAGCCTGTACTGATCATCATTCTTATTTAACACTTATACTTTGTCAGAGGGGGAATCATCTTGTGTGGATGTGAAGGTATCCTTCTTATTACTAAGTTGGAATTCTACATTTTTACTTTTACTTCTACAGTTCGGTGCACACTTCCAATAATCACTTTACTCATCTTAAAGGTGCAATATGTAAGAATGAAGTAAGACTGACATCCTGTGGTCAAATTTGGTTACTGCAGGCCATTTTTCTAAGCAAAAACCCATTTTCTCACTACTGTTCCGTGAGTTTTGTTGCCAGTTACAGACAGTGTAGGGAGTAACGAGTTACAAAAGTAATTAATTACTGTAATGCATTGCCTTTTGTTGTAATGTGGTAATGTAAGGCATTACAGAAAAAAAATCTGTAATATTTTACTCTGTACAATGTCAGTAACGCGCGCATTACAACGCATTTTTAACCAGGAATCAATTAGTGGGTTTTCTTCAGGGTTCTAATTAGCCTTTCGCCAGCCCCGCCCCCAGAACGGCTATTGTCCAATCACACATCATAGCAACCGTTACTATCCGACAGCTCCAAACAAAATGATGAAGCTAAGCCTAATTTACTACTAAGCATTAGCCTCGATAGTAGTCGTGTCTCCTTTGTTTCCCTTCAGAACCTCCTCATCGAGCTCAACCAGCAAGCATGAGTGCTCCCCCCGCCCGCGGCTGAGTGGAGGTCCGCCTCCCAGACTATCCAAGAAGACCCTTTATAGACACACCGTGCCGGCAAATCAACGTAATATTACCTCAACCGTGTGTCTTATAAACGCACATTAGGCCTATTGGCGCAACAGTGGGTGGTGTCATGATAACGCGATGAATTAATGCCGAGCCCTGGCCGGGAACTAAAAATGAAAGTAAACACGGGCATAAAAAGTTACATTTTATAATCAGACTCAGCTGAGATGATCAACTGAGCGATGCAGAGCGCCGGGAGCTTTTCTCCGTTAGAGCTGCCTGCAGCTCAGATCATCTGACAGCTGACATCTGACAGCTCAGGGACACCGCATCGCCGCCCACCGCTCCTCGGATCCACGCGTCCCCGGACGCCGGACCTTCTCCCAAACTCTTTGTTCCCTGCTACGCTTCGCTCAGTGGAGCCGACACTAATAAATCCCTCCACTGCATCCTGTAACCCATTTTGCCTCAATCTGGATGAAATTGAGGAGAAATTGCTCCAAAAAATGTCGCTGACACGCATCTGTCTACTTCTTTCCATCACGGAAATCTGCGGAGCTGCAGTATTTGATCCACTCATTGTCGGAGTTGGCAACAGTAACTAAGGGGGGCGGGGCTCGGCGAAAGGCTAATTACAGGGGAGCCTGAATAAAGGTCCAGTTTCGATATAACATTAATTATATGAACTCCAGCGCACCAGGACTTCTTTTGAGCAGAGTGGACAGAGACCGCTGATCGGACGCGCTCCAGCTGCGCGCGCCACGACCGCAGTAACATCCTCAAAGTCACGCCACCAAAAAAAAAAAAACAAAAACAAACATTTAACACACAATCGTTCATGTCCGTTCTCTGGCACTTTCTCTTTTTATTCATGCCTGACGCGCGCTGCCTCTGCCTCAGCGGAGCTCATCTGTGCCTCGGTGACATCATCACACCTGCGGCGTGCAGCACACATTTCGCTATTTTTGCGGTGCAGAAACCGGAACTGCTTAGTTCAAAAGTAGGCTAGCTCACTATGTGAAAAAGTAGGAAATCCAGGAAGCAGTTTTTCTGGAGAATTGAGAGGATTCAGGAATATAAGAGAGAGGACAGGAAAATAGTCAAATAAAAAACAAGAAAACTAAATAAAGTTCTTGAAAAGGAAAAAGTATGTAGATTTTTACCCACTACAAATGTTTAACAATATAAAGCAATACTTTATAAGCATGTAATATTTATTTAATTTATAAAATTCAGATCATTTTAAAAACTCAGGTTCACACCCAGGGCCGTATCCAGGCATTTGGGGACCAAGGCAAAANGGCAACAAGAAGTGTGAACTTGTTTGATAAATCTCAACTTATTAACAGAGAAAAAATAACATGTCAGTATTTGCCAAACCTGATTGAAAATGTCATACCTTCATATTTACTTCACATCACCTCACTCTGCCTCAAAATGACCAGTCTAATACCAGTCTCTCTGCTCTGACCTAAACCATGAGAAAATTATATTTTACCCCAGGGCCGCGTACCATTTCTCTTTTGTCATCTGGTGCTATTTTATTAAACCCATCACAAGTGCAATATGTGTTTACACGATAGAAAAAATCTCTGCTGCTTTGTCTCTGACTGTTGTGCTTCTTGACGCCACAGTTTGACATCAAGATAATTTGCTCAGTTCTATGAAAACATTATTATTTCTACAGACTGTCATCAGAGAAAACATGTATTTTCCTTCTTTTAGTGCTCAGCTGCCAATACAAACAAATTTGACTCCTCAGTGCAAAGTAAAAAATTCTAAGTTACACTTTGGCAAAAATGGCAAAACCAGAAAAATGTTATTCGATTGATAAAAAGAACCTAGATTCTTTAAATCATCTGCAGATCGATAGGAGGTGTCAAACATTGAGAATGCATTTATTATTCCAAATGAGATTTTCCAAGTATTTTCTGCACACCTGTTTTGTTGGAAGGGCCATTAATCAGCTTCACTCAGCACCACCTGTGTCACTCTGCAGCTCTGACGAGCTTGATCAATCTGCATTTGGAAAATAAAAAGCCTCTAATGAACAACTGGCCAATAAAATGACTTTTTTACGTTGATTTATGACACTGTCTATTGATGTTGGCTTTCCAAACATATTTAGCTGTTCCAGACCAACACGGAGCATTAAAATGAAATTAGTTTTATATCCATTGTTTAAAATCTCTCCCATTAACCTTATTTTGTCATCAGCAGAATGTTATTGACATTTTCTGTGTCCGATAATAGCCTGTACTGATCATCATTCTTATTTAACACTTATACTTTGTCAGAGGGGGAATCATCTTGTGTGGATGTGAAGGTATCCTTCTTATTACTAAGTTGGAATTCTACATTTTTACTTTTACTTCTACAGTTCGGTGCACACTTCCAATAATCACTTTACTCATCTTAAAGGTGCAATATGTAAGAATGAAGTAAGACTGACATCCTGTGGTCAAATTTGGTTACTGCAGGCCATTTTTCTAAGCAAAAACCCATTTTCTCACTACTGTTCCGTGAGTTTTGTTGCCAGTTACAGACAGTGTAGGGAGTAACGAGTTACAAAAGTAATTAATTACTGTAATGCATTGCTTTTTGTTGTAATGTGGTAATGTAAGGCATTACAGAAAAAAAATATGTAATATTTTACTCTGTACAATGTCAGTAACGCGCGCATTACAACGCATTTTTAACCAGGAATCAATTAGTGGTTTTCTTCAGGGTTCAGGCAGCAGTAGCTCAGGAGGTAGAGCGGGATGTCAAGTAATCGGACGGTTGCAGGTTCGATCCCAGCTCTGGCCAGAGAATGCTGCTGTGTGTCCTTGGGCAAGACACTTAACCCACCTTGCCTGCTGGTGGTGGTCGGAGGGACTGGTGGCGCCAGTGCTCGGCAGCCTCGCCTCTGTCAGTGCGCCCCAGGGCAGCTGTAGCTACGTGGTAGCTCATTCCCACCAGCGTGTGAATGTGTGTGTGAATGGGTGGATGACTGATTGTGTTGTGAAGCGCCTTGGGGGGTTGTAGAACCCTAAGAAGGCGCTATACAAATACAGGCCATTTACCATTTACCATTCTAATTAGCCTTTCGCCAGACCCCGCCCCCAGAACGGCTATTGTCCAATCACACATCATAGCAACCGTTACTATCCGACAGCTCCAAACAAAATGATGAAGCTAAGCCTAATTTACTACTAAGCATTAGCCTCGATAGTAGTCGTGTCTCCTTCGTTTCCCTTCAGAACCTCCTCATCGAGCTCAACCAGCAAGCATGAGTGCTCCCCCCGCCCGCGGCTGAGTGGAGGTTCACCTCCCAGACTATCCAAGAAGACCCTTTATAGACACACCGTGCCGGCAAATCAGCGTAATATTACCTCAACCGTGTGTCTTATAAACGCACATTAAGCCTATTGGCGCAACAGTGGGTGGTGTCATGATCACGCGATAAATTAATGCCGAGCCCTGGCTGGGAACTAAAAATGAAAGTAAACACGGGCATAAAAAGTTACATTTTATAAACAGACTCAGCTGAGATGATCAACTGAGCGATGCAGAGCGCCGGGAGCTTTTCTCCGTTAGAGCTGCCTGCAGCTCAGATCATCTGACAGGCCCCTACTCTCAATTTTTGGATCAGATCTCAGATTTCTTGTCTGATTTGGTGTTAAATACTGATAAGGTCATTGTGGCTGGGGATTTTAACATTCATGTTGACATTGAAAGTGATCCTCTCAACGTAGCCTTTAGTAATATCTTAGACTCAATTGGTTTTACTCAAACAATCCATAGCTCCACCCACTCCTGCCATCATACATTAGACCTTGTGCTGACATATGGTATAGAGTGTGAGGAGATAACAGTATTTCCACACAATCCTGTCTTGTCGGACCATTTTTTGATAACTTTTGAGTTTATTATAACTGAGTTCTCCAGACATGAAAGTAAATTCCACTATAGTCGATCTTTATCTGATAACGCTGTAGCAAACTTTAAAGCAGCTGTTCCATCTTTACTGTCTTCAGAATCTCAGTGTAACTTAGCAGAGGGCAACTATTTCATTTCTAGCCCTTCACAAATTGACGGTCTAGTTCATAGTGTTACTTCCTCTTTACGTGTGGCATTAGACAATGTTGCCCCTTNAAAAAAAAAAAAGCGGCAGCCGAGAGACAAAATGGCAGCGCCTGTTCCCCGTGGTAATGTCAATGCAGATACAGAACGACATTTCAAGGCAACGGAACTCAACGTGAGCACAAACCCGTTCTGGCCAGACATAACAGATGCAGCTAGAGCTAGTATCAACGTGAGACAAACGGAGACGGCTATGAATTACAATGGGAATCAAACCAACCCGTTTTTGACTAGCACAGAGCTAACACTAGCCGCGAAGAATAAGTACAGCGGACAGATGCAACAACGAGGGGCGACATGGGAGCTTACTCCTCCGCCATCGACAAACACCAATCCATTCGTCACCCCCATAGAGACGGATGGCGGCCAGTTTGGGGTCGTTTATCACCGTGGAAACGTGACAGTAACCCCATTTGTGTCCACTGGTGTTCCGAATGAGAATACAACGTTTCAGACCCCTTTCACGCCCATGAACTCTGACTATTGGATTCCCGCCGATCACGCACAAGCATGGACAGCGCCGCACATGCCCAACATTGCCCGTCCCAGGCCAGCGAAGTCCGTGCCCCGCAGCTATTCCCCGCGCCAGGTGCTTGTCTACGAGGAAAACAGCGATGATGAATGCTACGGATTAAAAGAGAGGGTCCCAGTGCTGCGGCCAGGACAGTTTAATGGGTCAGGTTCGTGGAGAGACTTTGTTTATCAATTTGAGACATGTGCACGAGCAAACCACTGGGCTGAAGATACTAAAGCTATTCAACTCAGATTCAGTTTAATTGGCTCAGCTGGTGCTATAGTCCACAAAAACCCTAGGTCAGCTCACTGGGACTATGAACGAATAAAAAGTGAAGTGGATGCTGCATATGGGCCACACTCAGAGCATGCTGCAGCCATTGGGATTGAGCTGAGACAGAGAGTCAGAAAACTAGGAGAAGCCATGCACACCCTTCGTGACGACATATATGAGAAGGTCGCTATTGTTTATGGTGACCGCACTGAATTAGACCAAGATAGTATTGCTGTGGAGATTTTTACTAATGCTATGACCGACGCTGACATTATTCAAAAGCTTTTAGAAGAAAAGCCCAGCACGTTAGCTAAAGCGTATGATGTAGCACACCGACATGAGACAATAAAAAGAGCTGCCAGGGCCGTAACACAGATGATGCGTCCAAGCTTAGGGCCCCGTGGCTCTGCAACAAGGACAGCTGTGGTGTTTGAAGATACCCCCGCTCCTGTGTGCGACCAGCCGAGGTGCGCTCCAGTTACCCCCTCCCAGCAGCCATGGGGGACACCTAGGGCCCGTTCACAACGCCCTAACAAGACTGTTCCCAGCAAAGTGATTTCAGGGGAGGTAATCTGCCATAACTGCTCTGGAGTGGGACACATCCAGAGGCAGTGTCCATCTCCACGGCGCCCTCAACAGAAGCAAGCAAGTTTCAGCCAAAACCCATCTCCTGACACCAGTGCAGTAATTGTTTGCACAAAAGGTCAAGAGGAAGAGATGTGTGTTCAGATAATGATACATGGATTCAAACTTGGTGCTTTACTGGACTCTGGTGCCCGAAGAAACGTGTTACCCCTACACCACTTTAACGCTCTCCCAACCCAATTCAGGCCCACTGTACAACCATCCATCGCTAAGGTCTTGCAGGGGATAGGGCCTGAAGGTTTAGCCGTCCTGGGAGAAGTCATACTGCCAGTCCTTGTGGGAACCAGAAAAGTCAATGTAAATTTCATCATGGCAGACACAGCTGAAAGCACCGAAGTCATCCTGGGGCACCCCTTTCTGCGTCAGTCCAATGCCTGCCTGGACTATGGCCGTAAAGAGATAACCCTTTTTGACGAAAAAGTTCCACTCTATGATCCTAGTTACCAGCATGCTGCTCATCCAGTCCGGGTCGCACGCACTACTGTCTTGGAGCCTGGTCGTGAGTATGTGGTGCCTGGCTTTACCCGCCTTCCCTCCGCCAACAGCGGAGACCTGATGCTCTGCCCAACCAAGACCTTCATTGAGAGACATTGTGTCTTGGTAGCCCACGCCGTTGTCCAGCCGCAGAAGTCAACGGGCATTCCCATCAGAGTTTTCAACCCAGGGGTTACACCCGTCACCCTGAGGAGAGGGGCTGTGGCTGGGGTTCTACAGCCTGCCGAGGTGGTGGGCAACCTGGAGCCCCCATCGCTCATGTCCCCACATGAGATGGGATCTACCAATCCTGCCTCTGTTCCTTCTCACTTGCAGGGCCTGTATACCGAGAGCTGCTCCGGCCTGACAGAGGGTGACCGTCACAAACTAGCCCTCCTGCTGCAACGTTACGGTGATGTCTTCTCTACTGGTCCTACTGATCTTGGCCGTACCAGTATTGTGCAACATGATATCCAGACCACGCCAGGGCCATCTATTAAGCAATCTCCTCGCAGAATGGCAGCCGACAAGCAGCTGGCCGCAGATCAGCAGCTACAACAGAGCCTCGACGCCAGTGTAGCCCAGCCTAGCAACAGTAGCTGGGCTGCACCTATCGTGATGGTTAGGAAAAAGGACAAGACAGCCAGGCTCTGTGTGGACTACAGGCTGCTGAATGAAAGAACCATCAAGGACGCGTATCCACTGCCCCGTATTCAGGATACACTTGACACCTTATCCACTGCCAGGTACTTTAGCACACTTGACTTGACTTCAGGATACTGGCAGGTAGAAATGACCCCTAGAGCTCGCAAAGCCGCTGCCTTCTGTACCCGAAAAGGACTTTTTGAATGGAATGTGATGCCCTTCGGGCTATGTAACGCCCCAGCCACTTTCCAAAGACTTATGGATCGGGTGCTTGTGGGACTGCAGTGGGAGACATGTCTTGTGTATTTAGACGACATAGTGGTTCTGGGACGTGACACTTCCGAAATGTTAGCACGACTTGAGCAGGTTTTCACCAGGCTGCGCCAAGCAAACCTAAAACTTAAGCCATCCAAGTGTTGTTTGTTTAGGGAGGAGGTGGCCTACCTTGGACACATTGTATCCGCCAGTGGCATCGCCACTGACCCACAAAAGACAGAGAGAGTTAGGGACTGGCCCACACCTAGAAATGTGTCTGAAGTTAGGCAGTTTGTTGGCTTAGCTTCATACTACCGGCGCTTTGTCCCTGACTTTGCCTCCGTAGCCAAACCTCTGCATGAACTGACAAAGAAGTACGCCCGCTTTAGTTGGGATGCCCAATGCCAGTGGGCGTTTAACGAACTAAAAAGACTGTTGACTTCAGCTCCTGTCCTGGGCTACCCCCTCGACAAGGGAGAGATGTTTCTTGACACAGACGCTAGCGACGGTGGGATCGGAGCGGTCCTCTCCCAAGTTCAGGGAGGCGAGGAGAGGGTGTTAGCCTATGGGAGCAGGAGACTGTCAGTGGTAGAACAAAACTACTGCACAACCCGTAGAGAGCTTCTGGCAGCCGTAGATTTCACGTCCCATTTCAGGCAATACTTACTAGGCCGCCCCTTTACTATTCGTACTGACCATAGTAGCCTTCGCTGGCTGACCAGACTTCGAGAACCAGAAGGCCAGCTCGCGCGATGGTTAGAAAAGCTGGCCGAGTATGACTTTACCGTTATTCACCGTCCAGGCAAAGTCCACCAAAACGCAGATGCGCTTTCTAGGCGGCCATGTCAGGGTTCCTGTCCCTGCACTGTACAAGAACCTGACATAAATAGTGACCGGGTTCACGACAAAGCAGTGCAGTGCGACCTACCTGACCACCCCACAGTAGCTGTGCTTGTCACATCCACCCCAGAGCAGCCTCTAGTGGGGGTAGTGGGACTTGGGTCTGAGTCACCAGTAGTGGGGGTGGAGGACATACATAACAGCCATGCCTCCACCTGTCTAAATATTCACAGAATAAGTGAGCCACCACAAACTACCTTGTTCCAGGGCTGGACACTAGAGCAGCTAGGCACAGCCCAAAAGAACGACTCCGACATTGCACCAGTTTGGCATTGGGTGGGTAATGGGGGGAACCGTCCATCATGGTCAACCATAGCCGCCCTTAGCCCAGCCACAAAAGCTTACTGGTCACAGTGGAAAAGACTGTACGTTAAGGATGGAGTGTTACTTAGGAAGTTTTTCTGTCCTGAAGGCAAAACTTTTTACTCCCAGATCAAACTACCCTACTCATTACGTAGAGCTGTAATGGTGCAGATGCACGACGGTCCAGTAGGGGGACATTTTGGGGGGGAAAGGACTCTAGCACGTGTTAAAACCCGGTACTATTGGTACAACATGAGGGATGACGTGACACTGTGGTGCCGCACATGCACAAGCTGTGCCGCTAAGGCTCGTCCAAAGAAAACACCACAGGCAGCCATGGGTTCCGTGCGTGTGGGAGCACCCATGGAAAGGATCGCAGTTGACCTCATGGGGCCTTTAAATGAGACTGACCGACACAATCGCTTTATTGTAGTTGTGCAAGACTATTTCAGTAAGTGGGTGGAAGCGTACCCAGTACCCAATGAACAGGCAGTGACCGTGGCAGAAAAGATAGTGTCAGAGTGGGTATGTAGATATGGAGCCCCACATTCCCTACATAGCGATCAAGGGACAAATTTCGAGTCAGCTGTGTTCCAGAACATGTGCCAGCTACTGGGTATAGAAAAAACTCGCACTACCCCTTTCCACCCGCAGTCAGACGGGCAGGTGGAGCGCTTTAACGCTACTTTACAAAAGACACTAGCAGCCACTGCCGAAAGGTGTCACTGGGACTGGGATTTAATGCTCCCCTATGCTGTCATGGCCTACCGAGCCACCAAACATAGCTCTACAGGACTGACCCCTAACATGATGCTGTTTGGTAGAGAAGTCACTGAGCCTATGGATGTGGTGGCTGGTCTGCCTCCGAATGACTCTAGTGCCGGTTCCCTACCGGACTATGTACTAGAACTTAGAAAAAGACTTGAGCTCTCCCACCAGCTTGCACGGGAGGCCTTGGGAAGAGCATCTGAAAGAGCCAAGAAACAATATGACAAAAACATTTGCCAAACTCAGTATACAGTTGGTACTGCTGTGTGGCGCTTGGTTAAAGGCGCTCAAAGAGTAAGGAACAAGGTGCGAAAGTTCCTACCAGCCTACGAGGGCCCTTACTTCATAGTGGGCCTGCTCGACGACTTGGTGTACCAGATTCAAAAGGGGCCAAGGTCAAAGGTAAAGGTTGTCCACCATGACAGGCTCAAGGTCTACCACTCCAGAGCCCCGCTTGACAATAGCTGGGTTTTCCAGACCGCCAGCGCGTCAACACCACAGGAGGTGTCACCCCCGGCTTCTGATGAGGATACAGACATGGATATTGGGCCTCTTCACTTGTGGGACGCCCCTTCGGACGTCGAGGACACCACTACTGTGACCACTGAGGATGTCGGCTCTTCATCAGTTTCACCGTACCCCAGTCCATCTCCAGCTAGCCCGGCACAACCTCGGTCTAGACCACAGAGGATGAGGAGAGCGCCTGATATGTTTGGTGACTGGATTGGTCACTAGACATCCCTACAGTAGCACTTCTTTCTGAATCAGGGTGTAGGCGGATCGCTGCCCTCTCAAAAAAAAAAAAAAAAAAAAAAAACTGTTCTGGTTGTAAGTGAGATGCATGTTTGTTACTTACATGTTTACATGCACTTTCATGTACCACTTTTTTTTTTTTTTTCCTTAGCTATTGTTTATTGTGTTTGCATTACGTACCTTACGGGTAACTTGGAGTGGTCGCTGTTAAAATAGGCCTTTTTTGATGAGCTCATCAACTACACATTCTACTGGACTTCTGCTATGCACTTAATGTTGCTATATATTCATTTGAATGCCTCCAAACACTTTACACCTGGCATTCTGGTTTAAAGGAATATGTGCAATATTTCTTTTATGTGCTTTTATGGACGTTGCACACTCTCCGGTGTTGTTCCCTTTAAGTTATTACCTTTACAGTATGCACTGACTGTGGGCTGGGGAATGTGACAACCAGGGGGGAGTGTTTGATCTATAATGTCTTTTGGTTATGTACTGGTAATAGTGATGTGCTGGAGTGATATTATGGAGTTAATAATCATCCAGAGTGGGGGTAGTGTTACCAGCCGAGTCTGGCCCTTTAAGAAGGTTGCATTGTGGGAAGTTTAGGTTGTTGTTATAGCTCTATGTTGAGAAGTAGGTTCCTCTTTGTCTTCGGCTGCTGTCCGGTGCGGACTCACTCCTTGTTCTGTTTGATGTTCGACCAAACAAGAAAGAAATAAAGATATATCAAAGAAATAATCCAACATGCCTGTTCAGCCTCCGTACTACGGTTAGGAGATCACTGGGCAGGGGAAGAAAAGTAACACATAGCTGCCACCAATTCACACACGGAGGAGGGGTGGCATCAGCTGTGGCGTCCGGTGTCATGTGGATCAGAGCAGCGGAGTAAACAAGAGTCTGCCTGTTAGCCATCAGCTGATCGTGGCACACTGTGTGCGCCGCAGTGAAGATCAAGATGGAGCTAATATCAACCACTGGCTGTTTAGCGATCAGATAGCCGATGAGGTTTGGCTGGAGCCGGGGACACGCTGTGGAAATAAAGTAACTAATGCTAACATAGCTACCGGCTAGCGGACGACCGCTGAAGCGTGTTGGGAGAGACACGGCAGGCTGCGGTAAGAGAGGAGACTTTAATAGAAGGAACTTTCTTAGGGTGACCAAACGTCCTCTTTTCCCCGGACATGTCCACTTTTCACCGTCTGTCCGGGGCGTCCGGGCGGGTTTCCGATATTGATGAAAATGTCCGGGTTTTCATCCAGGAGCCGGGTTTGAATTACGGGGGAGCTGGAAGCCCTAAACCTACACACCCAGGGAAGCCCGAAAAAAGATGCTGTTTCTACCTATATTACATTATTTATATGAACTCTCAGCGCACCGGGGATTCTTTTATGAGGAGAGGACAGACATGCTGATTGTTGAAGCTGCGTCCTGCACGGCCACAGTAACATTCTCAAAGTGGCGCCACCAAAAAATATAATTAGGGTGACCAAACGTCCTCTTTTCCCCGGACATGTCCACTTTTCACCGTCTGTCCGGGGCGTCCGGGGGGGTTTCCGATATTGATGAAAATGTCCGGGTTTTCATCCAGGAGCCGGGTTTGAATTACGGGGGAGCTGGAAGCCCTAAACCTACACACCCAGGGAGGCCCGAAAAAAGATGCTGTTTCTACCTAAATTACATTATTTATATGAACTCTCAGCGCACCGGGGATTCTTTTATGAGGAGAGGACAGACATGCTGATTGTTGAAGCTGCGTCCTGCACGGCCACAGTAACATTCTCAAAGTGGCGCCACCAAAAAATATAATTAACACGCGATCGTTCATGTCCGTTCATATAATCTTCTGTCTTACTTCTGTCTTTTAATATCTTTTATTCGTGTCTGGAGCGCGTCACCCGTGCGCTGGTGATTTCACCTCACCTGCGCCGCCGCGCAGCGCACACTCCACTATTTTTCAGCCAGTAGATTCATTTGACCTGTTTTGTAACTCGAGTTGAATCAGGAGGAAGCCAGGAAACAGTTTATTCTGGTGGATTGAGAGGAGAAGCAGGAAGATCAGAGCCAGACAGGACAGGAAAATATTCAAATAAAAACAAGAAAACAAAGTTCTTGAAAATGAAAATGTTGGTAGATTTATCCACTACACCTTTTGACCTTCATAAAGCAATAATTCATAAGCATGTAATATTTATATATTTGATACAATTCAGATTACCTTCTAAATTCCGTCCCACATCCAGGGCCGTGTCAAGGCATCTTGGGGGCCAAGGCAAACAGACCCCCCCACCTTCTTGTTATGTTCTTCCTGTGTTTATTTTTCATCTCCATTGGTTTTCTTGTTTTAACACAGTATTATGATGTTTCATTTATCTTTAATCACTGACGGTTTCGGCGACTACTGTCGCCATCTTCAGAGTCACGCCGACTTGACGGCGTCACTTCCGCTGTTTATTTGCAGGCAGTAAGGGGCGTTGCCGCCCCCTACTGCCTACCCGTGCCTTACAGACGATGGATAAAGGAAGCAATCGAGATAAGGAGACGTGGACCCAGGACCATGAATAGGGATGAAGGAGTGTACACGCTGGATCATTCATGGACGTACTCACCGCTACAGATGTCAGTCAACGGGGCAGTCTGCCTAAGGACTTAAGTATCTCTATGTGCTCTTGACTCAAAGAAAAGTCGAAGTCTAAATAGTCCATCATGCCAAAGCCATTTAAAATGGGTTGTCCCACTCCATTGCATCATCCCACCCACCAACCCAATAGAGCTCTGTGGTTGGCAAGACTGTTCTGGTCTGCTAAGTTTCCAATGGAGCATGGCTAGACCAACCTTCAGAGCAAAATCCTTTTGCTTCAGCTACTATCTGTCTGGATTTCTAGGCTACTTCACACACATACACTTCACTGTAATACCGAGTTTTTGGTAATTGAAAAAGTAGCTTGAGATATTTTTAGAGCTACAGTAATTCACCGTTAGCATCGTTAGCTCAACGTTAGCCTCTAGCATGCTTCACCTGATGTTAGAGTAATACAAAAAGATGCCGTGGCTTCTTAGGAGTACAATAAATAACTTTTGGGTCGCTCCTGTTTACTGGCTTCGGTTCTTTAAACAGCTCTGGAGCTTTTTGCGATCCGGCGTTTAATTACAAATGCCGGCGCTGCAGCATTATCTCGGCGCAGACTCTGCTACCTTAAAAACTCACTGATTTTAAACAAAGACTGTGTCCCTCTTTAATTTTTTATTTAAGAAAAGAAAAACTGACAACCCTCCCGGCTGACTGAAAATGAAATCTGTTTCAATATAAACTTCCTTCCAACATGATTGAAGCATTAGACTCCTTTGTGGCTATTTCTCTGTAGAATTCTTACATGTTGCTCCTTTGAAACGTTTATTGTAATTACATCCAATTGATTAAATGTATTTTTGTGGTTTTGCAATAAAAAAAAAATACACCTACACTATAAATATTAATTAGATTCTAGGTTATAGGGACAATGGTGGCAGAGGAGTTAAGTGCCTGATCTGTAACCAGACGGTTACAGGTTTGTGCCCCGCTCAGTCTGTCACAGTTGTTGTGTCCTTGGGCAAGACACTTCACCCTCCTTGCCTGCTGGGGGTGATTTGAGGGACCAGTGGCGCCTGTGAACGGCCTTCTCTGTGCCCCAGGGCAGCTGTGACTATATCGTAGCTCATCACCATTAGTGTGTGAATGTGTGTGTGAATGGATGAATGATACACTCTAATGTAAAGCGCTTTGGAGTCCTCTGACTCTGGAAGGCGATATACAAGTCCAGGTTATCATTTATTATTAAAAATCTTGCTTTTTCTCCTGCTTTATAGTAAAGTAATTTGGCACAAATAACAGTCCATAGTGTTTAAGATTAGAGTTTTAAAGTTAAAACGTGTCATTTTAAAGCTAAAATCATTGATTTAAAGTATTTGACAAAAACTTGAACAGGTGTGAAGAAATAATGTTTTTATTACTATTGTCTTTTATTCATAATTGCATACAGAGGTAATGAACCAGTAACATCCTTTACTTAAATATTGCAATTGATCATTCTCGCCAGTATCCTGTTCTATTTGGATTTAAAGGATTTCTGATCAAATCCATCAATCTCAATCCTACTGAATTATTTAACCCTTATATAACCTTTTAATTTTCTAACGTTTCTGGTGTGCACAAAAAAATGCACTAAGGACATATATGGGTTAATGATATTTAGTCTATCACTTTTTCTACTTTGACTGAAAAGCTGTTTAAAATCAACTTTCATGAATTGATACCTTTTAATCTTAATTTTTAGGGTACTAAAATAAAAAAGATATTAAAAGTGATCCTCGTCTCTTATTGCTATTATGATATATGGGTCCTATTTTTACTGTTTTATGATGGTCTTATGATTTCATTCTTATGATGGTGTTCAGCATCTTGGGCTTCCAAGAAGGTTGTGGAAGGCGCTATATAAATAAAAATATATTGATTAATTGATCAATTTTAGAATATTGAACTAATACTGGAAATGTTCTTTTTCCTTGTTGAGAACATCTTTATATAGTTCTTTACATTATTAAATTCATTATTGTTTCATGTTAGACCAGTTCTAAAGTTAAAAATCACAGGTAAAACTTTAACTTTAAGATTTCTGCAGACTGAAAGCATAAACTGTAAAAATCCAACATCAAATGATCACATTTGGCTGATTTAAGGTCCTTTAGTGCGTTGGTGGTTTTCATAAATAAACTGAAACCTTTTAAGTGTTGCCAGAGTTAGGAGGATTTCTTTTTCATATTAAACAGACATTTCACATCACACAAATGTGCACAGACATGACGGGTTTTGCATGAAGTTTTGCACATACTTTTCTCAGGAAGACATTGTCTCTGATGCTCATTTCACTGCAGAGAGGAGAAAACGAGGACAAGCCAAGTCAATTAAGATGACTGTTAGTGTAATTCAGACAGCACAGCAATGAAACCAGTCTAATAGCACTTGTTCCCTCTATTCCCTTCCAACAGCTGAACCATCTTCTCTTTTTTCCAGCCTTGTGAAGTGATTGCTCAAATGAAAAGAGATTTTAATAGACTGTTCTCACTGGGGGCCTTTTGAAAAGAGAGCAGAGCAAATCACTTTTCACTCCTAAAGTACAGAACAGCTCAGGAGCCCTTTCAAATCAGGGTAACGGTTTTTCAGGTTATGGAGTGTGTGTGTGTGCGTGTTTGTGTGTGTGCGCGTGTGGGTTTAAAAGTTCAGGAAGGGAAGGAAATGCTGAGACGAAAGCTTTCAGTCGTCTCACATTTGTGTTCATCTGTCATCAGCTGACATTTCCTGATTTATTCGTCTGTGATGTTGATTTGATCCTAATCTTTATTATTTTAATCCTTGTCTCCTAAAAGAGAAGTTGCCTGATATGGAAACGGGGTTAAAGTTACATTAACATCTTATTAACTGGGAATTAACTTACTACTAATGCACACCAACATACATGTTTAAAGCATCGAGTCTCAGATCACATCTTTTTACATAAGATTATCAAACACATTATGAATCCAACATGAAATACTGTCTTCCAGAGAGGTGACCTAGAACATTTCCTACACCGTTTATATCAATTTACCCTCTGAAATAGGATATTAAGCTTTTTGCCATTTTCAAATAAAAATCTCATTTTCTCAAATGGAGCTATATGCAGATCAACACCAGCATACGGTAGAGATTAGCTGTATGAAGTAGCAAACGTAGCAGCAGCATCTACATGCAGATAAACATTAAAACATGCTATATGTGTTGCTTTTTGCTCTGCTTTACCTGCAGAGACTGCACATCACAAGTAGACGTTTTTAGGTGTTATTTGGTTTTTCATCAACAACCATTCTGCAGATTATTTCAGTCAGTTGGCCACGTGAAGAAAGATGTGTATACATTTGTTTACTAAAATCATATGTAGGCCATCTAGTTTTAGTAGCGCGACCTATTTGTATTGTCACCGGTTTTTATTAGAGTGGTACATGTAAGATTGCACTGAATAGTATTTTGAAGCCGAGCCACAGGAAGTGGGTGGGGCACTCGGTCAGCTGACTGCTGTCAAAAGAGCAGCGTCACACACCAGCTGGGGTTGATGAGTGTGGCTAAGTATGCTGTCGTCCTGCGTGCCTCGCTGTTGTATTGAACCAAATGAATTGCCTAATAAAGTGGCCAGAACGTCACACAAGGCTGGATCATTTCGACAGTGCGAGAGGGCAAAACATACAGCAGTTATACAGGATTTTTGTGATTTGTATGTTAACAGATTGTGGTTGTCTCAAAAATTATCATAAGGGGATGTATCTGGATTTTAGATACTGAACAGAAGAAAAAAAGTCTTGTTTTAAAGAGGAAGTTCACTGAGAAACGTACAATACTTGTTCTTTGTGAAAGATGATCAGTCACTCTGAGTTTCACATGCATGCTGACCGTGAAAAAAGTCTTTTATCCCTATTTCCTGCTTCAGTCGCAAATAGAAAAAGAGATTAGGGTCAGAAAAAGCCACACAGATCTGTTACACTGTAAATTTGCATTCATATTCACCCATCTTGGCTCAGGGAAAGCTGTGTTGATTTTCGCAGCCAGGAAACAGCAGAGCACGTCTCGACTAGTAGACGCTAACCGTTAGCATTAGCAACTCCACAACATGGCAGAACTCCTTCAGGCTTGTGTTATTTGTGGAGATAAAACACAACGCTGCAAAGCAAACGGAGTCAGTGGTAGAGTCGTGTTGCTGTTGGCCAATCAGAAGCAAGATGTCCAAATGTCAGGAAATAAGACTCAAAATCTTGCTTTTTTCTGTGCCCCTCTCCTCTGGCTAATTTCTACCTCTTGAAACAGGAGAACGAAAACTTCTGAGATCAACTCATAAGGCATTCATTTATACTAGAGACCACAGCAAACGTATTGAATTAATGAGTAGGCCTGCTTTAAGGATCTATGTGTTGAATGCTTAGTTTCTTGAGTCAACATTTGTGTATGAATTTTTAAATAAAACAGTAGATTTATCCTGATACTGCAAGTGGTGATTTAGTTTTAAATAATACCCATAGTACTATGTTCTCATTCAATTTGCTATTTATTATTGCTATTAGGAGAGAGGGTGGTAATGATTCTACTGTGTGTGTGTGTGCTTGGTAGCAAAAAACATAAACCACTGGATTTTTTTTCCATATTGCTGGAAATGCTCTTCACACAGAGACAGACTTACCATTAAGCAAAGGATGGGCCCTAAACATTTTTAACAAAGATATTTTTTCCTACAAAATAAATTAGCCTTGTCATTCTAAAAGAAAAATTACCCTGAAATGGCATCAGATTCACTTGTATGAAAGCATTTCAATGACCTCTGTCACCCACCTACAATGGACCATAGCAATGGATGAATGACTGCTGATCTAGTTAGTCATGTAAATAATAATAATAATAATAATAATAATAATAATAAAAAGAATTGTACAAAAATGAAGTGAAGCTATCCAAAGGGTTCTCAAAAGTGCCAAATGTTAATGCATTTTTTTACAGTGCTGAATTTACTGAATTACTGAAAGCCATATTAATGTTAATGCTGCAAATGAAAAGTAAGAAGTCACTGCCTGCGCTTGTGTTTTTTTTTCAAAGTAAGCATTAAAAAAGGCTCAGGACAACAGGGCCCCATGCTTTTGTTTGGCTTGTGTCCCCAAACTGCTGAGCCTACCATTGTCTTCACATACTGATGACAGCCGATAAATTAAATGCTTTGTCAAAAAATTAATAATTTTAATCGCTTCTGAAATGTACAGTCCTGGAAAAACCTCATTCAATCCAGCGCTGGCCCCCTAGCTGTATGGCTGGATCACAACCCATCCATCAAAGTGCTCTTCAGAACCTCTCTCACCCTGCTGCATAACACCCTCTCTGTGTGCAGAAATGCTCAGATTCAGGAGGAGCAATGTGGCCTTATGCCCTGAATCACACACATGTTGTACTTCAATTTAAATTAGGGCTGCACGATATTAGGAAAACCTGCGATAGGCGATAACAGTGCTTAATATTGCGATATCGATATGACTTGCGATAAATGAACAAATACTTAAATCTGCAGTTTGTGTATATATACTTTAGACACACTACTCCACTCTCCATCATTAGTATTAATACAGTAACAAAATGAAATCATGCAAGTTCACATTACATTTCTAGAGCCCAGTATATAGATCTTTATGGTTGCGTTGGAGGTGACAACGTAGATTTGTCATGTTTCCCCTCATGGTTGCCACGGGTGTTTAGCATGTCTTGCAAAGTACTTGTGTTTGTTGAACACAAGTACTTTGAAATAATAGTCATGCTGTTGGAATTATGAGTTCTTCCTCGCTAACATTTTCCACACACGTCTTACCTTCAGTCATTGCGACGCTCTCTAAGCTAACTCAGGTGTTTGCTAGCCATCCAAATGAAGTGCCGTCCACCTAGGCACCAAGGCATCTAACCTATAAGAACCCAACTGATTGGCCAAGGTCTCTATCTGATATGTCAAAAACTTCATGCTTCCATTTGATTGACAAAATGTAATTTGTGTAGCAAAAATCTGAGATGACCATTAATTGCGATATTTTTCTGTTTTTGCGATATGCCTATTGCGCATGCTGATATTGCGATAACGATAAATTTTCGATATATTGTGCACCCCTAATTTAAATGGTAAATAATTGTGTTTCGTCTATGTCACTTACTTTGAGATTTATTCGCTTGTAAAAATTGGTAATTAAAACAACTACAAATCAGACGTCGCATATATGACATCACCGCAGAATCTCTTCTCCCCCAGCGTAGCTGCTACTTACCACATGGCCAGATTTATAGTGGTTTTCTCCACGTTTAATGCTCCTTCTTTCGTCCTGGAAGAAGGAAGCTTGCTAAACTCACAGCCATTTTTCTTCTCTTCTTGCCTGGTTCAATTACGTCAATTTAGTGAGACGCAAGGGTGTCAGGTTGTGCGCCTAACCTCTGGGACACAGCAACACCTACAAGCTAGCTTAGAAAATTACTAATACAGTAATGCGTAGCTTACCCTTGTCAGGTTTTCGATAACCCATATTCGCTCACCAGAACTGAGCTGTCCGTGATCAGCGGTCCATGGACTAATAAAAATAAAAAAATAGTTGTGGTCTCACAGCAGGACCGTCTGAGAGAAAAAATGGAACAGATAACTGTGCTGTCAGTGCAGCTTTAACAGTAAACCTGACAACAGATGACCCAGTTGTATCATGTTCAATAATAACCTAGTTTAGTTTAGCTAAAGCGCTAGCTATTCAGCACGCTAATTACCAATTAGATGGGACACATTTCCCAGCATGCCTCGCTCTTTCTTAAATGTTGAAAATCAAACAAAATTCATTAATACATTTTTTAAGTGAAATTATCATTGATGAAATTAAATATAGACCTACATGTATCAAAGAAAGGTTGACTATAGTTTTTAAGTTTGCAGTAAACAAGTGAAAGCATGACTGAAACAGGTTTTGAAGAGCCAATCTAGTCAAGGGAACATGGATGCGTTCATTCTTTAAGAATCTTCTTGTTCAAAGTGGTGGAGACAAAGCCACCTGTGTGTGTGTGGGGGGGGCACCAGAAATGTATGTGTGCTCCTGCATGCTTGTGTGGCAAGTAGGTGTTACAGAATTTTCAGCAACCATCAGATTCTGCGACTCTGGGGGAAACCCTGAGGAAAGCGGTTGGACCTTTGAATTGTCTTTTTTTTTTTTTTTTTTGCTTGAACGGCTTTTTCCAAGACCGAATACAGCACCTTTAATTTGACAGATGTACCCGCTGAGAGTCATGCAGATTGAGCAAGAACTCTTGATATTTTGTGAGATCATACATATTTATTTTTCGGGGAATGTGCATTCCTTCAAGGAATTTTGGGTCTTTGATTGGAAACTGTAGTGCAGTACGAATGCAGCACTGAGGATTTAAAAATCTTTTGTTTTTACCCCACCACCATATTTGTAATTTCCATAAGTAAAACGGTGCATCAGACACACGAAGGGCCCTGAAATAGAAGAATCCACAGTGAGTGTTTTGTAGATCCGTGACAAGATGATGTGTGTGGGCAACATGTGATCACTCTGCTCCAGGCCCTCTTCCTGCACTTTCCATCTGAATGCAGCGGACTGAAGTCGAGTGTAAAACTGTCAGGGTTTGTCAGTGTTGTATTTTCACACCAACTTTATTCAAGTGGACAGGGAGCACACACACTTTGTGTGTGTGTGTTACTCTGATTGTGAGGAGAAATCTATTTGCTCGCTCCTACACCTCTTTTGTGGACACAACTGAGCCTTCATCACAAAAATGATTAAAGTTTACAACTAAGGTATTGGTTTAGAGTCTGTTTCAGGTCAGTTTAAGAGTGGCTGTGGTTTGGTTACGGGTGAGTCGATGCGTTTTGCCCTGAAGCATTTTAACACTCTATCTTCCTGTTATTGAAATATGGAGCATGTGGTGCCAAAATGTTTTACCTCTTCAAACTCCATTGTTGCATCTCATTGTTCTAGAATGAGACTCAAAGCAAACCTAATCTGATCTAGAATAATACAAATTCTGCAGAGATGGCTAGGGATGGAAATTTAACGCGTTAATTCTGATTAATTAATTAGAAAAAAATAACACGTTAAAAAAATTTAACGCATTTAACCCTTTAAGCCCGCGGGCCCCCAAATTGGGGGACGTTGAACTTTAGCAGCAAAATGCCCTATCAATAAATATAGTCAAATTGCATATCTAAAAAAGCTTCAGAACCTTGGCTACAAGACCATGCAAACCTTTTTTATGTGCTCCAAACACAACTAAAACTACAGTCAAATGAGTGATCGGAAATCCGTCTTAATGTGTGTTTTTGTCTTCGTTTCTGTCTCTAACGCTGCTAAATCAAATCTTTCTATCCACATATTATTTTAAAGACAATACCATTATCAAAATGTACTTAAAATAGTATTGTACCTAAAGGTCTGTCCTGATGTTGCCAGTGATATTTTTTTTCTCCTGTTTTGAATTGAAATACAATTTAAAAACATTTTTTTAGAAATGAAAAGAGCTTGTGTTCACAATAATAATGTCCATGACTATTGTTTGATTCTCTGTCTCATTATTTTTAATTTTAAAAAATAGCTTTCGAGGCAAATTTTCTTGAACGATTAAAATGCGATTAATCAAGATTAATTAATTACAAAGCCTCTAATTAATTAGATGAATTTTTTAATCGAGTCCCACCCCTAATATCAATGTAAAACATGTTGAAATTTTGAAGATAGAGATCTGTTGGTGCTGAGAGGTTTGTGGTCTGTATTGTGAATGACTCTCAGCTAGGATTAGTTAAGATCAGCTAACCAATAAAATGCTTAATTCACCTGCAGGATTTGCAGTGAACCACAGAAAAACAGGCTTCAGTTTTACTCTGAAATTTGTTGGTAGTATAATCATCAGAATATTAGTCAGGGAAATTAGGAAACGATCGGCTGAAACATAACGTCTCCCACCTGCTCATTAAAATACACAATGTAATAGTCCTTTAAATCCGTGCTGAGAGGGAAAATATCCACACACTCCATATAGCTGCTGTAAATGGAGGATTTTACAGCTCATTACTGAGTGTAACTCATATAGACTCTGGTCATTTTATTATGAAAATAAAAATTAATAATGCCTTATATATGCAGTACTTTCTCCATGCTTGTTTCTTTTTTTACCTTACTTTCATTTTTTTTTTACTTTTTTCCCTATAACTGTTATAAATCCTAGATTACTTATATAGAGGAATGCAGTTCTATATAATGGACAATTCTAGACTCCCTAATGTTTATTTTCCCCTTAAGGTGACAAGATGTGTTATTGTTCTACTGAAACTAGACAATAATAGAACCTACTTTTATTCTAATGCATCAAAGTACAAGCTCCCACGTCTGCTGTAGGTGAAAACATGATCACGCAGCCAGTGGAGATGGAGCGCTCTATGAAAAACTTGGATGTTTTCCTGGAAATGATTAATTTATAAGGCAAATATATATATTTTGAGTCCAGTAACCTCATCTCATTCCAACATATATGAACAAAGGCTATTCAAATTCAAGGTCCGTATAAAAAAAATTTAAATTGCTGCTAAATATATTTTTTTTATATAAATGAGGCACATTTTAAATTGCATAATACACAGCTGATCTCTACTCCAAAGTTAGGCAAACCTAATATAACTTTAACATAATAAAACTTTTCATGAGAAATACTGATGTTTCTGGTTGAGCTTTTCCTTTATTTTGTAGAATGGGCCACCATAATAACCAAACAGAATCATGGCCTCAAATGAACGAAAAGTCCTCGTGTTGAAAATCTTGTATTAATCTGCATGCTTTAAAAAAAAACTTAAGATGCTTTCAGCTAAACTTGTGTCATAATGTGATTTTTTTTTTTTTTTTTGCTGTATTATTTAAAGTGGACCTAGAATGCAGTTAATCAACTATCTAAAACAGAGCTTTGAGCCTCTAAAAAGCATAATAAATGTTTTTTGGCTTTCATCTGTCCCAGGAGCCCTGATACAGGCCATTCTGAATGCCCTAAACCAGCCTTGCTGTGAAAAGAGCTGTTTAGCCCCTCCCACTCGGCCAGGACATGAATATGATAATGAGCTGCTTGCTGATTGGTTGGTTTCCACAGAAGGCCTCAGACACTGGAGACATGCAGGTTTGAGGAGGCGTGGCTCTCCCTTATGACGTGTTAAGGAAGACTTTCTCAGAACAGGTTTTCTCTTGCCTTTTTCAACTTTCTAATTTACATAAAAAGTAGGTCACACACGGCTTTGACTTTTTGGCATGCTACTTTTGACCACCCAAGCTGTCTTATTCAACAACAACAAGGAAAATGTTGGTTTACATTCTAGGTCCTCTTTAGTTCTAAAAATGTCAAAGGAAATAATTTTATTCTTTGGTATTTCTCTTAGAGAAAAGTGCTAAAATCACTTGATTTACTTATTGTGTGCAACAGCAATAAGAAACAGGATGTCACTTGTTTTCTTTACCGTGACCTGAACCACTGACCTCATACGTTTATAGAGTTTAACTCTCCTGTTCTTGATGGTAATTTGCAAACAACAGCTGCACCTTGAGAAGAATAGAAACAGATTAATAAAAGACGCCTATTGTTGAGGAGGATGCCAGAGAGGAAACGTCCTTTAGGGAGCATGCAGGTGTGGACTCTGCATAGGAAATCCTGGCTGAGAAGAAGATGAAGCAGTAGAAGAAGAAAAAGGAGGGAGAGATGTTGCACGTTGATGTTAACAGCCAGTGTTCTGCCTGCTCTTTCTCTCTCCTCTTCCTCGCTCAGTTGCCCGCTCCTTCACTGTGCCCTAAACACACAGAAAAACACACACTTGCTCTTCAGACACTCAGCTCCGTTTGATTTCCAGTCCGCCTTGCAGTTTCTTTCTCTTCTCTTGTGAAGGACGGAGTTGCTCAGCAGAGCATGACACTTTTAATGGAAGCTGGTGTGAATCGACCTTTTGCAGCAGCGGTTTGGATGGCGGCTGAGATGTGTCGTTGACCCCATAGAGGACTTCTATTTTCTCTTAATCAGAAGATCACAGTGAAGATAAAGCAGATTCAGAGAGGGGTTCTCCTGAAGGAGACACTTTGTTTTGTTCAACTTCTTTGATCTGGAATCAGCTGACAGAGTGAAACACGTGGAGATGCTGCTAGGTAAGACAGCTCCTCTTGTGTTTGCTCGGCTTCTTTGTTGAATAACAAAAACAAACTGGTTTATTTTTTCAGGCTCACTTTGTTTGGAGGTGTGATGTTTTTAATGCCTCCATCTGCCTACATGAGTGTGAGCTCTCCCCTGTCGGTGTTTTACCACAAAGACTTCACATCGCTGCTCAAGGGGAGGCTTGGTCTCCAGACTACCATCTGCCCTCATTTGGTTCCTCCGCATACCAAATGAGTCCCCAGCCTGTTTGTTTTTCTAATTGACCCCTTTTGATGGAGCTAAGTGTGGAGTTCAGAGCGGTACTGCGCTGCCGTTCCCAGATGTGTCAAGTCATTTTAAAGCCACACAAGAACGCTGCTGATATCACTGTGAGGACTGCTGGCAATTATGTCTTTGCCTCCCCGGGGAAATATGCCCAGATTAGCTCGCATAATTGGTGGCTGTTAAAGATAAAAGCAGTGTGGGGGTATCTAGTCATCCGTGTTAATGTCTTTTTGTAGTAAAGGAAGCACGTTGATTGTGTTTAGTGTGCCCAGATTTGATTTAGGTTGAGACCATTTCCATTTCCAGTAATGGGACGCAAGTTCAAATATAAACAAGGTCAATTTTGAAAATCCTTTGTTGATTTTACATAAAATAGCCATAAATGTGCTGATTTTAGCTTCTTTGGTTTGTGCATCGTCCGTTTATCTTTATTCTGTGTTTTTGACACGTTTTTTGTTTTATTGTGGCTACCATCGCTCAACCAGATTCCTGTGGTAAAAATAGCAAATAACTCAATAATTTGTTATTTGGCTGTCAAATATGACATATTGCTACTCACTACCCTTGAAGAGACTTTCTTCCTCTCAACATTGATACAACATGACATCTAGTTAGAATAATGACCGGTGTTGTCATTGAATAGGCGAGCAGCCTCCAGGGGCCATGAGAAGAACTGCATGGGACCGTTGGATGTATTTTATCTATAACCTTGATATTTTTCTATACATAACCTAAACGTGTAACTTTTAAACAAAGAAAGCAGTTTTGTTTTAATTATTTTAAGTGAAATGTGTCACCAAAGAAACAAAAAAGGAGTTTCCATTCAGGTGAGGACTGTGTGGTCAACATTTCTTTTGACCCTAAAGAAATCCTAACTCTAAAGAAAACACTCCCGAGTATCATTATTGCAAAAGTGTCTTGGAAAGGCGATGGTTTTGAATAAAGCTCCTATCTGGTTTAATCCTAGAATAGGTTCAGAACCAAGGCAACTGGACTTTGGTGCTTTCTTCTCAAATCAAAGAGAACAATTCAGATGAACCTTTTTAGACTGGATTATTAATGCATGCTTCCTCCAGAGGGTTTTTAGCGTTTCCTGGTCCACGTTTAAGGTGGTTCATCTAGCTTGTTATCTTCAACATATTCCAGTTTCAACATTAATGTGCCTGGGCCGCTCCCAGACTGCAGACGGGTTTGTCTGTGTGAATAACCAGTCCAAAAGTGAAGGCAGCGTAAAGGTTTTGGGCAGGTCCAGTCTGACTAGCTGTTAGCTGCTCTGTGCTGTCAGACTCTTCGCTCAGCTGACCAGGAATTGCTTGTCGTCCCACGAACAAGGCTGAGAACAAGAGGTGATAGGGCCTTTTCTGTCCTGGCTCCTACACTGTGGAATGAGCTCCCACTTGTTGTCAAACAGTCCCCATCACTGCAGGTCTTTAAGAGTCGTTTGAAGACTCACTTTTATCGTTTGGCTTTTATGTAATATGGATTTTTATAATTTTACTGTTTTATTTTCTATTTTATCGTATCTGTTTTGTTATTTTAGTCACTTTTTATGCAGTTTTAATCTGTCCTACTGTCTTTTTGCTCTTGTTGTTTTAATGTTTTGTTCAGCGCCTTGGGCTTCTGTAAAGGCAGTGGAAGGCGCTATACAAATAAAATTTGATTGATTGATTGATTGAGAACTTATCCCTGATTCTCCAAACGGGTCACTTACAGAGCCAAGTATGATCAACCCCCCACGTAAGCCTGGATTAGTAAATACTCCAACTATCCTGGTAAGAGGGCTTATTAATGGAATATCTTCAGAATTGCATTTGCTTTTTATTGGAAACACCCATGAACTGAATTTTAAGGGAGAAAAATGTCTGATTTTCCATTTCAAAAATCCTCTAATCTTGTTTATATGTATAGGAAAAATGTTTTAGATGTGGTTAAAGTGATAGTAAAATGCCAGATTTTAAATAAAATCACGGATTCCTCTGTATTTTGGTTGTTGATGGCAACATGCAGATACACAAACCAACTAAAGATATCTTCATGTTTACATAATCTCCTAATTCCTCACCTTGGATAATCATTTTAAGCAAAATATTTTAAATATGTGCATATGTGAAGATTTGCTTTATTTATAGCTCATGGGAAAGCTACAGAGAGATGTTTATTACAGTGGATGAAAAACACTGAGAGGTGTCTGTGTGCCAGCCTTGGGTGCTTTCTTTGTGAAATGGCAGATTAGGAGGATCAAAGGGAAACGGAGAGAAGATATCTGTAGCGCTCTGCCTGGTGGCCACGCTGCATCTGTCCTCACTCGTCATCAAGAGCTTCGTTTTGATGTTTGGGTGACACTGTGGGTACAAATCTTCTCTGTGTTCTCTAAAACATGAGACAGACGGGATGTATCAGAACACCGTGAATAAGGTTTTAGTCAAAGTCAGGTATTTCACCCAGTAATTTGTTCAAAATGAGTGGTCTTAAAATAATCCCAGAAAACACCAGACTGTTATTTTATGAACGGTTAAAGCTCTCTGCTGTGAAGTGGTACCCAATTGGAGCTGCATTAGGTAACTTAATCAAAGGCTGGACACTTGATTTAATTCTTATTTATTTCCACATCATCATTTCAAGATTTCATTTATGCTGCAGGAATAATAATTTAGCTAAATTATGTCATCGTCTCAGGATTATTTCCTGTCTCTAAAATTTCACTTCATCTGCTTAATACCGTATAGTTTTTGTTTTTTCTACTAACAGACAAAACAAATGCACACACCAAACGGCCTTCTGTTTGCTTCATTGCCTCATGGGTAACATGGATCGAGTATTTACCTAAATGCATAAAGGTCTGTGGAAACATAAAAAATCACTGAATTATTGTTCAGCTCTAAGTTGGAATCCAAATCAAATTTTTTTTTAATTTACCAACATGTTTTATACTCATGAAACTGCTAAAGAGTGAATAAGGAATGGTATTCGGGGTGGACTGGGGCATTTTGCTGCCCAGTGTCCGGGGTGAGAGTCAACTCAAGTCTTAGATTGAAATCCTGTTTGCAAAAAGTTGGAATTCTCTCTTTGAGTTGGTCGGTCAGTCTCTTTGAGTGAGTCGTTTCCTCAAGACGAAGAGTTGAAGTGTTGTGTTTGAGAGTGATGCTGGGGTGGACCAACAGATTAAGACTTCATCCTCAGCAATGAGGGCGTTTCTCAGCTCTGTAGAGGTGGAGATGAGCCAAGAGGAAAAACTCTTGCCATCCCATGGGAACACCATCCCAGAGAGATGGGTGTCTGGGTTTTCCTTCTGGACCTTCACACCCCGACCCTGGATAAAGGACAGTAAAGGGATGGCAGTAAACCCCATCAAACCCCTAGTTTGTGTGTTTGTGTGTGAACGTGTAAAGCCCTTTAAGAAGGCAGAAAGACTATTGATGTTCTTTTACCAATTAAAATGACCTCATTTTTAAGTTGCTTTGGATAGAAGCATCTAGATACATAAACACAATTATCTCATGTTACTATTACTGTTTAGTAAATTCTAAGATTATTGTATAGTTCATACATCAACATTAAATGTGCTCAGACAATACACAATAACAATATGAATTTTTGATGACAGGGAAGAAACTCCTAAAGCTATAAATAACACAATCTGCCCAGCTATTAATCTAAAATACCAGTGAGAAGTGGATGTTCTGGAGCATTTCATTGTTCTAGTGTTAAAGTCAAGTTTGTTACACAAACTGACACCAGCAGGATAAAAATCCTTCTGAAGCATCTAATTTTGTTATCTATGGTTCAGGTGAATGGATTAGTGTGCCTCTTAGAGGAGGAAGATGTTTTGTGCCGTGAATATTTTGTTCTTTTTTAATTAGGGAAGCTAAAGACAAAACTCAACACCTTTGGCAATGGATGGGGAATGTGGGGGTCAGTCTATCACATGGATCTTTTTTAATCCTTTGGCGTTGAAGTTAAGGCTTATGTACAACATGTCTCACATACAGAGGGCTCCTGTTGTTTGAATATGTTTCAGTTGTGTTTGATCTCCCTAAGAGCTCAGCCTGTTGAAATGTGGAAAGATGTCTGGTTATTTTTTATTTGCTTTTTTTGTTTTCCGTTTCAAGTTTTAGTCTGTTAGAGTGAAAGCTGAAATTGAAATGTGCTCCCTGTAGCCGTTGTCCTATGGCACTGGCTGACAGCTCTAATCAGTCGTTGCAGTGTCTTGTCAGTGTGAGTCTGATTAGCCCGACTGGTAATGACTGTGGGAGTTCACCCGCAACACACACGTACACACACACACGCACACACGCGCGCGCACACACACACACACACACACACACACACACACACTTTTAAAAAGGCCATTGTCTTCTTTTCTCAGTCCATAACTGTAATATGTTTTTTCCTCCCTGTGGATAAACACATTCTTTACAGATATGTAAATAATAGCAGCCTTAACATAGGAGAGGGTCACTGCAGCTGTAAAGTTGTTACTGCTGAAGAGGCAAACTGTCTGAATGATTATTCATTCAAAGACCAAGTTCACTGAGAAACCGTTTTTTTTTTATGTGGTCTGTCACTCTGCGTTTAACATGCAGGCTGAATGTCAGAATAGTCTTCTACCCTGATTTCCTGCAACAGTTTCTGATAGAAAATAGAAACACTTGGTGCAGAAAAGCCTGACAGATCTACGTCACACTGTCACTTAAGGCTGGTATATACTCGGTCTGTCTGCGTGAAACGGACGCACGCACCGCCATTTTGCGTCGGCGCAAGGGCTCTCCGACTGGCTTGCGGAGGGTGACGGAGACATGCCCCAAATTTTAAACATCCATCGAAAGTGACGGAGACCACAAGCTTGTGATTGGTCAGGATGACGCTTCCTGTAACTTCGTCACCAGTACCGCCGTTGCTCCGTTAATCAGTAAAAAAATATTTAGCGGCAGACCCAGAATAGATTGAAGAACGCATTGCGGAAAAGTCCAAAAATATGAGCGTTTATTCACCCGTGACTGAAGGAGTACAAAATACGGAGCAAACGTGGAAGGAAACGATGGGAAACGTGGGTTTAGAGGTGGCGACTGGATGAAGAGGTGGAGGAGAATGAAGGACAAATTAGTCCGTGTTAAAAAGTCTCTGAAATACATTAAAACAATGTAAACACATGAGTAAATACACTATCGTGAACCGGATACATGAGTGTCATGGTGGCAGGATATCACAGAATAGCGCTACGCCCACTGTTGTCCTGGCGGGGAATTGCTTTGCAGCACTCCGCTGCCTGAACAGAAGTTTGAATGTGAAAACTTTTCCGACGCTCTGTGTGCGTCTCTCCATTGCGGAGCTCACAGAGAGTATAAACCAGCCTTTAAAGTAGCTTTCCGGAGTATTTCTTTTATCTGATGGCACCATCTAGTGGCTGACAAGCCTATCACACCAATAGTTGGGTTGACGNACACACACATGTTACTTTAAGTTTGAGAAAAATAAGGATAAGAAGAACATTGTAGTCAAATACACTTTGTGTGCTCCACCTAAAGAACTGTTATTATATCTGACTGTTTTAACCACAACCCCTAGCCCAGTCAGATACCACATCACCTTCCACTGGATGTGTGATGAGCTACTTGAGCGTCATGAGCTACATTTAGATTCCCATATCCATATTATTTTGGTGAAAGTAACTTAAAGTAATGCAAAAGTAATGTAATGCCTTACATTTTAAAATAATACTAATATTTTAATGTAACAAATTACTTTAAAGGTGCTATGTCGGATATTCATAGAAATCATGGTAAAAATTGCGAGTCTTTAGCGCCATGCAGTTCAGAGTAAGTATTGTAGCTACGGTGGCCCACTCAAAAAGGCAACAACTCCAGCGTTCACTCCAGCCATCTGGTTTGTTTTTTTATAAAAAGCATGAGATTGATTTATTTCCAATCTCTGTAGCCTAACCCACACAAAGCATCTAACTACTCCACCAGTTAAAAAACATTTTTTAATGACTGTTCAGTCTTAATGCATAATGCCAGGCGTACCCCCCCTCATCCCCCGACGAGACGACGCGCACACCCAACCCCACCCCACCCCCGCGACGAGGCGGCGCGATCTGCCACCCCCCTCAGTCAGCAAGCCTCACGGCTGTAAAAATTTCTAGGGGAAACACTGCTGTTAGCTGTTATATCAACCTACCAGTCCTGAAGGAAGCTAGCATATGTTACCAGCCGAGTCTGGCCCTTTAAGAAGGTTGCATTGTGGGAAGTTTAGGTTGTTGTTATAGCTCTATGTTGAGAAGTAGGTTCCTCTTTGTCTTCGGCTGCTGTCCGGTGCGGACTCACTCCTTGTTCTGTTTGATGTTCGACCAAACAAGAAAGAAATAAAGATATATCAAAGAAATAATCCAACATGCCTGTTCAGCCTCCGTACTACGGTTAGGAGATCACTGGGCAGGGGAAGAAAAGTAACACTGGGGGCTCGTAATCCGGGATTTGTCGCCGGGAAGACTGAAGTAAGTGAAAAAAAAAAAAGCGGCAGCCGAGAGACAAAATGGCAGCGCCTGTTCCCCGTGGTAATGTCAATGCAGATACAGAACGACATTTCAAGGCAACGGAACTCAACGTGAGCACAAACCCGTTCTGGCCAGACATAACAGATGCAGCTAGAGCTAGTATCAACGTGAGACAAACGGAGACAGCTATGGATTACAACGGGAATCAAACCAACCCGTTTTTGACTAGCACAGAGCTAACACTAGCCGCGAAGAATAAGTACAGCGGACAGATGCAACAACGAGGGGCGACATGGGAGCTTACTCCTCCGCCATCGACAAACACCAATCCATTCGTCACCCCCATAGAGACGGATGGCGGCCAGTTTGGGGTCGTTTATCACCGTGGAAACGTGACAGTAACCACATTTGTGTCCACTGGTGTTCCGAATGAGAATACAACGTTTCAGACCCCTTTCACGCCCATGAACTCTGACTATTGGATTCCCGACGATCACGCACAAGCATGGACAGCGCCGCACATGCCCAACATTGCCCGTCCCAGGCCAGCGAAGTCCGTGCCCCGCAGCTATTCCCCGCGCCAGGTGCTTGTCTACGAGGAAAACAGCGATGATGAATGCTACGGATTAAAAGAGAGGGTCCCAGTGCTGCGGCCAGGACAGTTTAATGGGTCAGGTTCGTGGAGAGACTTTGTTTATCAATTTGAGACATGTGCACGAGCAAACCACTGGGCTGAAGATACTAAAGCTATTCAACTCAGATTCAGTTTAATTGGCTCAGCTGGTGCTATAGTCCACAAAAACCCTAGGTCAGCTCACTGGGACTATGAACGAATAAAAAGTGAAGTGGATGCTGCATATGGGCCACACTCAGAGCATGCTGCAGCCATTGGGATTGAGCTGAGACAGAGAGTCAGAAAACTAGGAGAAGCCATGCACACCCTTCGTGACGACATATATGAGAAGGTCGCTATTGTTTATGGTGACCGCACTGAATTAGACCAAGATAGTATTGCTGTGGAGATTTTTACTAATGCTATGACCGACGCTGACATTATTCAAAAGCTTTTAGAAGAANCCCACTGTTGTCCTGGCGGGGAATTGCTTTGCAGCACTCCGCTGCCTGAACAGAAGTTTGAATGTGAAAACTTTTCCGACGCTCTGTGTGCGTCTCTCCATTGCGGAGCTCACAGAGAGTATAAACCAGCCTTTAAAGTAGCTTTCCGGAGTATTTCTTTTATCTGATGGCACCATCTAGTGGCTGACAAGCCTATCACACCAATAGTTGGGTTGACGTGATAATTTAAGATGGCGACTGCACATTTCTTGTTTATGAATGTGCTTCTGTAGCCGACAAACAGAGCTAAAACACGTTGTTTTACAAGTATTATTCTCATGTCATGTTGTGTTTTCATATATTTATATTTTAAAAACTTACTTGTCCGTGAAAAGTTCATCAACGCTCCATCAGCCGAGGTACTTCTTTAAATTTGAAGCATGTAAGCGGTAGTCTAACGCTATTGGTTAGTTTTACTTGGTGGTCAGTTTCCTATTGCACGGATTTTACGGGGCAGGGGGCAGGCTTAGCAAAAAAAATCGCTTACATTATATCACACTACATGATAAGACAATCACTTTTACGGATTTCTAAAAAATCATACATAATTCCTGAAAGGGGAAAACTCCAGATTGCTGCTTTAACATTCATGGACTCACCCATCTTGACTCGCGATGGGAAAGGCTGTTGTTGGTTTAGCGTCCAGAAAACAGCTGAGAACACCTCATCTAGTAGAAGCTAACCGTTAGCATTAACAACTCCACCACATAGCAGAACTCCTTCACTCTTGTGTTATTTGTGGAGATAAAACATCAAAGTTGCAGAGCAAACAGAATCAGTGGTAGAGTCATGTTACTGTTAGCCAATCAGAGGCGAGATGTTCGAACATCATGAATATTAATGAGTAAGACTCCAAATCCTCTCGTTTACTAACTTTTATTTTCTGAAACAGGAGCGCCAGAGCTTTTTTTTCCAGACCGCTGCACATTTATTGAAATAACAAGTGAATGACAGCTTTGAAGATTTCAGTCTCTTTAAATCCAAAGTCAAATTTATTTTATCTCAGGCTGCGTTTACGTCTCCCGATAGATGTGACAGCTCCTGTTTATTACGAGACGAGTACATAGTCACACATGAGGGCTGGTTAATATGAATTTAATAAATGGGAATCTGTTAAGCATCTTGTTAGCAGCATAATTGGTTTAAAAGCATCAAAGGGTGTTAAAAGATGATGGGTTAAGCGTCTATTTCCAGCTTTTTATTTTATTAGACGTTGCTATACACGATGAAGCTCATAGGTGACTCACATCCTCTGTAAAAAATGAGGTATATTTTTTCCAGATGAATCCTGGGAATGGTGCAAGATGACGTTAAGGCCTTTTAATGACTTAGACACATGCCACGAAGTCTCTGTTGTGTAATATAGATGTGGCTTCAAGTCAGGGTAACGGGTGATGATGCCACCATGACTGTGAAAGTTCTGTGGTTTCAGTCCTTTACAGATTAATTAAACTCTGCTGCTATTCATAAGTCATTAACATCTATTTGTTTCACCAAATGAATAAATCTGAACACAGGAGTGATTAAGCTAACATTGCTAAGGTATAATGGCACCATTTCTGTTTAGGTATAAGGTTAGGAGTTCCTCAAACTGCAGGTTTGGCCGGCTTTAGTTAATTGGTAATGATTACAACCTGCCTGTACTAATAATTTGAATTTTCTTCTTTAATGTGGCCCCATAAATCTTTTAAGTTGAGATCTCCAGGACTGCCAGTCTTTCATGCTCCACCAGGCTGACAGCTGCCGTGTTTACTGCAGCTCTGAGAGGAGCATCGAGTCAGAAAAGCTGCTAATTACCAAGTTCATGAGGCGGATAAAGCCCTGCACAGATTTTAAATACCAATAAGTGTGTGCTACACATTCACCAGCTGCCATTCAGGAAGTCTGATTGGACTCTTATCTGAGTTCAGGCAGGTGGCAGCAGTTTGTTTTGAGTGGGTTTGATACAGCGTATTGTGTAAAGGACAGAAGGTCACTAATGGAAATGCAGCAAAGATTATTGGAGCTGTTTTAATGCTCCGGAAGAGGTCAGAAGATCAAGAATTCAGGACTTAACAGACAACTAGCCAATCTACCATACCTGAACTTAACTGTGGCAATAAAAAGAAAAACAGAATATGCAAGAAATAAAGCTAATAAACCACTAAAAGAGACCTTTTAAATATAATCTAGAGCCAAAAAATACTTGAACCTTAAAGGTGTGGTTTACTGAAATATTTTTTTTAATGATTATGTCTGATCATAATCGGTCACTCTGAGTTTCTCATGCAGGCTGAATATGAAAATAGTCTCCTACACCTATCTCCTGCATTAGCTTCTGATAGAAAAAACGATGAAACTCTAGGATTAGAAAATCCTGACAGGTCTACGTCACACTGTCACTTAACATTCATGGACTCACCCATCTTGACTCATGACGGGGAAGGCTGTTGTTGGTTTAGCATCCAGGAAACAGCAGAGAACGTCTTGACTAGCAGACGCTAACCATTAGCATTAGCAACTCCATCACTCAGCAGAACTCCTTCAGGCTTGTGTTATTTGTGAAGATAAAACATCAACGTTGCAGAGCAGACACAGTCAGTGGCAGAGTCACGTTGCTGTTAGCCAATCAGAGGAAATAGGACTTTAAATCCTGCCGTCTGATGCTCAGCTGTGATGTTGGTAACTTCTAGTTCCTGGAAATGGTGCACCGGTATATTTTCCCCCTGAGTACGACTTACAAGGCATGCATTCCTACTAGAGACCAGTGGCGGCTGGTGAATTTTTTTTTGGGTGGGGCGCATTTTTTTATTTTTATTTTTTTATGTTATTTCTTGTGAATGGTTGTTATCTTGAGAGGCGCTATATAAACAGATGCGCTAACCACACATCACCACTAGGGAACGCCAAATTACCATTCTTATGCTTCACACAACTTGAAATCCACGGACTTTGTTGCTAAGTTAGCAACAAAGTTGTTCCAAAAAAATGCTTCATATTGACCAATATATGCAAACCTTACACACACTAAACAGGAAGAGGCTCTTTTAAACGATAGAATCCACGTTTTCTACCTCAACTCCACCCAATGACTGCTAAATGAAAAGCAAAACAAAGCTATTTTCATGAAGTCAAAAGCTAAATTCTGTCTTACCTTGCTGGTCAAAATAATCCATCTAATAGTAAAAAATCCACTTGGTTCGTAGAATCCAATGATAAAAAGATGAAACTACTAGTTTTCTCCATAGTCAACATTAGCAGCAGCCCCACAACAACAAAGGACGGTGAACTAGCCTGTGGAGAAATTTCCGGTTCTGTCTGGGCTGGGTGAACTGACCAATCAGCATCCTCCTCCTGATCTGAGCAGACTCCCCCGTTTGCTTGCGATCGCAACCATATGCGCCCAACAGCTCTCCTATTCCTTGTCGTTGGGGATCTAGCGCGCATGCGCCAGTTAGCCCATATTAAGTCAATGGTAAAGATTGCTGCGACCGCGAGAGGACACGTGACAGGAAGTACGTCGACGTTTTGGCCGTGTTAAAAGTATTAACTTTATTAAACTACAATTAAATGCAGATTATACACAGCACTTACAGCCCATAAGGTGTATAGATTGTTTAGTTTAAATTTTATGTTTTTTTAAATACATTTTGTGATTCCTCTCTTCTTCTTCCTCTTCCTGTGAGACTGGTGGGGTGGCGCCCTAGCGCCCCCTATGGACGAGCCGCCACTGCTAGAGACCACTGCAAATCTGTTGCTTAAACGAGTGAACCACATCTTTAAAGTTGATTAAATTATTTCCATTTTGTTACGGCACAGTACGTACTTCATTTAGTCCTCCAACATGTCTTGTTTAAAAAAACAGTTTTTAAGGAACAAAGGAAAAAACTAAATAGATGAATAGAAAAATAAATAACTCCATGGAGAGGTTTGTCTGTTCCTTACTTATTTATGAAAAAATTAGTAGAATAAAATACCCAGAGAAAATAATGCATTAAGATAACATAACAAATGCATGAGGTTGCTGGTTATTCATAATTTTCATAACCAGCAGTAACGTACTTTCGATTTTTAATAAAAAAAGCATTTTGTTTCTGTTTTTCCTCTTTGCCACGGCCTACTGTATGGTACCTCCATGTCAAATTATGTCTAAAAATGTTCCAATAATTATGAAAAACTAACAAATATGCAGAGAATTGTTTTTCTGCTCAATCTGGAGTCATAAATGAACATAAACAAGTAGGAAGCACTGATCATTGCATTTTAAACACATTTTGTTAAAAACTAGAGACCTTTTAGCTAAATCTGGCACTGAAATGATAAAAAGTTGTGTACGTGGCATCTATAACTGATATGTCTTTTTTATTTATGTTTAAAAACAGAGTTTTTAGCTAATGGTTAGTTGTTCCTGTGTGTGGAAACTTCATCCAGTCATCCATCTCAGTTTTGGATGTGAGAGTCTTATTCTCGACGTAAATATGAATGTTGTTCAGGTTTGTGTCCGTTTGGGTCAAAGTTAAGGAGCTACTTCAGAGGAGCTCCAGGGCCACATGTTTCAGACCTCTCAGAATAAAAAATAATAATCCATGGTCCTGCTTTGTTTTTTAAATAAGGTAATATCTTCACGAGCACTCAGTGTGTTTCAGATGAGGGATGGCTTCTCATAAAATGTTTTTTTTTGGGACAAAAGTATTAAACAGTTTCTCCTAAATGACACTGAAAGAGATTTCTGCTGAAATGTGGACAGCGTTTGCATTCAGATTTTTGTCTATAGCATATCAAACATATCGTCAATAAGCAGTTGATGTAAAAGCAAAAGTTTTCCTGCACAAGCATTAAGCACAAGCTAACAAAGTTATTCCATAAAACACAATAAATAAAATATATTGTAAAGCTCTTTTTGAGTGGATTGAAAGTTTCTAAATTTTTATATAAATTTGAAATATTCCTCAAATTAGATGAAGTATGATGATGTAGGATCCTGTAAATAAGACCATTAAGAGCCTAAATAAAACACCATCATGGTGCTTTTATACGTGAAACTGTTTCAGATCCTGTTCTTGGTGATTTTTCTTTGACCAGAGGACACTAGTCCTGATTTTCACCTTGGACAGAATTAATAAACGCTTTTAGCCCTCATGGGGACTGTGGGCCCACACTGCTTGGACTGAAAGTAGGACAGATTACGACGGGGAGCCTGATCAGGGCTGGATGGTGCCCTGCAGGTAGAAACTCTCCTGAAGCTGTTGCTTCAGCCAGCTGCTGCTGTTTAAAATAGACAACCACAGGCAGCGGGAGAATTTTTCTGTTGGCTGCTGGTTGTGGCCTAAATGCACTTTGTCACAATAAAGATGATTTATTTAAAGACCACACAGAGCACAGCAGGGGCAGTATTTCAAGCCATCATGGAAATTAGACCTTCACTCCCAGTGCTTTTTTTTTTACCATTCCAGTGGAATGAGCTTATAGCGAAGCTGTCAATAGCGGTTTTAATGGATGCTAATTCATCCTCCAGAGCTCATCATAAATGCCTAGCACCGTGCCTGTTGTGTAAGCAATGAATGGCATGATCATTACTGCAAAAGCGCAGTGCACCAACCACTTGTGTTTTATGACTCAGAAAAGCTGTGCTATTATAGAGGAAAACGTGTCATTTGGTCTTTATGATTCGACAATGTGTTCTGCAGGCTTAACGGCAAACCGCTGGCATGAGAAGAGACACCATTTTTGCTTTAAAACAAAACAAAAACAGTGTTTAATCCTGCTTTTTACAGGGTTGTGTCACTGCCTTCTTATTAGCACATAGATTACAGTTCATTCTTAATACATGTGCTGTAGGGAAAAGTGGGAATGTTTTACTTTATTTCCTGCCCATCTCATGGAAATTAAAATAGGTGGACCCCAGTCGTCTTTTCAGCAGAATCTTTTAAGGTGTTACAAAGAAAGATCATTCATTTTATATATTTTTGGGTAAGAGCTGAAAATTCTCTGTGCTTGTGACATTGAATGAAAATAAAGAACAGTTCTAACACAGTCGTCGGTGTCACCGAGCATTGAAGGCATGCTGATGAGGCTCGTCGAGGGACGTTGTTAGGTGTCAGAAATGAGAGCATGTTGGTTCAGGGTGAAAACAGACTGGATCAGACAGATAATCTCAGGAAATATCTACATCATGAAAGAAAATGCAAAAGCATCCTTTCCTCAGACGCTTTCGCTGCTACTCAACTCTGTCATCCAAGCTTTTTTTTTAAACCCATATTCTAATCTTGGACATAATAGAGATTAAGCTTCTCCTGTTTTTTTCATCTGAAGATTCAGGTTTTTTTTTTCTCTAGCTCCTAATCTCTTATCCCTTCTCAATACAGGAAGGCTGTCTGAAGTGACCTACAATCTTACCGCTTAGAGAAAGAATGTGAGTAAGGATTATAAATCAGGAAATGGCTCATTTAAAATACGGATTTTCATTTATGGAAGCAAGAAAGATGAGAACAGTCAAAACTCAGAGCAGCTTCACACTCTCAACTCTCCTAAATGCATGCACAAAAGATTAAATTCAGTAGTTCTTTTAGGTTCGAGGATAGTGTTTTTTTTTTTAGTCAAACACATAAAACAGTGTATCTGGAGATGTTGACATCTCCAAGTGCCTCAAACCCTCAAAATCATTTGTTCAAGCTGCAGAGGCTACCAAAGCCTTTACCTTTATTGGGTATTCTCTAATAATATTCATGTCTTTTCTGTAGGAAAATCTTCAATCCAGTAGTAGCTGCATGATAGTACAGTTGGCACCATTTCCTTTCGTGAAGTTGGCATGTTCTCCCCATGCATGCAAGAGTTTTCTGTTGGTTCCTCCCACAGATCAAAAACCTGCATTCCAGGTTAAAACTGTATGTTGCTTTGGAGAAAAGGGTCTGCTTAATGCCTAAAAATAAAATTTAGCAGCCATCAAAACTAATGGATTAAAATTTTACCTGCATGTATGAAAAAAACCCATAAAGGGCCACGCCTAGATCATCATCTGCAATGTGACTAAAGTAGGGGTTGGGACCCCCCTGTGGGTCATGAAACACTACGATGAGGGCCTTGAGATTATTTCCACAAAGCAGATTAAACTGAAGAATAATATGTATCTGGTATATTTAAACCATTGTTAATATAAAAGCTAAAAATATCGAACCATTAATGCATCCGTGGTGCAGTATGAGTTAAAGCTGTTTGACTTATTAGCTTTCAGCAATGGTTTTACAGTTTAACCAGTAATATGTGCTATCTTGTTATCTTCTCTGGTCAGAAACTAAACAGTCTGGGAACCACTTATATAGATGCATCATCTTTATAGGCATCAAATGCATACAAAATATGCTTTAATATGCTTAAAACTGTGTGTTGAGACTGTTTTGGTCAGACGTCTGAATGCTAACCTGTGAAAATAAAGATTAAAGGTGTCCTAGAGTTCAAAATGTTTCTTCTTCACTTCCTCCCTGTTGTGATGGACTCATTAATAATCATTTAGGTTGTCATATTTCTTTGCAGTACCCATTAATCTTGTTCCAATAAAACACCCAAAAAATAGATGTTGCTGTGCTGTAGAAGTAGTGCTTAGTGTTAAAGGGGTCCTAGGGTTTAAAGCCATGTTTACCTTGTTTTTTGAATAAAGGCAGCTTGGGGTGTCTAATGTGGCATACCAAAAAGCCTGTTCCATCTCCAACTTGCTTTCCTATGTAAATTAGTTCCTTTGGTTCCTTCTCAGAAAAGCTGGTTTAACACGTCATAAGCCTAGACACACCATCTTAAATTTTCCTGTTCCAAACAATGACTGTACAAAAAACATGGACAAACCCTCTGACGTCACCTTTAGAAAGGACTGAGTTGAAGCTCAGTTGGCGAATTCGATTAACGCCATTTTGGCCGTGTAGCACATCTTGACACTACTAAGAGGTGGAGCTGAGAGAGGCAAAATTCTGAGGATCTGAGTCTGCCATTGCACCCAGCTACAAGCTAAATGAGCTAACCGAAGCTAACAGAGGTTTTTTTGGGCACTTTTAGCCAGAAAAACACAGTTGAGCTGAGCACACATCAACTCACCGTGCTACTGAGTTTCTGTGGTCTCCCTAAGAGAGTTCCACAGGCAACTAGCACAGCCTTGGACCGCAGCAAAGAGGGTGCCCGGGCCACGTGAACCCATACTCCGGTCCTCCGCAGCGGTCGGAGATCTGCAGGGCAACCACTGCCTCTGGGCTCTGGCTGTGGTGGAGCCTGGTAGCGGCAGCTGAACCAGGCTGTAAACATGTTCATTATGTGAAATTGGCATTTTTAACATGGCAGTCAATGAGGATTTGCTTGCTTCTGGTGCCAGCCCCTAGCGCATGAGCGTAGAACAATTGCTGTCACTTCCGTGTTGGCTTCACACATTTCAGACAAAGGCTGCCCCTTGGTTCCAACCCACTTCAACATTGGTTTTATATAACCTTCAATCACGGTTATGCTAATCACAGAACAACGCTAGCTTAAGCTTCTGCTAACACTAGCTGAGCTACTGCTAATGCTAGCCTGAGCTACTGCTAACGTCCTTGTTGTTTTAGAGCAAAACAACAAAGAAGAATGATGAAGCACTCAAGTTCCAGGATGTACTAAGGATATACAGCTTTTGGTCCTTGTCCTCTTCCTTGTTTGTCCGCAACCCCCCACCACCTCCACCACGGGCCTAAATTTGATGAATCTGTGTCTCTCTTGGGTAAAGTTTGAAAAAACTGCTATCAAAACCCAACTTTATTCTCCATAATTCAACTCAGAGCTGAAAACCTTTCTTGCTCTTTGAGCCTACAGTGATAACTTCTGGTTATTATTGAAGCAATTAGGTACAGAAATTAGATGTCATGAAGTTGTAACAACATGATGGCTTTCTGGTGAAAAAAAACGTGTTCATCTTGTCAGACTGAGCTCCTCTGACGTCCATTTAATCGCACAAGAAGGAAAACTTTTAAGTCAGCATGTTGTCGCCAGGTGGTTTGATCAGCGCTGAATCCAGTTAATTAAACCTCTCATCCTGATGATTTGTGACTATATGCATAGGGGATTACCGAGATCAATTTCAGATTTACGTGGGAGAGAAAATCAATGTTCACAAAAATGATCCTGACTGGCAGATTAAAGACATCAACCTCGTGGAGGAGGAATAAACCGTCTCTCATCTGCATGTGGTTGTTTCTCACTGTCTCTCACTCTAGCTCATTTCCCTCAGCTCTGTCGCTCAGTTAGTCAGTGTAACGCAATTTGATTTAGTTCATTGGAATTAGTGATACTTGAAAGGTCATGGTGGAGACTTTAAATGAAAATGGGATTGGAGTTAATCAAATCAGAGAGCATTTAATATTTGTGCTTGTGTGCATGTGTGTTGTCTGCATGCATTCGAGCTGCACAACCAATCGGGGATCAAATAAACAACAATGATCAGGGCTAATCGCATCCTAATATTCTAGTTTAAATAGTGGCATAGCCATCTTTATGGTAAAAAATAAGTTATATTTTGTCCAAGATAGGTTTTTCTCATATTTTTTTCGAGGAGATGACTAAATAGTCAAAAACTAAAACCTGACATTTATGATGAATGATATTTTGAAAAAACAAAAAAGTTTTTTAGAATAAACTTAAATGTCATTGTTCTTTATTTTAATATTATTTTTCATATTTCATGGTTTATAAACCAATTCCCAAAAATGTAAAGGAAATTTGTCCATTTTTAGCTTTATTTTGTCTTTATTACCATTTTTTCACAAATGAAGTTTCCTACAAATTTTGAATTATTGTTAATGTTGATTGTGATTACATATTTCCTTTTCATTTCCATGTAGGACATTACTCACACTCAGACTTAAAGCTGAATTTTTTTTATTTTATTATCTTTAAGTAACAGTCTTTTAAAGCAGGGGTTCCCAAATTGGGGGTCAGGACCCCATGTGGGTCCCCATAAGTTTGCAGGGTGTCCCCACAATTTTGTCTTTGCTGAGGTTGTGAGGTTATCAAGATTTTATTTGTAAAAATTACATTTATAAAATCCCAATAACACACCCTACAGTATAATCAGAACTCCATATAAAAGTTATAACTCTGTATGTCTGTATAAAGTTTGTAAATGATCACATTTAATGTGTTTATGTGTGTAGGAGTTGGGGTTGGGGGTCCTGGCTTGTCATGGACACGGGGAAGGGGGTCCTTAAAGAAAAACTTTGGAACCCCTGCTTTAAAGGAACACGTGGCAGTTTTGACTTCCTTTTAGCACCCCCTAGTGTCCATTTAGTAGAACCAAAAGTGAAAGTGATCTGCTGAAATGTCTCCTCAGCCTTCATTAGTGTCTACAGGAGCGGTTCATCACTAAATCAAATAAATCAACTGTGTTAATGATCTAAAACAGGGATTCCCAAAGTGGGGTGCGCGAGCTGCCGCTAGGGGGTGCGCAAGGTAAAAAGTGTAATGGCGGTGATTACACAAAAAAAATTACACATAAAACAATGCCGCCAATTTGCCGCAAAGCTGATGCGCATCTGGGAGCCTAAGGTCATTTATAAGAGCTCAGACCGTGGCGGTAATGTTGCGCAATCATGTCCGTTTTATAAAAGATTACTCGATGGCGGCATAAAGGAGGTATGGGGGCGGTCTCTGCGCTTCCGTGTATCTTGGACATAACTTGCTTTTTATTGCGATCGAAGCCGTGCTCGTTAAGTTTTCACAAGCAGGTGTGTGTCATCCACCATCCCAGCTGTCAGATAATCTGCAGATCTAACGGAGAGAAGCTCCTGGAGCTCTGCATCGCTCCAGTTTATCATCTCAAACTTATGCCTGTGTTTACTTTCATTTTCAATATAGCTCCTGTCCAGAGCTCGGCATTAATTCATCACGTGATCATGACACCGGCACGTGTGTCTTATAAAAAGGGCACAGTGTTTTTTCCCCACACAACACAGATGTGTATATTAGGGTTGGGTATACCGTGCAATCATGGAAAATATGCAGCTGCGGATGTGTTCTAAAGAATGACTTTAACGGCATTATACCTGCTGTTATATGGTCACTGACAGCAGCTACATTTAAGTTTCACTTATAATCGGTCATCCTGGACATGATCATCCTGAGAGTTTTAGCTGAAAACAGCTGCTGGACTTTTCTGGTTATCTTGAAGACATTTAGCCTCTCATCCTAGAGGCTCCTTCAGTTCCCAGACTTTAGGAGGCTGTGAGTTGTGGTCAGAAACAAACACACTGATTGTGCTGCAAGCCTTTTTTTTCTTTCTTTCTTGAAAACATGTTTTTGGGGGATGGGGGTGCGTCAACACGGTCGGACATAAAAGGGGGTGCGCGGCTAAATAAGTTTGGGAACCGCTGATCTAAAACATGAAGGAAACATGCTGGAAGCAGACTGCAGCGCCATGCATGTCAGCTCCACTTTACTAAGTCCAACAGACCGGACCACCACTCTGAAGTTGCAAGTGCGGTATTCTGGCCACAGAGGGCGGTGGGGGTCTAAGTGACATTTCATTAACCCTGTAAATGGTCATTTAAGCACATACTGGCTCAAAAACATAGTTAAAAAATATGAAAAAGTTGCATAGTATGGATTTAAACATCAATCAAATGTATGGTAGCCTTTTGTTTCTTATTTTGATAATTTACCTGTTTTTGTGGTTGTTTCTTTTAATTCTTTAGTGGATTCATTTTTGTGCTTTGATTTGGTGTTTCGAAACATGTTTTGTGTTCTTTGAGTTAGATCCAGCATAGCAGGGTGTTTTTTTTTTATTTTTGTTTTGTGTTATTTGTTCAGTTGTAAAAATTAATTTAAAAAATTTTGTTCAAAAAAAAAAAACACCAATAAAACAAGACATGCTGTCCACCTCTGCTGCTTTATCTCTGTAGCTGTTGGATTTCTGCAGAGAATAATGAATCCTCTTTGAAATCTCTCTAACCTTTTGTCCTGTGACAAATGAAAACATTACCTCATCAGTCATGCTGGTCATTTATGTGAGTATTATTTAAACCTTAACAGATTGATTTGTCTTCTCACAATCTTTTCTCCCTCTTCCCTCTGTTTCTGCTCAACTTTAACCTTTTTTAAATCACCATGAAAACTATTAAGACTTTCAAATGTGTGTCAGTTGACTCTGAAATCAAGAAGTAGAAGAGGCAGAGGATCGTGTTGCTATTCTTTAATGTTTTATCAAATAAAATGATTTGATTGGTGCAGTCTGTTCAGTTAAAGGTTTTTAAATGTCTGACATAATACACCCTACAGTACACACAGATGTGTACTTGTCAAACACATTTTTATTATATATAATCTTTATTATCTGTTTGTCGCATGGTTGCATTTCCAGCTTCATCCATCAGTTTCATTCCGTTTTCCTGTCAGAAGACACCTGCTAGTAGACGGTTATTCCTTCATCAATCTCATTGAGCTCCTCTGGATGTTTCCCATCTTGCTGTCTCCAAATTTACATTTCATCCTGTCTAACTACATATTTCTATCCCCTACCAATTCTCTCTAGTGTTTGTGTTTTAATTTGATGATTTTCTTCTTTTTCCATTAAAGAAAAAAAAAAAACATCGTCAATATGTATTTTTCTTTTCATCATGACTAAAATCCATTTTTATCTCTCGTTCCAGCATGATTTCATGAGCAAACAGCCTCAGGACATTTATTTAGCAGCCAGTCTTTGCAATAGTCTGTAATTATCATGCTCATGTAAGACACGGCACATTTTAATGCTGCTGTGGTTCTAGGCAAAGGTCAGAGCCACATTGCTCTTTAGAGCACTGAAAGCATGCAGGTCAGCTACAAACAAGAAGCCATGTGGAAGACAATCTTAATGCTTGATGCTTAGGTGAAAAACTGTTGAATTAATCTAAATGGACACAATAGATGTAATGAAAGGCCTGTAGAAAAGCAGAACTTTAGTACTCACTTAAATAAGACTTTAAAATTATTTTCTCACCTTTGACTGAGATTTTTGCAGCATCTGAGGAAGAAAAACAACAATACATTATTAAAGTTGTGCTTAAAGGCCAGAGATGTTTCTCAAGATAAATGATGGACTGGTGAAGAAGGAAAAGACTATTACTGAAGTCATTAAGGCTGCTCTGAGTGAACCATCTGCTCTGTGGGTCTTGTCCTCATACATGTGCTAAAATCTGCCTTTTATTTCTGCACATGTAGACCTTTAGTGACTCCGAATATGAAAGGATAAAATGTGTGTTATTCCACACGTTGCTGATGTGTGACCATCCTTCCTTGCAGGTGCACTGACCCAGAACCAGGTCCACCCGCTCCTCAGATCTCTGCCGCTGCCGGGTCGGCCCCTTCAGTCACAGACTCATCCTCAGCTGGAGCACTTCCTGCCTCTCAGGGTCAACGGCTCCTCACCGCTCAGCCTCTTTCCCAATTTCAACACCGTAAGACACCTTAAAACATTTCTCTAATTCCCATTCCAGTACATGTGGGAGTAAAAGATGTTTTTTTGTTTATCCCTGAGATGGAACTGACTAAATGTTTGCACTAGATATTGTAACATCAAATCAAACATAAAAATGTTTATTTTTCTCTTTTAATTGAAAAAAATCAGTCATAATTTTCCCACCAACATGTGTGTCTCACCCTCAGATGGACCCAGTTCAGAAAGCGGTGATTAACCACACCTTTGGCGTGAGTCAGACTAAGAAGAAACCCATCATATCGTGTAACATCTGTCACCTTCGCTTCAACTCCACTGTGAGTCAGAGACTTCGTTTTAGAAAAGCAAACATTTAAAGAACTTCAGAAGTGGTAAAACTATAAAGATCGGACAAAATTTACCTTTAACACAAGAACGTATGAGGGATGAGCAAGGACCTAATGGACTGGCAACACTATTTTGATTCCTGAAGATTAAAATCTCCGTCTTAGATTTGTTCAACTTCAAAAAGTTTATGAACATCCATTGTTTAATCTCAGTCTATTAAGGAGTTAATTGTGTCGGGAACCAACGGCAAATAAATTTGAAGGTCATCGGCAAAGCAATGAAAGGTGATGTCAAAAATAGAACCTAAAGGTAGCATATAAAATAAAAAGAGCATCTGCCCCAAAATGGATCCCTGAGGGACACCACTGGTCAATGATACCGTCTCGGATGTAAAAGAACCCAGTCTTACAGAAAAAGATCTATCCTGTAAATAAGAACTAAACCATTGAAGGACATTGCCTTTAAGACCAACACACAATATGGTGGTCAATAGTGTCACCCTGCACGCTGCAAGTTTCCATGAAGACAATTCATTCATAGTCAAAACTTGAAAGCAAACCTGCTTTGTTGCATTGACTTTCAATATAAATTCATTTATAACTGAGAGTTCAAGTTGTTTCAGTACAGAGGTGGTGGAACAGTGTGAACTCCTACCTCACTAGCATGCTATACACAGTAGCTTTAAATGGGAGCAGATTCCTCCCTCTGACTCACGCAGAATCATACTGAAGGATCAGTGTGCACTGACATTCAGCATGGCCAAAGGACTTGTATACCCTTTGCTTTGCCCTGAATCCCCCAAATCACCTTTTGACCCTTGATGGTGCCCTTTACGCTTATGTAGCCGTCCAAGTGTTATGCAGTGTTTACAGCTGAAACACTGTGTGCACACAGTCATGGAAAGACCAACCTCTGCACGCTTTGAATTTGAATGTGCATTTGCAGTTTATACAATGTGTTCCTGGAAACAAATTGACATTTTTCAGCAATGCCAATTCATCTAGCAACTTTATAGGATTCAGATTTTATGTTTGAGTATTTAGATTCACATACTGAGTATGCATTACTATATTTTATTAGTAACTGGCTTTTAATGGCCATCAAATCATAAGAACAAATGGAAAGATTACAATGAACTATTTTCATGCTGTTTACACACAACTAAGGGATTGCACAAACTTACAGGACTGCAGAATATTATCTTGCACAAAAAAATAAACTAGATTGTTTTCTTTTCAATGCAGAATTGAAATAGTCATTTGAAAATGCTTTATTTAAATTAGCCATTTAAATTAATTTGTCATAAATAAAATTGATATAGTTTAACTGAAGATAGTTGCTTCAAAAACCTTGAAGGTGCAAAGAAAATTAGTTAAATGAACTAGTGATTTTTAGTGAAACTGAATGATCATAGGTAGATACAACTCAACTCGTTTGGTTTCTGCATGTGTAAAATCTAAAATGGTTTTGGGGAATGGGTGTCATAAATCTTTAGTAAACTCAACTAATCCAGGGCTAGTGTTGGGCAATATTGCCAAAGTTTAACACTGCGATATCTTGGTCCTTTATACAATACATGGCTTAAAATGTTAATTCCTATAACTGTGATATCTTAGCTTTCATGTTTTGAGGTCCACTCTCAGCACATTGTGGAACTTGACTTTAAAGTCTTTAACACGGCTTATATTCTCAGAACACTGTTCACGTTTCTGCTGGTCCAATGCTACCCCTAGTGGCGTGGAGTGGTACTGTAACTAATAACTGAACACACCACTGAATCGGGATACCACAGTAGCCTGATGTGTTGGTGAATCTCAGACACCGACTCTCCAACCTGAGAAACCATTTTTATTCATTATATTTGAAAATGATCGATCACTTTGAGTTTAACATGCAGGTTGAACTTTAAAATTTTGTCCTACCCCTACTTGGCTCGCGACAGGAAGGCTGTTGGTTTAGCGTCCAGGAAACAGCAGACAATTGGCCTCTTGGCCAGATCGTCGTTGTAAATGAGAATGAGTTCTCAATCGACTCATCTTGATAAATAAAGGTTAAATAAACAATGTCTCGGCTAGTAGAAGCTAACGTTAGCATTAGCATCTCCACCACACAGCAGAACTCCTCCAGGCTTGTGTTATTTGTGAAGATAAAACTTCAATGATGCAGAGCAAACAGAGTCAGTGGTAGAGTAATGTTGCTGTTATCCAATCAGAGGAGAGATGTCCAAATATCAGGAAATTAGACTCCAACTCCTATCATCTGAAGCTACTTTTTCCTCTGGCTGAATTCGCCATGCTGAAACTGGTGCACTGGAACTTTTTTCCCCTAAGTATGACTAATGGGGCATTAATTCCTACTAGGGCTGCACGATATTAGGAAAACTTGCGATATGCGATAACAGTGCTTAAAGGAGCTAGAGGCAGGAAAAAAGAAACGATGCTCACGAGCGACGCGCCTTCTCTGCGAGTAACTGCAGCCCAGCACGGGAGCGTGCACAGCCTATGTATAAATATAATATACTTTGATTTATAGTGAAGCTTGCTTTGGAAATTTGGTAAAATTACTTACAGTGAGTTAAACTTAATGACCACTGTTTGAAAACAGCCAGAAGTTCAGGTACCTGAGTTAGAGTTAATAAATCATTCACCCTTTCATAATGTCATTAATCAACTAAATTCCATGGGACAATTTATTTCTTAATTCATTTTAAGGACTGAAGACAGCTCTGGCAGGGGTTTTGTGATCTGTTACACAGCATTAGCACCTGTTAGCATGGGCCAAAAGGCAACTAATCCTTGTAAAAACAGGTTTGTTCAAGGTCTTACTTACAAATCTGAACCACTCATACGATGGCATGAGCTGTGATGTGTTTATAATCCCTGTGAGAAATTAAACTAAATAATTAGACATAGCTGAATATTAGCTGTGAAAAATGTACACTCATTAGTCCAATGAATGATCAAGTATTTCTGATAGGCCGCCCGCTTTTGATTACATCATTCAGTGACTTCTATTTGTGTGTATGCGTGTGTGTGTGTGTGTGTGTGCGTGTGTGTCTGTGTGATGGCTAGACCCAGGCAGAGGCCCACTACAAAGGTCACAAGCATGCTCGAAAGCTAAAGGCCTTAGAGAATCAGAAGAACCGCCAGAAGAACGGACACAGCCAGTCCTCGGCATCAAAAGACGGAGACGGAGAGGACAATCTGATGGGAGGAGCAGCAACAACAACGGACTTGCAGCTGAAAGACAAAACAGGTACAAGTTTTTTTTTCTTTTTATAAAACCAGCCCTCCCCCCTCTGAGTAATTAGCTGTAATTGAAGAGAATAAGTGCTACGGCTTGGAAGCTGCCACTCAGCTGGTTAATTACCAGCCATTACCTGTCCTGCTATCATTGGTTCTGTCAGATAGATAATTACTCCTATCAAGCAAAGACATTCAGCAGGATCACGAGCATTAAAGCATTTAAAGAAATGCAAATGAAAATCCGGAGAGGAGAGGAGACGTGTGACACGTCTTGGTGCTACACAGCAAATTCAGCATGCTCAAATTAACACTGTCAGAGTTAAATTCAACACTTTTAAAGTGTCTACATGGGTCCACACCAGTAAGAGTTAATTTAACTCTTTTTGGGGAGGTGGTACTTTAACTCTGATTTTGTGTCAAAAACCAACTCTTCTCTATGCTGGTGTTGATTAGGAAACACTCCTTTTTAACACTCTGGTTTGACTCTCATGTCAGTGTTACATATCAACTACATAACTCTTTTTAGTGTTATTCTTAGTGTTAAATTGGACCAACACCTCAAAATTAACACTTAAATTTGCAGTGTATGGATTTAAAGTGACACTTGCTCATTAGAAGTCCCAAATGAAATATTTCATTTAAAACCCACAAATAATTATTAATCATTTCTTTAAAAAAAACACACATAACTTTCTAATGTTTCTATTCATCTGATACACTGAACGACTTTGCAGTTTACTGTTTTACTTTCTGCCAACCATCAGTCATGTAGCTTCTCATTCTGCCTGACAACAAAATATCACCACCGTCTTTTCTATTCCCTCTGTCTGCTTTTCCTTTCCATTATTGATCCTCTACCTCCCATTTTCTTGCAGCACCTATCAATTTCCCCCTTGAAGCACATAATGATAAGCTTGTTACCTTCGGTGGTTGCCATGGTTGTTGATTGATGTGATGGAGGGAGCTTCGGCAGAGAGAGCCAACAAATGACAGAGAGGCACAGGGACAAAGGAAGAGTGATTAAGATGACAGGGAAGAGGAAGAAAAGATATGAAAATGTTAGAGATGATAGACAAAAGAGAAGGAAGGTGCAATCAGATATAAAATAGATTATATATATTTTCAAACTTTATTATATTGATTTTGTACATTTTATTCATATCCAGTTTTAAAGGCTGCTGAATTAATTGATCACCAATAAAAATAAATAAATGAATATATCCATAAAACTCCTAGACCCAAACACTTACAGCATCTATTTTTAACCACAAGTATTATTTGCTTTTATTTAACCAAAAAACAGAGAATATATTCAGGTTTCCCAACTATCGTCACAAGAAAAAAGAAAATACAATTATTTTTAAATATGTTACAGATCAAAATTTCCCTCAAACTGTTAGTTTGTTCATTTTAGAAAAATAGGAATCCAAATTCAGGATTAAAAATCCATTTAACACCATTCAAAAGGTGGGCTATTGGCAGAATCATTTATAAAAGTAAACAATGACTGAAGGTTAAAAAAATGTAACTTTCTATGTTTTAAGCAGCTTGTTTTCCCCTCTGTCCCCAGACTCCAACACTTCATCCCAAACAGCACAACAGCATCCAGAAAACACCCAGGAGTGCTCAGCAACAGCTCCGCCTTCATCCGCAGACTCCTCACCACCCCCCTTGGCTCACCAGACTCCACAAACCTCCTCAGAATCGGAGCTTTCTGATCCACCTTCAAGCAGTCCACATGCAGATGCGTGCAGCCCAGACTCTGCTTCAGCACCACACTCTGACATCCAGGGAAGCTCCACAGGAGGAGAGGAGGAGGAGACGGGGAAGGAGGCCAGGGATAACAAAAAGCATCTTCACTGTCCAACTTGCAAAGTGACAGTCAATTCCAGCTCCCAGCTGGAGTCTCACTGTAGCGGTATACAATTTCACTTTGCTACTTTAAAGACTATTTTCTTCTGAATCTTTTCTACTTCACTAATCTGACGTTTGACTCTCCCCTCTGGCTGGCTGAATCAGGGTCGAAGCACAAACAGATGCTAGATGGTCAGAGCAGCCATCGTTCACATCGCAGAGTCAAATCGGGATCATCTCCGAGGCCAAAAAGCCGAATTAAACAGCGAATCGGGAGCAAGAGCAGAGCGGTGGTTATGACCAATCAGGCCTTTCACTGTGAGCTGTGCCAAGTGTCTGTTAACTCAGAAACACAGCTGAAGCAGGTAAATGGGCTGATGCATTATCATCGTTTCATTTACATAGGTTTACAAATGCTCTAAATGTTTTTTATCTTGTTTCTCTTTTAGCACATGAACAGCAGGAGACACAAAGAGCGCTTGGCGGGGAAGCCTATGAAGACTAAGTTCACCCCCTATAATAAACTGCACCCCAATGTTATCTTTGCGGTAAGAGCCATGTGTACATACGTTTCATTAGTTTTCTGTTAGTTCACATAGTTTGTGTTCAGTTACATAATTCATGCTCAAGCTTGGCCAGATGCAAGAGAAGAGATGCAACAGCATCAATAAAACTTGGTGAATAGAAAGAAGGGTTTTGTTTCAAAGCAGAAGGATATAATGGGTAAAACTAAGATGCACCTTACTTCCCATTAGGGATGTAAGAAAATATCAATACACTGAAACATCGCAATATTTTGTTATGATACTGAATTGATATTTAAAAGCAGTGTATAGATTTTTATTGAGCATTTACATGCAAACATTTACTGTATTTCTTTTGTGTGGTGCAATTCAAACTCCGACTGCTAGGGGGCAGCAGTTTTTACCACCATCATTCTGATGAAACAACAAGATCACTTGATAAAACTGGATGTGTCTTTGAAGCAGGCCTGAGTTTTCCAACTAAATTCAGTGTTAAAAATCACAAACATCATCTGGCTCTTAGTTTTGCAGTATCATCTCATCTGATCACCATTCTTGCCAATAAACTCAAATACAGGCCATTAACACTCCCCTACTTCTATTCTGTCCGGTGTTAGCTGTAATGATTGATCACGATGGCAGGGTATTGCTGCTATCGCATATATATATATATATATATATATATATATATATATATATATATATATATATATATATATATATATATATATATATATATATTTAGTAGTAGTAGTAATTTGCTGGCTCTGATAGATGGATTTTATGGGTTTTTTTATTGATTTTTAGATGGGTTCTTCTTTTAGGGATTGTTTTATCTCATACTCTGTAGCACTTTGAGATTCTTCTGTAATGTAAAGTGCATTATAAATGGAATGTATTATTATTATTATTATAGTAAAAATTAAGGAGACCAAACATCAGAATGTGCTGTTATTTTGTAGGCCCCGGCATGGCGTCCCACTCCCATTCATTGTCCTGATTTTTGTTTCAGACTAAACTGGCCCTGCAGAAGCAGCTATCCAAAGCCCTGCCGGCAGGGCTCCTGGCCAGCCCGCTCAATCCAGCTGCTTTGTGCACCATGACATCTGGACCTCTGGCTCTACGTCTGCCTCCAGGTCCTGCCGCCATTATCCAGGGACCCCTCATCAGCCCCACACTCTTCAGGCCTGCACCTGGACCTCTGAGGGCCACACACACGCCTATTATCTTCTCTCCTTATTAGCAACAAGCACAATGGACTCAGAGTTGTGGACCTAACCCAGCCAAAGCTGGACTATAGCAGAAATCACTGACCCAACCTGCCGTGGACCATGGTCCAGCTCTGCCTGAGTGACACTGAGACGCTGCAATCAGAGTGAAAGCAGCACGATGACTTGAACTGAGATGTTCAGTCCTCGGGTGTGGATGGAGATTTCAGCTCTGACCGAGCAGTGTGTCAACCTTTAAAGTGAAAGCGTCATCTCTCAGCTGTTTCCTGTCAGCACACACTTGAGTGCTTGATCCTCAGGATCTGGACCTCTCTGCAAGCCATAATGATGTTCATCTTTTAGGTTTTTATATTACAGTAATACACTAGGATGTATTTAAATTCATTTTAGAGCTTTCTAGTCTAACTCGAGGAGGACAAATTGTTAAATATGTTTTAGTTTTCACAAATAAATCAGAAGCGGGAAACTTCATTAAACCCAGTTAATATATAATCTGTTTAAATGTGTAAAAAAGAGACAATAAAGATCTGCAATTTTGCACCCCTATAAATATTTGTATCTCATCAAAGTTGTATCTTTACCAACATCATCTGATCTGCATTTATATATATTTACACAATTTTCTGTTTGTCTCCTGTTTTCTGTGTAATAGGGTGACAATCAACCATCACTCTGATGTGAACAGATAAATATTTGCCAAACTAAGATAGAGAGCATTTAATGTATAAAACTACATGGTTTATAACACATTTATTTATTCCAAAACTACATTTGTTTGACAGGAGCTGTAATAATGTGTTTTCTGCTTGATTAATGGGAGGTTACGCTTTAGGTCACCCTGTTAATTGTGTCATTTATAGTTAGTCTTTTAAATAAATACAACTCCAATTCTCATCCTAATCTGGGTGCTAGCTACAAACACAACATGAAATATAATGTAGTAAAAATGTTTAATTAGCCCAGAATATGTCTTCACTGGACACATTCTTTATTAACATTTTCTGAAGCACTTTAAAATGTCACATTTTTCCTTTTAAATAAATGTTTCAGTGCTGTTTACAGAAAGCTAAACAGGGAGACTTAAAGTGTTTCAAGGAAGATCTCTCAACCGGCTGATGGTGTTTGTGCAATAAAAGTAAGCAGATACTCTGTTTCTCATATACATCTAAATAATTTATGTTTTGAAATGTGTTGAATTATTACAATAGTTTTTTCAACAGTGATTACAACAAGATCAACTTTTGTTTAAGATATTCCTCGTGGCTCTACTGAAGCAGCCTAAGCAATATGTATTTTATTTGTCATCTGGTAAGATTACTGACTTGTGTAACTGTGCTTTTTTTCCAATAATGTAAAACGTGTATTCCACATGAACTTATAAATATTCCTGATTTTTACTTGTTTGTGTTTGTTTTTACTTGATATAGGTGTGTGTTTGTCTCTAATTGATACATTTATTAATTGCCTTGTAGCTAGGACTCTCAGTTTTGACACACATTCAGTATTGTCTTACATCACATTATGATAAAGATTATAAATAAAATGTGTTTTTAGTATAAATCTGTCTTAAAGAGCAAAGGGAGCCACCGTTTTAAAGTCAAAGTTGTTGAGAGTTGTTCTTACTGGAGCAGTAATTACAAAGTACTGAAGTACTAATTACCACAAGTAGGAAAATGTCACTTAGTTGTCGGAAAATAGTCTATAAATAGCGAATTGGAAGGCTTGTTTTTTCTTTACCATAAAACCCAACTAAGGCACACACACCAGGACCTGATCATTCTCTGCTGATAATGGTAATGAACAAAAGTGATCCACAAATAAAAATGTGTCCCAAAATTCTAATAATGAATCTAAAGATGCTTTGATAGTTAAATTAGATATTAATCCATCTTCACATTAACTGCTCCAAATAAATTGAATGACTAGACTGATTCAGAGGAACCATCAAGACACCTGACCCTGCTAACAGGTACCGATTAATGGTGATCACAGTGTGACTGCGTTAACTGCTGAAAACAGCACCACACACTGTAGTCTTGATGGCGATGGTGGCAGAGGAGTTAAGTCGTCGCCTTGCAATTGGAAGGTTGCAGGTTCGCGACCCACTCAGTCTGTTGCTGTCGTTGTGTCCTTGGTCAAGACACCCCGCCTTGCCTGCTGGTGGTGGTCAGAGGGACTGGTGGCGCCAGTGTACAGCAGGCACCGCCTCTGTCAGTGCGCCCCAGGGCAGCTGTAGCTACGATGTGGCTCATCACCACCAGCATGTGAATGGGTGTGTGAAGCGCCTTGGGGGGTTGTAGGACCCTAAGAAGGCGCTATACAAAATACAGGCCATTTACCATTTTTTGAGTCTCCTGCAACGTATGAAATTAATTAATAAGATGCATTCGAATGTCTTTTAATAGCTCCCAATAACAATCGAAGGTTGAAACTCTATTTCCTAGTATTTCAGCGAATGTCCTTTAAATGGTGAATTTGAGTATTTATCTTGTAAACAGCTGATACCAAAATTTCTGGTGCCACAGTTTAACCTCCTGAGACCCTGCGTACTCATATGAGGACATTGCATTTTTGCCTTTCTGCACCATAATAATTCCTTTTTTAAAACTTTGACCTATTGGCCTCATTTGGGGCCACTGGCCGCACCATCTAGTGGTCAAAGAACAACACTACACCCATTTACCTGAAAATAAAATGGAGGGAGTGTCAGCCAAAACCTTCTATGGCCACTCCCGACACAAAAAAGAGCCAGGTAAGAGTTCAATTCAGTTTTCATCAATGAATCTGTAGTATTTATGCAAAGTAAAGTCTATTGCTTCATATGAATTGCAAATGTGTGATATTTTGAAAAGATTAGCCAAATAAAACATTCCTAAACATGAAGTACTTGTTTGAGGACATCGGGATTATGTTAGGTTCTCAATTGTGCCATGTGGTAAGATAAACTTGCAAACTTTTGCAAAAACTTACAGGTGAAAATAAATATTGTCATTTAAAATTTTTTACAACTATGTGTTCAGATAAGCTTGAAAATGTTTTGAGCATAAAAAAACAATTATTTCTTGCAATTGAGACCTTTATTCAGCTTTAGAAATAATTAGCTAGCTAGCTAGCAAGCAAGTCCGAGTCATATGTATGCAATCTGTTTTTTATAAATTTTTACTGCAGTTTGGAGATTATTTTATTATTTTATTGTTACAGGAAAACTTTCATTGTCAAAAGCAGAACAACTGCTCAATGCGATTGCAGAAAACTCTGATGTTGAAGGTTTATCAGATGGTGAAGACAATGATCTGGCTTTGGATGGAAATGTTCCACATTTTTTTGATGATATGACTGTGGAGCATCNAAGTGCATTACTAAAAAAAGTTTATGTATTTTTTTGCATCAGCTCTGAACTAGGATGAACCAGGACATAGAGAGCCCAGAGGAGACCCGAGCAACGATGGACGTGGACAGCGCTGGAAATCTGCTCCATTTACTCCAAACATTGTTCAGTTTCAGGGTGAAGAGGATGACCTGATAAATGAACGAGCAAATTGGCAGCCAATAGATTATGTGGAGCAGTATATGGACTCACAGTTGATGAAACTCCTTGCTGACTGCACAAATAGCATGTCACTAGCTAAAAATGGCAAGTTGCTCAATACTACAGTGGAAGAAATGTACCACTTTTTTGGGGCAGCAATCTTGATGTCCTGTGTGCATTATCCCCACACAAGAATGTTCTGGTCCAATGCTTTTCAGATCCCTGCCATTAGTGACAGAATGTCATGTGATCGGTTTTTCAAACTAAGGAGCAATCTGAAAGCAGTAATTGATGATGACATTCCAGAAAACCAGAAGAAAGCGGAAAGATTCTGGAAGGTGAGACCTTTTATGGATCGTGTACTCAAAGGATGTCGCCTTCAGGTTCAACCAGAATGTGTCTCAATAGATGAGCAGATGATCCCGTTTACTGGAGCCTGTCCATTCCAACAGTATGTGCCACTAAAGCCCAATCCAGTGGGGATGAAGAACTTTGTTCTGGCATCACCAGGTGGAATTGTACTGGACTTTGAAGTCTATCAAGGTGCAAAAACATTTAGTTTACAGGTTGAGGACTCAGAAGGACTGGGTTTAGGTGCACTGGTAATCAAACGTCTGTGTGGAACACTACATGCTGGTACAAAGGTGTACTGTGATCGATTCTTCACCACCATACCAGCTGTAGATTTCATGGTGGAGAAGCAGGTGTACCTTACTGGTACAGTGATGAAGAACCGGGTCTCCAAGGCAATGGAGAAGCTACCTAGTGACAAAACCCTGAAACAGCAAGGAAGAGGGGCCTCAGCGACAGTCACCCGAGCAGATGGGAAACTGTGTGTAGTCAAATGGTATGACAACAATACTGTTTGATTTTATGGTCAAAATAAACTGGTTTATAAATTTTTAACCAACTGTGTCTTTGTGGGTCATACCCTTTGGATAGACCTATTGTCCTCATATGTGGACACACATTTTTGAGAAAAGTACTTATCACCAAATGCTGAAATTTTGATATTAGACTAATTGACGCCTTTCAGTCTCAAATAATAAAAAACATTTTAAAATGCAAAGATAAACCACTTGTCCCCATATGGGGATATCATTTTTTCCAAAAACTACTTCCTGTACAAAGACGGAGTTTTGTTATTATACTTATGATGTCCTGCTAAACTGAAACAACTAAGAAAAATAAAAAATGCACAAGAAAACAATGGTCGGGTCTCAGGAGGTTAAGGATCAAATCTTCATAACTACACAGCACCCTCTTGTGGCGCTTTATCGCTACTGCAATCAACCAAACCCAACAATAAAACAAATTTATTTTCTGCATATTTTTTTATTTAATCTTTGTCGTCCATTAAATTGTGTGATACATTCATACAAATACTCATTTCAAATCCTAACCAAATGTATTTGTGGGTGGTTTTCTAATCTCACCAAATATTTGGGTAACAACAATAATAGCAACTACTCTTATTTTTATTTTAATGGCACACAAAGACACAGCAACAGGAGGTAACGGGTCCGAGGACCCAAGGTTGCTTCATTTGTTCCTCAAAAAGTAACACACCAGATATTAGGTTAAAGAAAACGCTAAATAGGCTGCTTGTGTCCCGTGGCGTTTATTTATGTGAGTTTTAATGTAATAATACTTTTTTAAACAAAACTAATGTCCATAAATCACCAATTATCCTAAAAAATTCGGAAACATGCGGCCACGAGACCCACAATAGACACAATATATAACAATACTTGAACCAGTAGCCTACTTTCCTATGACCCATAAAGAGAAGAAACGGAAGTGACGTTGCTTCGTTACAGTCTTTCGGTTCGTACTTTCCAGAAAAGATGGCAGCTGTTGATATCGACGTGCCGGTAGAAACAGAGCCCATGATCTACAGTCAGGACGACATGGAACGGTGAATATGTGACTTTTCTTTGTGTTTCACCGTGATGAGTGAGAACAACCCGAGTGAGTTCAGCCCGATAGTGGGAAACGTTCGGAAAGCGGTCAGCGCGGTCACAGCAGCCGGAGACGAGCTAGCCTAGCTTACACACACAGCAGGCTCACCAACCTCTGCTTAGAAGGCACATTTCACCGCTTTTTATAATACACAGGCATTAAAATCTTTATTTTAGACCGTCTAATTTGATTATATCGGAACAATATCGAACAAAGTGCACTGAGAGGATTTAGCTACATAAGAACAGTCAAACCTGTTTTATCACGTGTTTAAAAACGAGACAAAAAACAGAAATATTGATTTTACATGTTTAGATATGAACAAAGAGTAGATATTCGCGTAGAAAGTCGTGTGCGATTTAACTATCAGAGAAACTCACCACATCTGTAACATTTCTATGTATTTAAAAACCTAATATTGCCATAACACTGTCATGTTTGTTCTCAAACATCTCCAGACACTTAATCCGGATAAGAAAACATGCTTCTTGTTAGTGACAAGCAGTAATTTTATCAGAATGTTTCTTCATTTCCAGCTGACACTAACTAAACTGGTGTCGGTCTTACTTACAGAAATTTGAACAGAATTTATAGACAACAAAATGCTGGATGGTTCATCAGCAAAAACACTTGAAAGTAGAAAGAAGGTTTTTTTTATGGCTATCGTGTCAACACACTGGATGTGGGCAATTTGTAAGTTATAAAGTTGCCCTCACCACTAATTCCCAGAAGCATCTACTACTTGTTAATAACCGGTTTCATACCAACAGTAGGGTAGTAACATGCTACTATGTGAGGTATGAATGTATTAACTATGACTAACTGAATCGCTGGGAGTCTCAATAACAAGAATGTTATACTCAACAGGACTTCTGCTCTTATTACACAGATAGGCTTTCTTATTTGTTAGAATCCCTTAAGGTTTGTAAGGTAAGTCCCAGATTAAAATAAAAGGCGATGAGTGATGAAAACAATATTTTCACATTTACCACAACCTCCAATAAGCTTTCATCAGCAAATAAAAGTTTTAATACCATTGTATCCCAGACAGCATGTAAGCTGATGCTTGACTGACCTATTTATTGTTCAGGGTCTAAAAGAAGCTTTCAGAAAAGTGGAATGACAGATCAAGTGATAAGCAGCTTTTATAATAATCAGCCAGTTAGTTTCTAGTCACAGATCTTGTTCATTCAGATATTTGCCATTTTATAGACACAATAAAGTGACGTAGAGTAGTACGGAAGAGGATTAGGCAAGGCAAGGCAGTTTTATTTATATAGCGCATTTCCTACCCGAAGGCAACTCAAAGCGCTTTACAAACAAATAAGACATTACAAAACAGAACATACAAAAAATAGACAATGGACAACTAAAGCTAGAAACTCTTAACATAATACTAACAGAGCTTCATCTAGACTAGCAGAGCTTCACTTGGACAATGAGGACCAAGAAATTATTATTTTAGAACTAAACAGAACTTCAGTGAGACTAAATGTAGCTGAGATCAGTGGTGGTACTGATAGGGTATCAAGGTCAACCAGAAATCACTAAGTGCATAAATGATTGTTTAAACTAAGAGTGTAGGGTGACCTGAGCTGAGGCAATATAACTAGTAAAACCAGCTAACATTTAAGACTGACTAAATGAATGGGTACTAAAACTAGAATCATATGACATATAACAGGCAGTGAGCTAGATTAAGAATCAATACAGTAAAATCAAAATCAAAATAAAAACACTGCCAGATAACTAGAAACAAAGAGGGGGGGGGGTAGAGAGATAGAGGGGAGGGGGGCAACATATATAGATGGGTCTCCAAGAGGTGGGCAGGGCGGGGCTGGGAACCTCCTCGCTCCAGGGAGAGAGAGCGCAGCCTCAGTGTGCGTTCTCGATTCCTGACGTTCAGAGGTGGGAGGGAGATAGAGGGTACGCAGAGCACATTGAGGATTAGGACCACCGAAAAGAGTAGAAAGCGAATTCTGACTTTTTTCTGTTCTGAAATTAAAGTCAGATTTCTCTTTCTTTTCTTTTCAGTGGCCCTAATCCTTTTCCGTTGAGTGTTCTTTCTTTACATGGTTTTCTTTTCGTCAGATGCTTAAATTCACCAGAGAGAGAGTTGATTTATTCTACAACACACAAGTCAGCAGCTGTAGGTCCTTGTTTGTCTACATCCGTCTCCATTTGCATTTAAGCTCGTCCCAGCAGCACTGCAGCAGGCAAGTTTCACAGCTATGTTTAGTACTGGACAATATGCACCCTGCTCAGGTGTCCCAGTTTCAGGTGAAATGCAACACAGTCCTTTGAAATACTCTAACTTTGCTTCATCTGCAAAAAAATAAAAATAAAACTCAAATCCCAGGTAAAAGCAAATAACTTCTATTGCATTTTTACAAGAAGCTGTTTCCAGCTGGTCTGATGGACTTTGTTTGAAGCTAAAGGACTGGTTTTAGTTTGTTTCTATCTGTTTTACATGTTCAATCCACATTGACCCTAGTGTCTGTTTTGCTCTTTTGCCTCTACAGTCAGGCTGAAGGCTTCAAAGAGCAGGGGAACGCATACTACAGCAAGAAAGATTACTCTGAAGCGTTCAACTATTACACCAAGGCCATTGGTAAGATTACATTTAATATGTTGCATTAAAATTCCAAAGTAACCACCCATGATTTACCTCATCCTCTCTTGTTATGACCTGTTTTTGTCGCAGTTCATCCTGTTAGGTCAGGTGCACTTTTTCCCTTCTTTTTTGATTCAGCTTAAATGGTCTTTCATATATGTTTTATATTATGGAATTTCTTTTTACTCTTTTTAAATTTGAAGATGTGTGCCCCAAAAATGCCAGTTACTATGGCAACAGGGCAGCCACCCTCATGATGCTCTGCCGCTTTAGAGAAGCCCTAGAAGACTCCCAGCAGGCTGTGCGTCTGGACGACTGTTTCATGAAGGTCCGTTTTAACATATTACCCTATCCAGAACATAACATTAGTTTTGCTGTCACGGACGGTGACTTGAGAAGATTTTACAGAGTTTTTGAATGTATTTTTTTAACCACAGGGGCATCTACGTGAGGGTAAGTGCCACTTGTCTTTGGGAAATGGCATGGCGGCCAGCCGCTGCTTCCTGAAGGTTCTGGAGCTTGACCCCAGCAACAGAGAGGCCCAGCAGGAGGTGGGAACTTCTTCAGTATAAAACACATTCAATTGGATTTCAACACTGTTGAACTTTATGTGCTTACTTGGGCAAAGTGGCTGAAGTATTTTTATTTTAGAAACAATGCTTATGGTGTAATTTTCTATTGATTTGTTTTAGAAAAAGAGTGCAGCGGTGCTGCTGGAGTACGAACAAATGGCTGACTTCGCCTTTGAAAAACGGGATTTTAGAAAGGTACGTTGTATCACACTCTAAAATAATCTACAAACACAGCTGTCCTTTTTGTTTTTGTATAACCACTGGGTAAAAAATTCTGTAGTCACTTACACACGGAGTTTGTTGGGGGAGGAAAGATCAATGTTATTTTCCTTTTGTCAGCTTGATTTGTAAAAATCTCGATTCTTTGTTTTAGTTGTCAACAGCTTCTGTTTTTATCCTTTAATTTTTGTCTCATCAGGAAAAACATTATTTACGTTAAACATTAGCCCAGCTCTAAATATGTGTAAACATGTCCTGATGTCTGGATGTAACGATGGAATAAAACAAATGTGGTCAGAGTCACATGTGCTTGTGGGTCCTGATTGCAGGTGGTGTTCTGCATGGACCGGGCCTTGGCTTCAGCTTCTGCATGCCACCGCTTCAAGATCCTGAAGGCAGAGTGTCTCGCTCTGCTGGGACGATATCCAGAGGCTCAGTCTGTTGCAAGGCAAGCAAAGCTCAGTTTTTATGGAAAGCTAATGATTTTCATCATTATTAATCTAAGTGATGATTTTCCCCTTTCAGTTTTAGATTTTTTTCTGTACATATGTGAGGTTTAAATATTTTTAAGCTAATGCTATCTTTTCTTTTTTACAGTGATATCCTGCGGATGGACTCTACTAACGCAGATGCTTTGTATGTGCGAGGCCTGTGTCTCTACTATGAAGATTGCATCGATAAAGCAGTGCAGTTTTTCGTCCAGGCTCTGCGAATGGCTCCAGACCATGAAAAGGCCCGGCTAGCCTGCAGGGTAACATTTTCCTTTCGAGCACATGACTTAAAGCTGGGGTCCGTAGCATGATGTCATCAAGGAGAGGAGGAGGAGATATTGAAATTTGTACGGCTATAGCTTCTGCTCCTACTCCCCCTCTCCTTTTGGAAGGATCTGAACACCATGCCTCATACCGCGCATGTGCATACAAATAGCCTTGTAGTGCTAACGGGGGACCGCTGTGGCTGCACGTTTTTGATAAACTCCTGCTCAACTGCTGAATTGTATCCTCAGCTATCATCGGGTTCTGCAGGAGCTGCTAAACGCTCGTTTTAATCAAATCTGCAGGGTTTAAGCAGGGAAACATCTAAAGCCGGCAGGAATCCAGCACTCGCGATCGTAGCCCACCCCTGCTAATGCTACAACTGGCTAAAACAACAGTCTGATGTAGCATAAGGTTGAACACTACACTAATTACTTACCTCCAACACACAAAAGATGAATCCCTTTTTGTTCCCCTTCCTCCTCTTCCAGAGTTTGTTTGGAGTTTACAGGCTGACATTATGCAGGTTGAGTTAGCGTTCAAGCTAGGTTGGTATGCTAAGCTGACAGAGGCACATCAGTGCATTACCCTGTAGTGTACGCTGGTCTTTAGCTAAAATATAAATTATGAAAGATTATCTACCTTATATCATAGAACACCGTCAGATTTAAGCATTTTTAAGTTACTTTCAAAATTTTAAACTACCACTATCACAGCTTTAATGACAGTTCACTGTATTAGAAGATGCAAAATTAAACCATATCTTTATGAATTAGATTCATTTAAAACTCATTTTACACTCAACGGAGCAAGTTTAGTTTTTTTTACTTCAAACTGGCTGAAACGAGATTAAATCATCTTCAGTTTAACTTTGTGATCCTTTAAATTGAGAAAAGTCTGAGTATTTGTTTCCTTCCTTACCCAGAATGCTAAAGCTTTAAAAGCTAAGAAAGAAGAGGGCAACAAGGCGTTCAAAAACAACAACTTTGAAGCTGCCTACCTGCTGTACACTGATGCTCTGATGATCGACCCCAACAACATCAAGACCAACGCTAAACTCTACTGCAACAGAGCCACGGCAGGAGCGAAGGTAGGAAGCAGCTTAAGTTACACACACATTGTTCCTGTAAATAAATATTCTAGCTTTAGGCAGTTCACTCTCATCAACTGACTGACTTACCAACAGCTGAAGAAAGTAAATCAAGCCATTGAAGACTGCAGCAATGCAATCAAGCTAGATGACACTTACATCAAGGCCTACTTAAGAAGAGCTCAGTGGTAGGTGACACGGCCGTCTTGAGAACCCTAACCCTGTCACTTCCTGCCTTGTGTGTTTTGTTCAGCATGGTGCAGTTTGTCAGTGACTGTGTGTCTCCGTAGCTACATGGACACAGAGCAGTACGAGGAGGCCGTACGAGACTATGAAAAGGTTTACCAGACAGAGAAAACTTCAGGTTAGCTGTCATGCTCACAGTAGGTCACTTTAACAGATGTTTACAGGTTTACTCGTGGTAACGTGGTTTCTGTGGCACTTCAGATCACAAACATCTGCTGAAGAAAGCACAGACGGAGCTGAAGAAGAGCAAGAGGAAAGATTACTACAAGGTGCTGGGCGTTGGTAAGAACGCCACAGAGGACGAGATCAAGAAGGCGTACCGCAAACGGGCCCTCATGCATCATCCAGGTATCCTCCTTGACACAAGCCTTAAAAGCAGTTCCCGTTATTTTCTCCATTTATTCTGACGTGGTTCTACTTTCTCACAGACCGCCACAGTGCAGCCACTCCAGAGGTGCAAAAGGAGGAAGAAAAGAAGTTTAAGGAAGTGGGTGAAGCCTTCACTGTCCTCTCTGATCCCAAGAAGAAGATCCGCTACGACAATGGGCACGACATGGAGGATGATGGTGGCTTCGATGGTGGAGGTGATGCTTTTTATTTATTAATTTATTTAAGTTTTTTGTCTTCATCAGTACTGACAGTCCCATCATGAGCTTTAACACAAAATATACAAACCTAATGAGAAATAAAACAACAGTTAATAATGGTTCTGTTACTTTTTGAATTAGTTTCAGTTTAGTGTCAGCCTGCTGTCACACCAAGCCAAATGTTCTGATGTTAGGAACATTCATATGTGGATTTCATGAACCTCCATATCTTAGGTTTGCCTCTAGAGGGCGCCACTGGTGCCAAACTGTTTCCACGGTTACTGAAACGTTTTATTATGCTTCATTTTGTGAAATAAGGCAACTTTAAACTTAGTGTGGCTTTTATTGGGATACAAAGTAGTCAATGGGGTTTAAAGACAAACTTTTCCCTGAATATTAAAGTCCAATTTGTTTAAAAAGTTTTAACTTTAGTGTATATTATGTAAAATGACTTGATACAGCTCTCATTTATATTTAAATGAGTAAGTTTCATCCTTTTCCCAATCTTTTCTCCTCCAGAAGCTTATATTGATATCAACTCATATCTGTTCTTTTTTTCTTTCTATGTTTAGATTTTGATGCAAATAACATCTTCAGGACTTTCTTCAGTGGCCATAATGGAGGATTCAGCTTTGATTCCAGTTCAGGTGAGCTTTTGTACAATTAGAATGAGAACAATAAATCCCAAAGATGGACATCCTGTTAACATTGTTTTTGTTCTTCAGATTCAGGACCTTTCTTCTTCCAGTTTGGTTAAAGTGGAAGAGCCCGAGGGGAGAATGCATCTCTACACTGAATGAAACAAAAGTGGACCCAGTCACCTTGTGATGCCCGTGTTCCTGAGTGTGTTGCAATATCGGCCCGCCATTCTTTTTACTAGTTTTTATAAATTAATACATTGACTTTTCAATTCACTCCCCATGTTGATGCTAACAGACACTGGGAGGCATAATTCATAGACGTCAGTTGTTGAACATAAGCACTTGAAACGTCTTTTTAAAGGTGTTTTTGTTAGCTGGTCTCAGCCTGTTTTAATTCCCCGAGCTGACATTGTGTTAAAGGTGATCTGAATATTAGAATTGATTCAGATGTTATGGTAAGAAAGAAGCTGGTCAGTCATGAACGTGAGCTCATGATGTTTAGAAAAGATTCATCTGAGTTGTGCTGATCCAGAAGAATCCTGATCAGGACATGGTCTGGAAGCCAACGCTGTTCTCTGGTCAGTTTTATTCAGGTTTTAATTGGCTTATTTGCCAAAACTTGCAAGTTCTTTTTTCCATTGCTTTTCCGTACAGCATTGTATATTTGACTTGGAATGTGGAGAATTATGCCTCTTAAGTCTTTCCTCAAGTCTATTTATATTTATTGTCCTGTACGTCCTCATGTCCTATGCAGCAGGACGCTAGAGGACCATGTCTTCCTCCTTTTTCAACAAACTAAATTCTATTTATTTGTTATCCATCCTGTCGCATAAGGAGTTTTTCCCTGAACTTGGCCAAAAGAATTAACTCTTTTCTTTAATGTAAGTAAAGCATAATGACCAACCCTGACTTCCACTCAGGACCATCCACACATCTGTCCTGCTGTCCTGGTTATATTCTAGCGGTGCCTTACAGGGATAAGGAAGAGGTCACTGAGTGAAACCTGTGCTTTGAAGCCACATCCAGTTTAATAAAAGGACAGTTACATGTTGGAAATGTGTTCCTGTTTGTGCTCTTCCATAGGAAAACCTTTTGGGGTTTTTTTTTTTGTCAACCTGGAAGCAAACGTGAATTTTGCGATTGAAAATGAAAGACTTTGATGCTGTCATCCTCCTGCTGTGTACTTGTTTTGCATGTTTGGTCAGTGCAGCCCTCACGACTCGTTCCACTTGTTTGAAGGAGAAACAGTAGAACCGGTAAAGCTCCTATTGTAAATTGTTTTTCCATTTGAAATATGTATCATTTAACAAAAGTTCTCCTTTTTTATTATGGAAATAAAACTCATCTTTTACTGTAACACTTTTCTTTTGTCTTTGTAATGTCATCCTGTTTGGTAGTAAGGATTCTGTAGACCCTGATAGCTCTAGCACCTTCAGTCCATCCTGTTTAAAACTAGCTTTTGACATCTTTAAGCTTGACAGTTCAGACGTCTACGTGAGTTTTTTCAGCTCAGATGCTTAAGTCAATGGATAAAAAAAAACATGTTTTTTTATAACAGATTATTTCAATTCCTTATATATGGGTTCAGATCAGTCCATCGTCTTCAGATGATACAAAATGCTGCTGCTCGTATAACAGGAACAAGAAACCATGAGCAGCATGGGTTGCTTTGCTCCCTGTCCTAAACTTGTTTGTGTTTGAGGCCGTTCATAGTCTAACCCTGACCTATCTCCAGAACCCTAAGGTCAAACAAGCAAATGCTCCATTATGCCATTCTCAGAACCAAATAAAAATACAGAGGTGTTGGTGGACTTGCAGTAGCTGCAACTAATCTCTCCATTATTTCAAGGAACTCTTAGAAACCTACTTTACTCACTAGTCTTTAACTCTGGTTAAAATTAAAAATCTGATGTATTTTAATTAGTCTTTTAATTCTTTATTGTGTACTCTTTTCCATCTAAATAAAATTAACCACATTTGAACCTAATTGTTCTTGTAGAATTCACACATGGTATAAAAGTAAGTATTGGTTCACATCTGATGAAGGGGTAAAGAATACGATCAAACACTGTGTCCCTTAGGGCTGTGTCACAAATTAATAAAACAATAAAATCGATGAATAAGCAAGTATAAGGGCTCTTTAGACATAACTATTATAAATTATGATGACATTAGAACATGGAAATAAAAATCACAACTGCTTTTAAAAGATTTGAGATGTTCTTTATATTTATTTAATGTATTTGTTCTGTTTTATTTTCCCTGTCACCGTAGAAATCATAAGTATGCAGGTGAATGTGTTTTATTTATGTATTTAGCCTCTTTGAGCTGTGACATGATTTGTTTTCCATAAATAAACTGACTGAGTCTTTTATTAGAAAAAAAATTAAAAAGTAGGGCAGTCTTCTTGTTGCCAAAACATAGTTTCCTCATCATCTGCGCCTTTATTTTCCCACCAACATTTCGTTTTAAAATTCACAGTTAATGTTTGCGGCTGATGTAGTGTGGGAGTGGCTGACGCCACCACGTGACCAGCGCTCAGCCAATCAGTGTCCTCTAACGACGTGCAATCAGTCGTCAGATTATGGTGCGACAGGAGGGGAGTGAGGTGGCAAGAGAAACAGGCAGAAAAGGGCTCCGGTATAAGACAAACTGAGTGTTAAACTCTGTTACTCTTGACCAGGACTCAAAGCCTTTACTTCAAGGAGGTGTTACGTTCACTGACAAGGTAATAGTTGTTGCTCAGACACTTCGCGAGCGCCTGCTTCTTCTAGTAGCCGTTAGCATGTTAGCAAGGTTGTATGAAATAGGATGCGCTGGGGTTTAAATGTCAAAACTGCTGTCACTTGTGCTTTCACGGAGATATAAATGGGTATACGTCTTTTTTTGTAACGTGTTTAACTGTTTGGGTTTAAAACAGCTAATATTAAACGATTTATTTCACCAATATTAGCCAAAACGCAGGCTAAACCCATCTTCCGCAAACACAGCGTCTCTATTTTTGACAGGTTTGTTATGTGGGTGCTACTTGCTACCCGTTTTTCCATCACATTGGGCTTAATCGGGGAACCTAAGAAGCTAAAGTTATGGTTGAACTTGCCTGGCTTGCTGGGAGTTGGTTGGTAATTGAGTTTGTGGAGTGGGTGTGGTGGCCCGTACAGGGCATTCATTCATACGCCTGGGCTGACACATGATGCAGTAAGTCCTGGAGAAGTGACACCAAAGCTTCTGAGTTCAACAAACAGCAGCTGTGTTTGAATCAGTGTCCTCATCTGAGGTCCTCAAGATGCTGCTGCTGCCTTCAGATCCAGCTTCCTTCCACTCAGGAGCTGAAAATTCACGGCTAAGAAGCTCCAGACAATAGACTGGACCTGTGGATTATGTCAGGGCTAAACACTGGGACATCTGTCCCTCAGAGCTAAATCTGAGTTTTACCTACAAGGTTTATCTGAGGCATAAAGTGCTTATCTGTTTTTAAAAAGACTCAGTGGGGAGTCAAAAAATTACACTGATATCTAAATAAAGTCACCCTAAAAATACTAATAGTATAGAACAAAAGATGCAGTGCATGTTTTTTCTTTTTGACTAATCTGAATCAATGAGATCAGTTATCATTTATTGGTCTTCTGTTGTTTAAATGTTTTACGAAATCATTGTAAAGTTAAAGAAACAGCCACACACATGCAGATGAGATGAGTGAGTTCGTTGAGACACAAACTGGTCTGGCCACATTCAGCGTGCTTAAACAGGAATGACCAGACGTGCAGTTCCACCTGTTGTTTTGCAAAACCTTTTTCTGAGATTTCCAAACACAGACAAAAGCTAATCATTTAACTTTTGTACATCAGACTGGTCATTTTACACAGTTCGTCTTGCTCGATATTTAACATTCTCCATTAGGCAATGATAAATGATTCATCTCATCAAATTAACACACACACACACACACACTTGTTAGTGAAATATTTTGTTTTATAAATGACTAACAGTTGATCAGTCACTAAAGTATTTGCTGACTATTCTCTCTTTGGTTAGCTACCAGTTTTAGTGCTTGCGTTAGCTGTATATGCGTCTTATTTGGCAGCTGGTCAAATATTAGTTTACTGATTTAATAAAAGTCTAAGTTAACTGTAGTTTGCCTCAGTGGTTTGATGTTTTGTCTGGATAATATTTCAGATTTCTGATGGAAAAAAAAAAACTAATTTAGCCATCCTAAGTGACAGATAGACCCCTTTTCCAATTTGGGTCTATATGTAATGCTGTTTAATCTGTGCATTTTTAGCAGCTGTATTTTCTAGCCAAAGCACAGACATGTACGCAGTATGACAATGATATGTTAATAAAATGTATTTCTAATCAATATCTAAAGAGTTGACCTAAAACAGGCCAAGTTTTCTATGTGAATGTTTTTAAACTTGATGCCACAGAAAAGATCATCTTGCTTGTTTTTATGTTATCTTGGGCAATGGTGGCAGAGGAGTTAAATGGCTGCCTTGCAATCGGAAGATCGCAGGTTTGCGTACCATTCAGTCTGTTGCTGTCGTTGTGTCCTTGGGCAAGACACTTAACGCACCTTGCCTGCTGCTGGTGGTTGGAGGGACTGGTGGCGCCAGTGCTCGGCAGCCTCGCCTCCATCAGTGCGCCCCAGGGCAGCTGTAGCTATGATGTAGCTCATCCCCACCAGCGTGTGAATGGGTGGATGACTTATTGTGTTGTGAAGCGCCTTGGGGGGTTGTAGAACCCTAAAAAGGCGCTATACAAATACAGGCCATTTACCATTTGCTCATTAGTTTATCTCAACAGTATAATTGGATTGTTTATTTTTACTATTTTTAATGGTTATTAGCTGAATACTAGCTGCCTCTCTGGACCTTTTTAGAATTTGAGGCCTTGCTCATGTGACAAAGCTGTGTGAGCGCAGCACTTCTGCAGTGTAATGATGCTGCGTAAGCTTTGGGGTGATTTGGGAAGCAAACAGGAGTACCGAAAGATTTCTTAAGGTTTGTTCTTCAACATGATTTAGTTATTTTTTTATCAATTTGTTTATGTTTAGATTTTATTCTAATTTAACAGTTTTAAATGAAACTAGTTCATTTTGACAAGTGCATTAAATCATGCTGTTTAATGTTTTCAGACCTTTTATTTTGGGTATGTTGGGATAGATTTGTGCTGTTGTACTAGTGAGGTTTCTTTTTGTATTTATGTGATTGTTGCCTTGACTCGGCCAAATGAACATTATGTGTCCTGCTCTCTAAGGTCCTGTGCTATCCAGTGCTGCCATGTCTGCTAAAGCCATATCTGAGCAGACGGGGAAGGAGTTCTTGTATAAGTACATCAGCTCATCGGCTGCTGTGCAGAACCGGTTCCGTTATGCCGTTGTGAACGCTGAAACGGACTGGGACCGCCTCACACAGGACCATCCATGGCTGCTCACACATGTAAATTAGTCAAGTTTTTGTCTTACTGGTGAAAATATAAAGTCTCTGAATCCCTTTTTTGACAACTGTAGACATTTTATTGCATGTGACTTGTTCTCTGGTTTGTTACTCATGTTTTTGGGCATATTTGGGGCTTTTCTGTAACGTCTCTGACCTTTTTGCTCCTCCTGCAGCGGCTGGTGGTGAAGCCAGATCAACTGATCAAACGACGCGGGAAGCTCGGGTTGGTGGGCATCAACCTGGACCTGCAGGGTGTCAGAGACTGGCTCAAAGGGCACTTTATGAAAGAAACCACTGTGAGTTGAATTTACTTTCTCTGCATTTGTATTTTAGTAAACATTTCACTTGCAAGAGAGTTTTAAAAATGTCCTGAAACTTCATGAAGGTTCTTAATTTCCTCGAGGGAATTTCCTCCTGTCACTTGTATTTTGAACTTATTACAAAATTTGAAAGAGAAGATTCTGATGAAGGTCTTCTGACCGAAAGCTTGATTAAAACTCTAACTGCAGATAGAAGTGTGCAGATTTTTTCCATTTTGAAAGAGAAGATTCTTAAAATTGTTGCAAAGTTGTTGCGAGTATCTGGAACCTATCTTAAGTCTTCTGTGAATCAGAGAGTGCAAAAAGTGAAACAACTTTGGGAGGAGTTGGCAACCAAACTGTAAATAAAACGAGGAGAAATTATCAATGAAATTTTAAAATAAAAACACTGACCAAATTGCGACAAGAAAATTTGCACAAATGTCAGTTTTTCAGATTTGTGTCATGTGCCTCACATGATCGAACTTAAATATTAGCTAAAAGTGTCAAATCTACCAACCTGGTGTGATTCCAGCTGAAAATTAGCATAATTTCTTTCATGTTTTTTCTGCAACATACACACTACAATGAGAGACTGACTATAGACAATAAATTATGTTGTTTTGTTAAAGCAAATTATGCCAGAATGATATGTCCAAGATGCTGAAACTACTGGAAAACAACTGAATCAAATTGATATCATTTATGTGTGGGTTGCTACAAAAATGTTAGGAATAAATGTGAGTTTAAATAAAGGAATAAAGGCATCCCCTGGGGGAGCGGTGAGCTGCAGCTGTGGCCGCGCTCGGGAACCATTTGGTGGTTTAACCCCACAATCCAACCCCTTAATGCTGAGTGTCAAGCAGGGAGGCATTGGATCCCATTTTTTCAAAGTCTTTGGTATGACCCGACCGGGATTTGAACCCCAATCTCCCAGTCTCAGGACGGACACTCAAACAACTAGGCCACTGAGCTGGTTTACTGGGTCTCTGGGTTTTCTCACCATCAGTATGGGAAACCATGTTCTCTAAGTTCCAGGATGTTGTGTAGTTACTCAAAAATGGCTTCAAAATCAGCTCAAACGTTTAAAAATAGCCGCACTCTTTTTACAGGAATCTGTCGTTTTCTGGTTGACCTTTGACTTATGTTTACTGTTTTTATTTTACTTTTAAACAAACTTGACAAAGCCCAGACTTTTTACTCATTAATAGACCAGCATAGATCTACATTTAACATCACCTTTTAAAAAATGCAGTCAGAACAAAGTTTTAGTAAACGAATGACAAACTGCTGCTAACAAAAAGACTGGAGATGTGTGAAACTGTAGTTTGGTTTCCTTTCTTCTCTTTATTATATTTATTGTTGCACCTTGTGTTGTTGCATTAACCAGCCGATCCTAACATCCAGGTCATCACCTGCACTGTACTTAGATTTTCAAGTAAATCAGTAAATGAACCCAGGCCCAAATGATCATTAATTAACTCATATTTGTTCTTTTTTGTTGTTGTTTTTACTTTTTCACTCCAAAGGGTTTTTTTTTCAACCAAAGTCCCCAAAATCATGTGGCCCTTTACATCTTTGAGATATGAANGGCCACCACCTTGCGCCACGGGGCAGGCCCCTTTTAAAATTTCTTCAGGAATTTTCTAGTTCTTCTTATTATTCTTCCGTATACGTTAATACAGCCCGAACCGCAGCGTGCACCCCCACAAATCTTACATCAAAACGACCGGCTCGGTCGTGGGAGGTGTGCTATTACTTTTCTTAGTGTTTCGAGTTACCATGGCAACGTTATTAGCAAAAAATGCTGCGCACAAATGCCCTCCTCATTATGTTTGGTTGTAATTTCTACAAACAAGTTCACAACCGTACCAAACTTGCTATGTGTCATCACACAAACACTGCCTACACATTCATGTGGTCATTTGTTGAATCTGCAACAGCGCCCCCTACATCAATTTCAAACCTTAATAACTTTTACAAACAAGTTCACAACTGTACCAAACTTGCTATGTGTCATCACACAAACACTGCCTACACATTCATGTGGTCATTTGTTGAATGTGCCACAGCGCCCCCTACATCCATTTTAAACCTTAATAACTTCTACAAACAAGTTCACAACTGTACCAAACTTGCTATGTGTCATCACACTAACACTGCCTACACATTCACGTGGTCATTTGTTGAATCTGCAACAGCGCCCCCTACATAAATTTCAAACCTTAATAACTTCTACAAACAAGTTCACAACTGTACCAAACTTGCTATGTGTCATAACACAAACACTGCCTACACATTCATGTGGTCATTTCTTGAATGTGCAACAGCGCCCCCTACATCAATTTCAAACCTTAATAACTTCTACAAACAAGGTCACAATCGTACCAAACTTTCTATGTGTCATCACACAAACACTGCCTACACATTCATGTGGTCATTTGTTGAAATTACTTTAGCCCCGCCCCTTTAGAGACGGTTTCCTCTAAATAAAACACGCAATATCTGATTTTCACAAAACTTCACAGATATGACGTTTGTACACCTAAGAACTGCTCAAAATAATTTTTTTTGTATTTAGAAACAGCACCCCCTAGATTTTTACAACCAGCTATATCTCCATAATGCAACATCAGATCCACACCAAATTTTGTGTGCTTTGTTGTGGGTCACTGTTTAACACATTGGTTTGGTTACTGTACACCCCCCACCCCCCAAAAAAGGAAGCAGCTATAACATCTGTTTAAAAGCTTGGCTTTTCACACAATTTTAAACACCGGTACTGGGAGCTCAGCAGAGCACTAATGCCTGTTTTAGAAGATCACTCATTACACCACCTACTTGTGACATGCACAGTTTATTAGCAAGCTCATAGGACAAGTTGAGGAGGGGTTGAGATGCTGATGATGTGGTGGTGCACACTGGTCTATGACACACGGCCACCACCTTGCGCCACGGGGCAGGCCCCTTTTAAAATTTCTTCAGGAATTTTCTAGTTATATTTATTGTTGCACCTTGTGTTGTTGCATTAACCAGCCGATCCTAACATCCAGGTCATCACCTGCACTGTACTTAGATTTTCAAGTAAATCAGTAAATGAACCCAGGCCCAAATGATCATTAATTAACTCATATTTGTTCTTTTTTGTTGTTGTTTTTACTTTTTCACTCCAAAGGGTTTTTTTTTCATCCAAAGTCCCCAAAATCATGTGGCCCTTTACATCTTTGAGATATGAAGCAAAGATTTTTGTGTTTTGCCATTTTCCTTCAATTAATGTTGATTTTAAAGTTCTTTTAGTCACATGAGCTTGTAACATATTGATTCCTACAAATATTTGTTGTGATTTCTTGTAACCTTTTCTGGACGTTGTTTATCTTGTGTATTGAAAATCACCCACGTGGTGTGTTTTATTTTCATCAGAGAGAATTATTATTATTTGAGCCACTTACCTTTTTCCCTCAAACTGGAAATATTTCTTACTGTTTTCATAAAATCACAAAAAAACACAAGTTTTACACAGTCTGAAGTGTTATTATTTAAACTTAACTCCAAATGTGCGTGGCTGTAATTGGCCACATTTGTTTAATTATCGTTGCATTTAAAACATTCATAATCTTGTGGATTTAATTAGCATGCAGTTTGTTTTGTGGATCTAACAGGGACAAAAATAATGTAGTCAAACGGCAGGATCCAGTCACCATGTTGCATAGAGTCTGAGCTGCTTTCAGTCACATATAGATCCACCAGGTCAGAGCAGGATCTATTCTGGTCCACTATAAACACACACGTGTTATTCTGTATGTCAACACGCCGTCACGTCCCTCCAGAAAACTATCTTTTCACCTCAGCTACAAAGAAACTTGTTTGTTTCCCCTAAAGTGTGAAAACAGACACAATTCTTCCTGCGTGGTACAAAACCGTAACAGTGTTCGGTGGTTTTTGTGCCTTTTGTTGCTGGGTTAAACTAACCGGGATGTTTTCCCTAACCAGGTGGGAAAGGCAAAAGGCGTGTTGAGGAACTTCCTCATCGAGCCGTTTGTTCCACACAAACAGGTAATAAATGATTTTCTTTCAAACTTTAAACCCAGACTCGTGTTTATTTACAGCCTTTAGTCACAGATGTGGAGTTGGAAAGTACACAGCCTTCCTTACGCCTCAGCATGACGTTACTCTTTATGTAGGCCAGTGTGTGATGTCTTGGCTCACATTTCTCTCTAAACCGAGAGTGAGTCATGCTCCAGCGTCGTGTGTAAAGCTTTTACTTTTGGAGAGTTGAGGAAATGTAGTGAATATTGTCGGACACGTCGTCTATCTGTCTACATATCACACCCCGTGGTAACAAAACTGTGTTTTGTTATTTACCCCCTCAGGAGGAAGAGTTTTACGTGTGCATCTACGCCACACGTGAGGGAGACTTTGTACTTTTCCACCATGAGGGAGGGGTGGAGGTGGGTGACGTGGACGCCAAGGCCCAGAGGCTGATGGTTGGAGTAGATGAGAAACTCACTGAGGACCAAGTCAAAGAGCAGTTGCTCACACACGTTCCTGATGATAAGAAAGAGTACGGACCCATTGTTTGTCATTTTGACTGTTTGTCTGATTAAGAGAATGTTGAAGGGAATTCCAGTATTTAATGGGAACGTCTCAGTGATGTACTCAAACCTAAAACACACCATCTGTGTGTTTTTGTTTTACTTGTATCCTTCCTTCAAGCCTTTGTGGAGTTTTAACTATTTCACAGACTGATAAGAGACGCCCTCCTTTATTCTTATAAATAGAAAGTAAAGGGATAAGCAGTCTCTTAAAATGTCACGATAACTTCACAACTTTTTGTGATGAGTCCTTTTAATCACCACCGTAGCTCTCAGCCTTTCTGTTTAGTTTTGACCTTCACTCGTCTGTTTAGTCTTGTTTTTCCTCTGTTCCAAATCCTGGTCTTTAAAACATCTCTAGTTCTCTATAAAACCCCACCTTTTTGTATTTCTGTGGCTTGTCCAGCCTTCCCGCCAAGTCAAACAGATTTCATCTGTCATTGCAAAACTCTGACACACCATGGAGCGCTTTTATTTGCCAGCAGTAATCTACTCTAGACCTTTAGGGTAAAGTAAATAATCTGTCTGTTGATTAACTTTTTATCTCTAGTGTCACATTAAAACAGTTTTACTCTTTAAAACATGAGACTTATTTATTCTATGTTTTGTTCCTTTCTTAAAGAGTTCTGTCCAGTTTTATTGTGGCACTGTTCAACCTCTATGAGGACCTCTACTTCACCTACCTTGAGATCAACCCACTTGGTAAACATTGTCTCTGTGCAACTTTATTCTGAGATCATTCATATCTTTGAGATGAAGGATTAACTCATAGTCTTACTTATGACAACCCCTGCAGGAAGAGGTTAAGAAAGTAAACAACTGATGATATTCGCAGGAAAACATTCTAATTAATGACTTTTCTTTTGATCATTCATCAGTTGTTACTCAGGATGGAGTCTACATCCTCGACATGGCAGCTAAGATTGATGCGACAGCAGATTTCATCTGCAAGGCCAAATGGGGCGATGTGGAGTTTCCTCCACCATTTGGCAGAGAAGCATATCCAGAGGTGAGATCTGAGGAGATAACCCTCAGGGTTTTTTTTGTTTATTTAGCCTATTTGATCTTCATTCACCAATGATAACACAGAGCAACACATATGGGTGGCTGCTGTCTCACATACACTGTTTCTACATGAGGCGTATCTATGAGCTATATTTACAGCTAATTGTTATCCGTCTGCAGCTGGAACTTTATTTTAATACCTACCTCACCTTTGTATCCAGAGAACAATGAAATGTAATGAAAGTAAACAGCTTGAGCAAGTTAACAAGCTCTCTGGGATGGGTGGTGAAGAAAACCAGTTAGGCTTATCACCTGGCAGTGGTTCAGGTTTTACAAGATACAAGTGAAACATTGAGCAATCATGTTTCAAAAGCTTCACCACAAAAAGTAGGAGTATCATCTCTCCACCTAACACAAAGGATATTTAAAGTTGCCATATTATCAAATTCAGCCACGACAATGAAAAATCAGCTGTAATGCAAGCATCAGCTGAGTTCCATAAAACGACAGCAAGAAAGGACAAAGTAGAGATGTTACAAACGACCTATCAACTGTTATGAGTGCAGCTGGTTCAAAATGAAATGTAAACATTGACCTTTCTTTGGGTTTTTACCCGTTTGCGTGAAAATTGTAAACAACTCAATGATGTCTCTGAGTCATTACCCAGGGGCTTTTTCAGCATATTGGGTTATATTTAACACTTATAATGTATTTAGTGCAGAGATACATTTTCTGTTTTACAGTAAAGATCCAAAATATAATCTAAACTAGGAATGAGCCATACTGTTAGATCTTCTACTTATGAATTAAGAGCAGAAAAATTGTTATGATGCACATTGAACTGAAAAGTTCCCTTTTTATCTGACAATAAAGTTTAAATGCTCAGCACGCACAATTGTTAGCTTACATGTCTTTTCTTGGTCCTTTAAACATAATATCTTACATCTATCATTTCTATCTCTGTGTTTTACCACTTTTAGGAAGCCTACATAGCAGATCTGGATGCAAAGAGCGGTGCTAGCCTGAAGCTGACCCTGCTGAACCCTCGAGGCAGGATCTGGACCATGGTGGCTGGAGGAGGCGCTTCAGTGGTCTACAGGTATCTCAGTATCTGATATCTAGTCAATTTAAGCTTCAGGTTAGGAAAAACCAACGCGTTTTATATTCAGAGATTCTCTTGTGGTGGTTTGAAACTCCTGTTGCTCAACTTTTTTTCCTTGCATCATTAAAACAAAAGGATTAAAGTAAATGAGGGCAGAGCCTTTGACTGTTTACCTCCGTCCCTTTAGTGACACCATCTGTGACCTGGGTGGGGTGGATGAGCTGGCTAATTACGGCGAGTACTCTGGTGCACCGAGTGAACAACAGACCTACGACTATGCAAAAACCATCCTGTCGCTCATGACTCGTGAAAAACACCCTGAAGGTGAGAACAGATAATATTTTAACACAAGTCGGCGTCTAGTAAAGTAAAAAAATGTGGGACAAAGTTAAAAGGCTGCAGAGTGGAAAGAACATTAGAAATAAAAGAAAATCACCAAATGTTCTGGGTCAAATAGACATTTCTGATGCTGGGTGCTTCTTCTTGAGAGTGACGGTTAATAATTGTATTGGATGTCTTCCCTGTGTAAAATATTACTGACTAAATATTTTATGGTTGTCATCATCGATGTATTTCATGCGACACATTCTTAACATATTCATTTCCTCTTTAGGAAAAGTCCTGATCATCGGAGGAAGTATTGCTAACTTCACCAACGTTGCAGCAACGTTTAAGGTGAAACATGTCGAAACGCAATCAGTGAACGTTATTATCTTACTCCATTTGTTTTTACTTATTTGAAATCATCCCAACTTCTACAACTTTGTTTAGAATCATTCAGAGTCTCTGGGGTCAGATATTTAACCTTCATTTTAAATATGCAGTGAAAACCTTAATCGTGTTAATCGCTGTAGACATTTACCAAAGCTTATTCCTTTGTGCTATTTCAGTTCGTAAACATAAATGACCTGACCTGAGACATTAAAGGCAATACACTACATTTGTCCTTTGCAGTGATAAAACCTAAGTTGTTAGGGTCGGGCAGTGCTTGTGTACTTTCCAGGCTGAGCCCCCTGTCTTTGTTCTCAGGGCATCGTCAGAGCCATTAAAGACTACCAAGGTCCCCTAAAGGAGCATGAGGTCTCCATATTTGTGCGACGTGGTGGGCCCAACTACCAGGAAGGCCTGAGGGTGATGGGGGAAGTAGGTGAGGGAGCTAAATCATATTTCATGTTTTAAAATGCATCAACAGCAAACATCTGTAGAATGTGATTGAAGCCTTCAGGTGGTGGTTAAAATATTGTTTTGTTTTTGTTTTCTGAAGGAAAGACCACGGGTATTCCTATTCACGTGTTTGGAACTGAGACCCACATGACGGCTATCGTTGGGATGGCTCTGGGCCACCGGCCAATCCCCCATCAGCCACCAACGGCCGCCCACACCGCCAACTTCCTGCTCAACACCAGCAGCAGTGCCACGGTATTCCTGTTTTAAATCTTATTTCAGATTGTTTACAGTAAATTTGGAATAGTGGTTAACTATTCTCTAAAATACATTAGATGCTAATGGAAAGGAAAATGACTCAAGTTCAGGTTCTATGAGTGTACTTGTTTTAAGTCTGGACCCCACTGGGCCTCGACTTGTTGGGAAACATCATGATTTGATAAATATGCAAGTTTTCACTTGTGCAAAAAGACATGGTTATGTGACGCAACTGAAAACAAATTGTTGTTCATATTTTCACCTTCGTTTGACTCGCAATGTCCTCCACAACCCCTCCCAAAACTTGAGTCACATTTTTTACGCTTTCTGGCTCACGGATAACTAAAATGATTCAAGACGGGCTCCTGAAGCACGCAGTGACTCTATTTGGAGAGAACCTTTGTTTTGAAACTTTTAGAATAAGATCAAAATTCAAACAACAACAGCGAGACCCCTGGAAACTCCCTCCCTGATCGAGGCCCAGTCTCTTGAGAATCTTCACTCTAGCTCTGTCTTGACTGTCGTTGTCATAAAAGGTCTGTTGTGTTGTCTCTCAGACTCCTGCTACATCGAGAACAGCTTCCTTCTCTGAAGCTAAAACCACTAATGATGTCACCCCACCCAAAAAGTCAAAAGCAGGTCTTCCACCAGGTACTGAACAGACATTTATTTACCTTCTTTAGCTGCTGCTACTTAGCTAGCCTCCCATTGTTGCTCATGCACCTTTGCTTTTTAATTTAATTTCTCCGTTTGTTTGTTTCTTCCTCCCCCTAAATGCCACCTACACCCTCTTAATTTTTATCCTCTTCCATCTTTATTTTGCTGCTCCAACTGTCCACTCACTTGCATTTCTTTCATGCTTGTTTTTCTAAGACTCTCTTCATTCTATCCTGTGGCCTCTGAAGAATGTGGTCACAGGCGATTGGAAAGGTAAGTCGTAGGTGTGCCATGCTTTCACTGCCATCAGCTGCCTTTGCACTCCTCGTTGGCCCTTTTTCTCTTTACTCCTCACAATCCGGGATAAAAATACAAGTGTGAAACCAGCATTTTAAAATCACCTTAATCTTCTAACAGAAACATGGGCATTAAGACGATGATTTTCTGCTGCTAAGATTCACAAATATGGGACTTTCAGTAAATATTTCTCGGGCTTCCATCGGAGTTGTGTTGCTGTTTTGGGGTATTGTTGATGGTCTTGTTAACTAAAGGTTTATTAGTGGTTTGGGGACAGAAGCTGTTGATTGTGACCTGACTAAATCTTTATAGATTGCTCTTTGCAGCAGCACAGTAAAGCTCAACATAGCGTTGCATGCTCTTCCCTCTGCTGTGCTTGTAATCAGTGTGTTTTTTAAAGATGGCACGCAGTTGGTGCAGTGCATTTTAAGTGTTCCTAATGAAAGCGGTGAAGATGAATTAAATGCAAACTCATTCTTTTTCTTTCTTTGTACTCATTGTGTTATAATTTCTGTTCCATCCTGTGGTGTCACAGAAGCTCAAGCTTCTCCAGGCTGCAGTGGAGGTATGGAAGGATGTCGAGCAAAATAAAAATGCCCTCCAGCCCTCTCCACTCTTTAACCTCCATCTGCCCTCCCACTTTTGTTTAACCCTTGTTTGACCTTTTTTATTTTTACATAAACTTTAAGATAGATAAGAGGCGTTCCCTTTTAGGCTAACATTGCTGAATATGTGCATTCAAAGTTCACAGTTGTAGAATTCATCAGTTCAGTACACAGCATGTTGTTTTTTTCCTTAAATACATCTTCATCACAAAACATTTCTCCTCAGTGGAGTCCATCTAAAAGAGGCAGTAGTAGTTTTGTGTGGTCGTGTCAGATGTGCCAAGAGAAAGCAGGTAAGGAGAGACATGAGATGTAAGTAAAGATTATTTATATAGCACTTATCACAGAAAGAAAAATCACAAAGAGCAACAAAACAAATCATAAAGTTATAAAATGATTATTAAAAACAACAGAAAGATAATTAAAATCAGAAAACAAAAGACTTAGAAGCAGTTTTAAAATAAAAGGGTAAAGTCATAAAATTATAAAATGATCATAAGTCAAACTAAAATATCAAAACAACAAAAAAAATTAAAATGTCGTTTTACAGGTGAAAAAAAATAAAATAAAAAAAGATTTAAGTTAAAGCAGCTTTAAATAAAAGGGTCTTCAGCTGCTTTTTGAAGGTGACCAGACCGTCAATACTATGTAAGAATAAAGGAAGTTCATTCCAAAGTCGGGGTGCTAAATAAATAATATAATAAATAAATCACCTCGACTTTTATATCTGGTCTTTGGAACTTCTAGAAGATTCTGGTTTGTGGACCTGAGGGCTCGGGTTGGAGCATAAGGCTTTAACAGTTCAGTAACATAAGGAGGAGCTTGGCCATGTAGAGCCCTGAAAGTTCTAGTAAGGATTGTAAAATGAATTCTAAAGTTAATGGGTAACCAGTGCAGAGACATCAGAATAGGAGTGATGTGAGCTCTTCTGTTTGCTCCAGTTAGGAGCCTCGCTGCAGAGTTCTGGACCAACTGAAGGCGGTCAAGGGCTTTTTTGTTGAAACATGTGAAAAGTGTGTTACAGTAATCTAGACGGGAGGAGATAAAGGCATGGATAACCATTTCAGGTTCATGTTTTGATACCAACCTTCGCAGTTTGGAGATATTTGTCAAATGATAAAAACCATTTCAGACCAGCATTTTTGAGATTTTGAATGTAAGATAACATACCTTAAACATCAAATGTGTAATGTGCAATTTAGCTTATTAAAGGTTGAATATGGAACATTTTAATAAAAAGCTATATTTTTAAAAAATAATACCTCCACGGGGCATTTAGAGGTGTGCACAATGAATGTACAGTTTTTCCTTTAGAAGCTAGATTTAAAAAATTAATAAAATTTTTATTTTGTCGGGCACTACACTGGGTTTATGTTTACATCTACCAGCCACTAGAGGGCACCTATGCGCTGAAAAGTCCACTCAGCAAGGCGAGGCTGGGACTGTGTAAAATGGCGGACTCGACAAGTCAAGCAGCTGATTCTGAGCCCAGAAGATGTTCTAACAGTAAATACTGTTGTAAAATAAACTTATTAGTAGAAATGAGTCCTTACCCTGTACGATTCATCACTGGACATGGTGCTGGCTGGTCACTTCACGTATCAGCAGTGAACCAACATCCCGACGGCTGGAAAATTAGTTCTGTTGTTGCAATACCACCTCTGAACACTAGAGTTCATCAGTGTCTGTGTTCCATATTCAACCTTTACCTGCATTAATTAGACAATCTTTATGCATCAGTAATGTACTCAAAGGCCACAGAAATTAGATTTTTTTTATCCTAATTACTCTGGAAACTCGTTTAATTTCTTCCCAATGTGTAGCACTAATAATTTTCTAGAAAATAAAAAAACAAATTATTTTAAAAATGTGATTCTCATAATACATGAAACACAACTACGTGGAGAAAAAACAAACGTACTATTGAAACAAATAGACCCCTTAGTAAATAGGAAAAAAATTAAGTAAATATAAAACCCACAGTGGTTGTAAAAAAAAATATTTTTAAAAGCAAAAATAGTTGGCTAATCTACCCCTGAAAACCTCAGAAACACTTCATACTGTTATTTTTAAATGAATACTTGATGCCAAAGAAACGTTGTGCCAGCTATAATGAACCAGTATGAAAAAAGTGATGGAGATGGAACCACATACAGCTAGAGAAACTGAAACATGAGCTCTGAGAATCGTCTCGTTCCTGTGCTAACTCAGCATGAACCCTTCCACCCCCCCGAAGGACATAAAACCTCTGATTGTGTAATCGAAGACGACGACGCTGCGCTGATGTTGGACAGAACAGATCAATATTTGAGTTTAATCTCTGAGTGTGAATATGAGAGGTCAGCAAAATAGACTGAGTGACTTACTTCCATTTTGTTAAACATTAGGTTGAAAGTTTGGAGTTCTTTACCAGCTAAAAGAGATCTTGCAAAAGTCACATTTCTGTGTGAAGTGGGGGGGGGGGTTGTTCCTATAATGGTGTGCAGTGATGCTGAGTTATTTTTTCTGCCATGTTTGGTCCTCAGAACGAGTTCCCTTCATGTTCTGCTTGTTGACGTTCTCGTTGCTGCCGTTTTCCTGACCTGCCCTGACTCCCATAGTCGTCTGTTTTTGGTTTTTTTTTATTTTTTAATCCAGCTCTGACTTGAATCTGCACTTTCTCTGCCTGTTTCCTCTCTCAGCCAAAGCAACCACGCTGTTCAGCAAACACACCAAGGCCATTGTCTGGGGCATGCAGACACGTGCTGTGCAGGGCATGCTGGATTTTGACTACGTCTGCTCTCGTGACCAACCCTCTGTGGCCGCCATGGTCTACCCTTTCACGTAGGGAAGCTGCTATGGAACTTATTCTATGATGTTTTAACTTCGTAGCACAGATTTCACAGTATTCATGTATTTTTTTCTGTTACTCAGTGGAGATCACAAGCAAAAGTTCTATTGGGGCCACAAAGAGATCCTGCTGCCGGTCTTTAAGAACATGGCTGACGCCATGAAGAAGCACCCTGAGGTGGACGTAGTGATCAGCTTTGCTTCACTGCGATCTGCGTTCGACAGCACACTGGAGGCCATGCAGTATCCACAGGTACACAGAGAAGCAGGAAACAGCTGGCCTTTTGACAATTCTACATGGTTCTGGATTAGTCAATCATCTTTTTCTCATTTTTAGATTCACACCATCTCTATCATAGCTGAGGGCATCCCAGAAGCTCAGACAAGAAAGTTGATCAAGATAGCAGACGAGAAGGGCATCACCATCATCGGCCCCGCTACGGTACGGCACTTCCAAACACCAAACACACACACACACAGACTCTAGGGGGTATCATATTACGCTATAAATGCAGTCATCAATCATATGAAAAGAAGACTTTAACACCTTCTAAGGCATTCTCTCTTATAGTTCTATAATGTAAACCTTGTCTCCCAGGTTGGTGGCATCAAGCCAGGTTGTTTTAAGATTGGCAACACTGGCGGCATGCTGGACAACATCCTGGCTTCTAAACTTTACCGTCCTGGCAGCGTGGCATACGTGTCGCGGTCCGGAGGAATGTCCAACGAGTTGAACAACATCATCTCACGCACTACAGACGGCGTCTATGAAGGGGTGGCCATCGGGGGGGACAGGTATGTTTTCTTGAGAGAAAATGACAAAAGTTCCCACGAAACGGCATTTTGTATAATTCTATGTTTGCATTACGAATGTTGATAATTTGAGTCCTCGTTGTTTCTGTCCAGATATCCAGGCTCCACCTTCATGGATCATGTCCTACGTTACCAGGACACTGCAGGGATTCAGATGATAGTGGTGCTGGGTGAGGTAGGAGTCGCTGCAGAAATGGATCCAGTTTTATCCGTTTGTAGCAAACGGCTTCTTGATTTTAATCACCTTTTCCTGACACTCAGATCGGAGGCACAGAGGAGTACAAAATCTGCCAAGGCATCAAAGAGGGCAGGATCACCAAACCTGTCGTGTGCTGGTGTATCGGGACCTGCGCCACCATGTTTGCTTCAGAGGTTTGTTTGATGTGCTGAAAAAGTCGTTCTTTGTGGATCTGTTGCTACTGATTCTCATAGGGGAGAAAAACGTTTTAGCTCCCAAGTTTCTTTTGCAAGTTCTTGAGATTATTCCTTCTTCTTCTTCTTCTCCACTCAGCTTGCCAGAGAGGTCGATGCAGGAGCTCGTTAACATAGGTGTTGTGATGTTCTACTCACAAACAAGTCAGATGTTCCAGTTAATGTTTTTTGAACTTCGCAAGTTGCAGCGGCCATAGTTGTGCTACAAAAAGGAAAAATTGCAGAACAGATGCATAAACATTTAAGTCCACATGTATTTTTTTCCTGCTGACTCTCCCTGCCACTTCTTCTTAATACACACACACACACACCTTCGTTGATGAACAGTTTCACATACTGACAGAGCAGAGGTTGCATTCAAGTTCATCAGGAGCATGAACATCAAAAACACCTGAACAAAAAAACATCATAGGATTTCGCAAAAGAAACTTGGGATCTTAAAACTAAAATTTTATTTTCCTATATCTCCTGTGGGGCTCTAGCCTAATGAACTTGCTTTGCAGAGTTTGGTCTAGGCACGCTTCATAGGAACCCTCGCAGCCTGTGGCTGTCCAATCACAGCTCGCTATAGTTTTGGTTGGGCCAATCACAGCGCTCTATATTTTGGGCCAATCACAGAGCGGGAGTAGCCGATGACGTCAGCGCTGCGGCCGCAAACCCAAGCAACATGGCGGCAACTCGGGAAACACGTTTGTTTGAAACAGCTTTGTCATCAACATTGGATTATTTAGACTCCAACGTGCGTAAGTCTGTCTGGTATACTTAGCGGCTTCTTATTTTTATCAAACAAAGTAGTGCAATGTCCCAGTACACCTGATATTCACATGTTTTTATACAAAAACGACAGAAATCACTGCGTCCCGCTTTTCCGTCGCTGTGATTACGTCACGTTGTTCGTTACTCTGATTGGTCCTAGCGCTATCCAATTGCGTGCTGACATTTTGAAAGACAACCGTAGATCCCGCCTCACGACTGAGAGTCGTCAATGGTTCGTAGCCAGACTATATATTCACATATATAGGATGGCTTGCCAGGCTAGTGGGGCTCAGTATGCTGTGAGTTTTTCAGGTCTTGATGTTTTACTGCCACCTGTAGGTGCAGTTTGGCCATGCAGGAGCTTGTGCCAACCAGGCCTCAGAAACTGCCGTGGCCAAGAACCAAGCTCTGAGGGATGCCGGCGTCTATGTACCTAAAAGCTTTGACGAACTGGGGGATGTTATCAAGTAGGAAAAATCATTGCATGATGTAATTTTATTTGTATTGACTTGTTTCTTTTACGAATTATTGTGTGAATGTCATGAAACAGGACAGTTTATGATGAGCTGGTTGCAAACGGTACAATCGTTCCTGCCCAGGAGGTTCCTCCCCCAACCGTTCCTATGGATTATTCCTGGGCCAGGGTAAAAAAAATACATACAATACTCAGCAGTATACAAATAAAGTTGTGAATTAAATAAAAATTTAGATGCTAAGAAATGTTTGATTTTCTCATCTGTTTTGTCCTCTGGTTACATTTTTGCAGGAGTTGGGTCTGATTCGTAAACCAGCCTCCTTTATGACAAGTATCTGTGACGAGCGAGGCCAGGAGCTCATCTATGCTGGCATGCCCATCACCGAGGTCTTCAAGGAGGAGATGGGTTTGGGAGGAGTCCTAGGCTTGCTCTGGTTCCAGCGCAGGTGAGAATAGTAAATGGAGGTCACCTTACCATGATCACGACACAAGGTCAATTTCTGTCTTGGATCTTAATTGCGTGACTATATTTTTGTAGAGTAAACATTGCTGCCCTTGTGTTTAGGTTGCCACGATACGCTTGCCAGTTCATTGAGATGTGTCTGATGGTGACAGCTGATCACGGTCCTGCTGTCTCTGGTGCTCACAACACAATCGTGTGTGCTCGGGCTGGAAAAGACCTCATCTCAAGCCTCACCTCCGGCCTGCTCACCATCGTCAGTACTACTCACACAGACAGAGATGCACACTCTCACACATTTAAACATCTTGGGAAGTGATTTTAAAAGCTGTTGTATAAAACATTTCAGCTGCGTTTGGTCTTAATTATTTCTCTATTTTATTTAGCTTTTTCCAAGCAGCAAATAAATATTTGTTAACTGAAACAAAATGATGAAATCAGGGGGACCGTTTCGGAGGAGCTCTTGATGCAGCAGCGAAGCAGTTCAGCAAGGCGTTCGACAGCGGCACGCTGCCCATGGAGTTTGTCAACAAGATGAAGAAGGAAGGGAAGCTGATCATGGGCATTGGACACAGAGTCAAATCAGTAAGCAGCTCCAAACCTCTGATTGTATTAACATGAACACTAAATGATGACGTGCCATAATGAAAACACAAAGCTTTGGAATCAAAGTGTTTTTCATTTCCAGATCAACAATCCAGACATGCGAGTTCAGATCCTGAAAGACTTTGTTAAGCAGCATTTTCCCTCCACTCATCTACTGGACTATGCTCTAGATGTGGAGAAGATCACCACCTCCAAGGTACCAGAGCAGGATTTGGACATTCAGACTTTATTTGTACCTATGATGATGATTTAGGAACAAATCCGCTTTTCATTTACAAGCTCATGAAAGCAGTCTGTCAACTCTCGACTAGGTAAAACCAGTAAAACGTCCTGTTAGTGAATGATAGTTTATGTTAATAAATGTATGAATACAAGAAGCTTGTACATTAAAGATAGCATTAATAATTAGATAAAATGTCAAAATTTCATTATATTATTACTGTATATATAAACTATATTTGTTTTTTATTATTCTTTTGATCTCCAGGTTCATTTAGGTTGCTGTGAGATGTCCTTTCATGTGCTTTTTGTTTTAAATTCAGATAACTGAATTTTAGTATCTTGTAGAAACCCAACCTGATCCTCAACGTAGACGGTCTCATTGGCGTTTCCTTCGTGGACCTGCTGAGAACGTGTGGAGGCTTCACACGGTGAGAAAACGAGACCATTTCAGAATAAGGAAAGCCAAGTACAATAAAAATAAGGGCCTGGCTACTTCTTCAAGAACAAGAATTACACCTTTATAGTCACATTTTTATGAAAAAAGAAGTATAAAACTCCCATCATACAGTTTTTCTAGTTTTGGGAAATTCTCAAATTAGAAAAGCCTGATAGATCTACGTCACATTGTAAATTAGCATTCATGGACTCGCCCATCTTGGTCTGTCGTGAACCAATATCTGTCCATAACAGAAGGCCGTTGTTGTTTTAGCTTCCAGGAAACAGCAGAGAACGTCTCGGCTAGAAGCTAACCGTTAGCATTAGCAATTCCACAACATGGCAGAACTCCTTCAGGCTTGTGTTATTTGTGGAGATAAAACATCAACATTGCAGAGCAAACAGAGTCAGTGGTAGAGTCACTTTGCTGTTAGCCAATCAGAGGTGAGATGTCCAAGAATCAGGAAATAAAACTCCAAATCCTGCTCTGTTCTGCGCCCCTCTGCTCTGGCTCACTGGTAGTTCATGAAACAGGAGCGTCCGAGCTTTTTCCCCCCACAGAGATCGCCTAAAAAGGCATTAATTAATACTAGAGACCACTGCAAATGTATTGAAAAAAATGAATGAACTTAGTCTTTAAACTGGAAATTAATGTTTGAATGTATTTATGTATTTGATGTATTTAGCAGATGATTTTATCAAAAGACTTATAAATGAAAATGTAACAAAGTTGCCCCCTAGGCTCACAACAAACCACTTACAGGGAAGACCGAGAGTGAGAGGTGGCCATGTAGGAAATAGAAGGGAAGTGCAGGAAAGGTGCTCGGGTAGGAGGTGGTCTCCGAAAAGCTGGATCTTTAAGATTTCCTTAAAGATAGACAGGAATGTCCCTGCTCCTGTAGCCCTCAGTGGGTCATTCCACCATTATGGAACAACCACAAGACAGGAATATTTGTTTAAGAAAATAAAAGATCTTAGATCAAGGCCTTGTGACATGGTTTTCAAAACCCTGAAAAAAATAATTGTTCTATCTTGGACCTGTTAATGTAGGAACATCAAACAGTTATTTAAGTAAGATATGTTTAAATAGTAAAAAAAAAAAAAAACAATCACAAGTTAAATGTTCTTGTTGCAAAGTAAATTTGTATTTTTACCAGCATAATCTTATTTACATAAGCAAATGTATATGTCATCTTTAATTTGCCAGGAATTCTAAATAATAATCATCAGCTCCATAAACTGTCTTGGGGTATGAATTATCTTGTCGGGCCAATTAGTGTAATAAACTGGCAGTAGAGCTATCTTTGCAAAAATATTGATATATTAGAAGTAGTTTTTGTATTAAAAGTGTTACAAATTTGTGTTTTTCTCAAGATGCTTTATTTAAAGTTCAGATTGCTTGGTTTTATTGGTCATTAATGTTTCTCACATAAATATTGACTCATTTCCAGAGATGAAGCTGATGAGTTTGTGGAAATCGGCGCCCTGAATGGGATCTTTGTCCTGGGGCGTAGTATGGGCTTTATTGGTAAGTCTCAGTCACAGCCAGCCAAGAACGAAGGAATTCTTTGGTGGTTGAAGACCTGTAACTTGTGTCTGCTTCATTAGGGCATTACCTGGACCAGAAGAGGCTGAAACAGGGTCTGTACCGCCACCCGTGGGACGACATCTCCTACGTGCTCCCTGAGCACATGTCCATGTAAAGCCTCTGGATGTTGTGGTTTGGCAGCGTCGTTTCATTTAACACACCTGAACTGTGGAGTCTCTGCAGGAGCTGCTTTAGGAAAACTGGACAGAAACATTCTGGAAACGCACACTTGATTGTGGGATTTAGATAGAAATTTTACTTTTAGCTTTTAAGGACGAAAAAGGGGAAGTATGTTTTTAGATTTTGTTTTTTTGACAAGTTATTTAAAACTATTTAGAAATGTAACTTATTCATTTTTTCGATAAAGAGCCAAACTAATGCAAGTTACAGCAAGTTCAAGAAATCAGCTGATAGTTAAAGTCGAGTACAGGCAGAGGAATCTGCTGGGCGTAGCTGATAAACAGGATTTAAATCATTTCTGTTAATTCTACACTAGAGTCTGGATAGTTACCCTACATGAACACGTTGGTGAAATCAGTTTTTTTTATTATTATTTACAAATATTAAACATGATTCACTGTAATTAGCATTTGCCTGCTTCAGGCCCTTCAAAGTGTGCTTACATGAGTTGTTTTCGAGCACTCGCCTTGGCTTAAAAACTGGCAGTTTTTTTGTATTGTCCACTTTTTATTCTCACTTAGAAATATTTTAGTCATCACAGTGTGAACCAGAAGTATTTTGTGATGAATAAAAATTTAGCTATCAGTTTTTTCCATCTGTTATGAAAAATGAGGTAACCAAATGAGTGAGTTCAGTGTCCCTTCACCTTTGCCTTCCTCACAACAGCCATGATTCCACGTGTTTAGTGAGACGTTACAGTTCATCAGCTACTGTGATTTAGATTCTGTTTCAAGTCTGAACTCAACCATGTGTGTAGCTAATCTGGTTAACTGTATGACAGAAGGATGTAGAGATCCATCCAGAGGGTGTAAACAGAATGCTGCATAAATAAACCCTTGGGGGGCATCTATGAACGCAGTTTTCTTTTCTCATGGAAATTCCTGCACATTAAACAGTTGTAAGAACTCCACACCAACCTGTAACTCACTGTAATGCCTGCTGTGTTTGGTCTTTATTTGGCTATTTTATTTAACTGTGAAAATGCTTTTGTTTTTTGTAATATGCTGACATATAGTGGCACATTAATAAAGAACTTATTTTAATTCTGCATTTGGCTGAAATTTTTTTGAATGGTTATTAGGGTTTTAAAAGGTGCAGCATTATTGTCATTGTAACCAAGAGTTACAGTTGAAAAATTCCAAAAACAATTTTAAAATGAAACAAATCAATAATGCTTGAAGAACCTTTCAACTTTTGTTTTGTTTCAGTGATAAACAAACAATGACATCATGGAATTTGTTGTGTTTTTGTACCTTGAATAGATTTGAACAAAGTTTTTATGGCACCAGGAGTGAAAGTTATTTTAATGGGATAAAGTTTGAACAGTGTTGGGCAAAGTGTTACTTCAAAACTGTAATGCATTATTTATTACTTGTTACTCACATTTTAGGCAAGGCAGCTTTATTTGTATAGCACATTTCAAACATGGAGGCAATTCAATGTGCTTTACAGAGCAGGAACAACAGAAACATTAATCAAAATACACAAAGAAATCATTCAGACAATTAGAAGGCATAGTCAAAAGTTTAGCAGTTACAGTGCAGAAGGTGCAGCATAACAAACATTCAATCATAGGCTAATGAATACATGAAGGCTTTTAATTTAAAAGTTACTAGAGTTGGGGCCTGTTTAAGGTCATAAGGAAGCTGATTCCATCTGTGTGCTGCATAATGACTAAAAGCAGCTTCACCCTGTTTGGTTCTGACCCGAGGTTCTACCAGCTGACTGCTGTCTAGGGATCTGAGAGCCCTGCTAGGTGTAGATACTGGAAGGAGATCCAACATTTACGTAGGCCCCATACCATTGAGTGATTTATAGACTAGTAGAAGCACTTTAATGCAATAAGCACTTGTATGAAATAAATGCAACAAATTGTACGCTTAGCATGCTGTCATCTTAAATTAACTGAGCGCGTAAATGGGGTGTGGGGGGAAGGGGGTGGCTCCACCCTGTATTTTGCCTTGGTCCCCAAATGCCTGGATACGGCCCTGGGTGCGGACCTGAGTTTTGAAAGTGATCTGAATTTTATCAAATAAATAAATATTACATGCTTATAAATTATTGCTTTATATTGTTAAACATTTGTAGTGGATAAAAATCTACATACGTTTTCCTTTTCAATAACTTTATTTAGTTTTCTTGTTTTTTATTTTACTATTTTCCTGTCCTCTCTCTTATCTTTCTGTATCAAATAGAATAGAATAAAATAGACTATTGATCCCACAGTGGGGAAATTCACTTGTCACAGCAGCACCATCACTCAAAGGGTAATTAGAAGAAAGATAAAAACAATGATACATCTATATACACATAGGCAGTAATCTACTATTGTAATCTTAGATCACTAAAAAAAACCACAAATAAAAGATGAAAACAAACTTGGTACCAACACTATGCAGCATACTGTAAGAGACACAGACAACAATGTGAATCTGGTATTGCACAAGTGTAGAACACATGAATATTGCATTGGTGTTGTTGTGTACCAGGATGATACCAGTACAGCTTAAACTGAACAGTTATACACTCTTACAGCAGAGGGGATGAAGGATCTGTGATAGCGCTCAGTTTTACATCTGGGATGTCTCAGTCTACCTCTGGAGGAGCTGTCCATGATCTCCACAGTGGAGTGCAGTGGATGGGAGGGGTTTCTTAAGATGGAGGTCATCTTCCCCAGCATCCTTCTTTCACACGTCTCCTCAACAGAATCCAGTGGGCAGCCCAGAACCGAGCTAGCTTTGGTAGCTAGCTTGTTCAGTCTCTTTCTGTCTCGGTCAGAGCTGCCTACACCCCAACAGACCACAGCAGAACGAATAACAGAGCCAACAACAGAGTGATAAAAGGATTTTAGCAGCTGGGAGTTAACTCCGAAGGACCTCAGCCTCCTCATGAGATGGAGGCGGCTTTGGCCCTTCTTATACAGAGCATCTGTGTTGTGGGACCAGTTCAGTTTACTGTTGAGGTGAACACCCAGGTACTTAAAGGATTCAGATTCAGATTCAGAAAACTTTATTGGTCCCAAAGGGCAATTAATTTGTAGCATACCATAACAGCATTTTACAAAACAAACAAACAAGCAATCAATCAAACAATCAGTCAACAATGTGTCAACAATGTGTGTCAGCACCAACATTACTTTAGGCGTAGAATCTCTAGTGGTAATTAACCATCACAATGGGCTCACACCCAGGGTCCAAGTTTCTTAATCACACGTCCTTCAAGGTTTAACATGTCAATAACAGAAGGTATAAAAGAGTTGGAAAAACGATTTGTTTTCCGAGAGGGAACATAAAAACGACGCCCTGATGGCATGAGCGAAAACTCAGAGTGTAGAGCGTGGTGAGGCTGACCCAAAACACATTTAGCCTTCTTTAGCGCCTGCTCCTCCCATAGAGACTGAAGGTCTCTTTGTTTGACTCCAATGATTTTGGAGCAGATTTTGACAATATTTTGCAGTTTGTTCTTATTTTTCACTGACAAACCCTTGTACCAACAAACGAATGAAAACGTTAAAAGGCTTTCTATGAAGCAGCAATAAAAGTTGCAGAGAATCCTTTTATTTACCTGAAAATAATTTAATTTCCTTAAAAGATAGATTCTCTGCTGGCCACGTTTAAAAATNTCATGTCTCCTACATATTTGTCTAGCAGAACGTGTATCAGCGTTAAGCCAGGGATCAGTTCTGCTCACACAGCGCCGCAGCCTCAAAGGTGCCACCTGCTCCAAAACAGAGAGGCAGAGAGACTGGAAGGAGTGCAGCAGCTCATCAGGATCACCAGAGTTCATAGGAGAGGAGGGAAGATCAACAAAGCGAGATGAGAATGACACAGCCATTGATGGCCTAATAAGTCGTGAGTAACACGGCATATCCTGCTTAATCGGACCACGCCGAGACACAACAGTGGAAAATAAAACTGGTTGATGGTCAGATAAACAGGCATCATCATCGACAGTTAGTTCCTTAACTTCCACATCATGAGATAAAACCAGGTCAAGAATGTGAGTTTGTCCGTGAGTAGGAGTGTCCACTAGCTGAATCAACCCAAAAGAGTCCACTAAGTGAGAAAACTCACACACAAGAGGCTTCCCAGGACAGCACACATGAACATTAAAGTCTCCTAAAAGGAGGACCTTATCATATCAAAAAAATATCTGCTAAAAAGTCTGAAAACTGATTAATAAAATCCTTATTCGGCGTCGGGGGGCGATACACCACCACGCACAAAATCGGAGGCGAATGGCCAAGTTCAAAAGCAGAAAGTTCAAAGCTGGAAAAAACCCCAGATCCGGTAACAGCTTTGCAGGAGATGGATGAATTAAAAACAGTCAACAATCCCCCACCCCGGCCCCTAAGCCTCGGGGTGTTCAAGTAGGCACAGTCAGCTGGGAGAAGCTCAGCAATAGCTGATAAGTCATCCGGGTTAACCCAGGATTCAGTAATACAGAACACGTCCAGCTTATCCATCCATCATCAATCCATCATCATCCATCATCATCCATCCATCATCAATCCATCATCATCCATCATCATCCATCCATCATCCATCCANCCCCTTTCCACCCGCAGTCAGACGGGCAGGTGGAGCGCTTTAACGCTACTTTACAAAAGACACTAGCAGCCACTGCCGAAAGGTGTCACTGGGACTGGGATTTAATGCTCCCCTATGCTGTCATGGCCTACCGAGCCACCAAACATAGCTCTACAGGACTGACCCCTAACATGATGCTGTTTGGTAGAGAAGTCACTGAGCCTATGGATGTGGTGGCTGGTCTGCCTCCGAATGACTCTAGTGCCGGTTCCCTACCGGACTATGTACTAGAACTTAGAAAAAGACTTGAGCTCTCCCACCAGCTTGCACGGGAGGCCTTGGGAAGAGCATCTGAAAGAGCCAAGAAACAATATGACAAAAACATTTGCCAAACTCAGTATACAGTTGGTACTGCTGTGTGGCGCTTGGTTAAAGGCGCTCAAAGAGTAAGGAACAAGGTGCGAAAGTTCCTACCAGCCTACGAGGGCCCTTACTTCATAGTGGGCCTGCTCGACGACTTGGTGTACCAGATTCAAAAGGGGCCAAGGTCAAAGGTAAAGGTTGTCCACCATGACAGGCTCAAGGTCTACCACTCCAGAGCCCCGCTTGACAATAGCTGGGTTTTCCAGACCGCCAGCGCGTCAACACCACAGGAGGTGTCACCCCCGGCTTCTGATGAAGATACAGACATGGATATTGGGCCTCTTCACTTGTGGGACGCCCCTTCGGACGTCGAGGACACCACTACTGTGACCACTGAGGATGTCGGCTCTTCATCAGTTTCACCGTACCCCAGTCCATCTCCAGCTAGCCCGGCACAACCTCGGTCTAGACCACAGAGGATGAGGAGAGCGCCTGATATGTTTGGTGACTGGATTGGTCACTAGACATCCCTACAGTAGCACTTCTTTCTGAATCAGGGTGTAGGCGGATCGCTGCCCTCTCAAAAAAAAAAAAAAAAAACTGTTCTGGTTGTAAGTGAGATGCATGTTTGTTACTTACATGTTTACATGCACTTTCATGTACCACTTTTTTTTCCCTCAGCTGTTGTTTATTGTGTTTGCATTACGTACCTTACGAGTAACTTGGAGTGGTCGCTGTTAAAATAGGCCTTTTTGATGAGCTCATCAACTACACATATTCTACTGGACTTCTGCTATGCACTTAATGTTGCTATATGTTTATTTGAATGCCTCCAAACACTTTACACCTGGCATTCTGGTTTAAAGGGATATGTGCAATATTTCTTTTATGTGCTTTTATGGACATTGCACACTCTCCGGTGTTGTTCCCTTTAAGTTATTACCTATACAGTATGCACTGACTGTGGGCTGGGGAATGTGACAACCAGGGGGGAGTGTTTGATCTATAATGTCTTTTGGTTATGTACTGGTAATAGTGATGTGCTGGAGTGATATTATGGAGTTAATAATCATCCAGAGTGGGGGTAGTGTTACCAGCCGAGTCTGGCCCTTTAAGAAGGTTGCATTGTGGGAAGTTTAGGTTGTTGTTATAGCTCTATGTTGAGAAATAGGCTTTTTTCTTGTCTTCGGCTGCTGTCCTGTGCGGACTCACTCCTTGTTCTGTTTGATGTTCGACCAAACAAGAAAGAAATAAAGATATATCAAAGAAATAATCCAACATGCCTGTTCAGCCTCCGTACTACGGTTAGGAGATCACTGGGCAGGGGAAGAAAAGTAACAGTATCTAGATTTGTGTGTGCGTGTCTAGATTTGTGTGTGCGTATCTAGATTTGTGTGTGCGTGTCTAGATTTGTGTGTGTGTATCTAGATTTGTGTGTGTGTAACTAAAGATTTGTGTGTGTGCATCTATATCTGTGTGTGTGTGTATAGATCTATGCATGTGTAACTCTTGATTTGTAACTTGTGTTTACATTTTTGTGTGTAACTTCAGCTCCTACACATACAAATCATTAAATACAAACACACAAATCAACTGGTACACATGGACAAAACTACATTACACACAGATCAGTTTACAAGTACAAAAACCCTTTTGAGACTCTTTTCACGCCTGCCTGATTTGTGCGTAGATGGTGCGTTCAATGCTAGCTGAAAGCTGGGAAATCTGAATTTTCTTTGGAGTTGGTCTAAACTTGTGTTGAAGGGGCAAACATGTTTTTCTGTGGAAAAATAGAATATCTCATGATCCTGTAGTTACAAAATATTAACCTAAATTTACTTTTTAATAATCTGAAATAGTTTATTTAGACATAAATGTGTTTATGAGCTATGAAAACGTAGTCAAATGGTTGTAAGAAATGACCACTAGATGGCAGAGTGGTTCTCTGACTGGGAAAAACACGCTTCAACCGACAGAAAGCAGGAGAAGATGGCGCGGCGCCCTGGTGATCTTTCCTCTGAAGTAAGTAAAAGTTAAACCTGCACGCTTTGCAGTTCGGTTATGAGACAGGCAGCTGTTATTGTAGACCATTTCAGACGCTTTATAGGTCTGGCAGCTTGACACCGTCCTCATTTCTGTGTTAGCAGGCGCTAACGTCTGTAAGCTAAGCTACTTTAGCCATTTCAAGCTGTTGAGAACATAGACATGAATAGAGAATATTGTTTCTGTCTTTCAGCAAACTCACACCAACTTCACTTTGACATGTATGTTAATAGAGTTGTGTAATGAAGTTGCTAAATGATTTAAAACAGTTTTTAATAGGTGGGTTTTAAAGAGGCTGTAAGCTAACCTAACAAAAACACAATGCTAAGCAGCTTTTATGCCCTTGATGTAATCTGAACAAAGTCAAATGTAAGTAAATCATTCTATTGGTTTTACAGAGCACAAACACTNTTGTTCTGGGTGACCCGACAACTATCTGTATACAATATGAACAACAGGGGGGACAAAACACACCCCTGAGGAGATCCTGTATTGGAGATAGATGCTAAGGACATCTGACCATTCACAAACACCCGCTGGATCCTCTCTGAGAGAAAACTCAAAATCAATAAAAGAAGCTGATCAGGCAAGTTAAAAACAGTGGCAAGCCTTTCAATCAGGATGTGGGGCTGCATCTTGTTAAAGGCAGCAGAAAAATCTGCAAACAGGAGTCTCACACAAGTCCCTGTTTTATCCAGGTGCTTGTACACCGTGTTCAATAAAAAAAGCCATGCATCTTCCACCCCCTTATTTTGCTGATACGCAAATTGAAGTGGATCGAGTTTGCCCTCTGTCCAAAGTAAAATCTCAGATTTTAAAATCTTTTCAAAAGTTTTCATCACAAGTGATGTGAGTGCTACCGGTCTAAAATCACACAATTCCCTTGAAGTACTTGATTTTGGAATCGGAATTATAGTAGACGTTTTCCACAAAGTAGGGATCTGACCATGATCTACACAAGTTTGAAACAGTCTGCTAAAAACACCACTCAGCTGGGTGGCACAGTGGTGTAGAGTACGTCCACAAATGGCATCAGGTCCCCTCGCCTTCCCCACCTTCACTTTTCTAAGCAAGGTGTTGACCAGGTCTTGTGAAATTTCAATTTCTTTACTAAAGGTGTCCACCACCTCAATGTCTGCTCCCTGGATGTTTACTGGTGAGTGAGGAGGAGTGTTTCTCTGGAAGTCAATCACCATTTCCTTTGTTTTACTGGTGTTCAAGCGAAGGTGGTTACGCTCACACCAGTCCACAAAGTCCATGATGACTGACCTGTACTCCTGGTCGTCCCCCTCAGACACACAGCCGACGATGGCCGAGTCATCAGAGAACTTCTGGAGGTGACAGCTGCTGGTGTTGTAGGTGAAGTCCGAGGTGTAGAAGGTGAAGAGAAAGGGTGAGAGCACTGTACCCTGCAGAGCTCCAGTACTGCACTCAACCACCTCAGATGTACAGTTGTGCAGCCTCACGTACTGTGGCCTGTTGTGAGGTAGTTGATGATCCATGCAGTCAGATGTTCGTCCACTCCTGCACCCCTCATCTTCTGCTGCAGTAAACACGGCTGGATGGTGTTGAAGGCACTGGAGAAGTCGAAGAACATGATCCTCACAGTGCTTTTTTGCATCTCGAGGTGATTCAGAGCTGGGTGCTGCAGGTAGATGAGGGCGTCTTCCACCCCCATGTTTGGTTTATATGCAAATTGAAGTGGGTCTATTTCCAGGGTCACCACTGAACGCAGATGGGTGAGGATGAGTCTCTCCATAGTCTTCATCAGGTGGGAGGTCAAGGCGACTGGTCTGTAGTGGTCTGAATCCCTGGGATGTGATGTTTTGGGGACTGGAACCACACAGGAGGTCTTCCACAGGATGGGGACCTGCTCCAGTCAAAGGCTCAGGTTGAACATGTGTGTGACCACTTCACACAGCTGGTCAGCACAGTCTTTGAGCAGTCTGGGGCTGATTCCATCAGGACCTGCTGATTTTCTGCTCTTAAGCCGCCTCAATTCTCTCCTCACCTGGTCCGGTGTAACTGAGAGGGGGGAGTGA